>JAQPZY010001567.1:2747500-2987500 GCA_029931535.1 Margaritifera margaritifera
TGAGAGATTTTCTCCTTGCCTAACCACACAAAACGTTGGAAAGAAAACTAGACTGTTCTCTGGTAAACATCAGACAGAACTTCATGTTTTGGGACAAATTATGATAATTATTTAAAGTAAGCAACGCCAACACATAAAGACCGTGACCGGTTTCGCTTTATTGTTTCTTCGACGTTAAACCCATTTGCTTTCCAGGTGATCAATGCTATAAACAAAATGACGTCATGGAACGATATTTACAAAGATGTTCTAGCTACAATTGTATACAATGTCTTAGATACATAAATAGCAAGGAAAAACGACGCATACTATTTGATATCTTCATCGATAATTTTGTCATTTGATGGTGTCTTGTTATATTTGTGGGGATTGACTATATTCTAGCATCTCTTTCTCCATGGTTGGCGAGTTCAATATAACATCGTCATTGTCCATATCTATATCAAGTTCCTCAGCGTCGTAATCATCACCATATTAGAATAGATCTTTTTAAGAATTCATACGGTGTATTTAACCTAATGTCTGACTCATCTCTATCGTTTTCCAAACTATTGATACTCTTCCAAAACTCTGTTTTTATATTTACTTTTAAGTTTGTTCTGTTTGACCCGTGTAGCTTGATTTAATTTATTGATGTGAAAATTCAGTATTTGTTTGTTGTTATTGCTTCCTCATTGGAGATCCCTTTTTGCTAACTGACAGGGATTTATGTTGTGCATCTTCAGAGCTTAATGATATTTCTTCGTGCACTTTGACACTGACGTCAGAACCAACGTTTATCTGAATGTTTATTATGATTAATATCATTTATACCTGTATACCACCATTATTGTCGAAACTTTTGACAGACTTATATCATATATAGTTTTTTTATTTGTTCCATTATTGTTTTTGTTGTGCTATTGTTTATTTCAGCAATTTCATCAGAATAAATGTTACTGAGAAAATTAATATTATTCTTATCTTTCCATTTTGGGCACCCAAACAATATTTTTGCTTTGTGTCGATATCTTCGAAATTCTGCCTTCAGATGAATAGCTATGCTAGTAGACAATGCTTGCAACTGACGCTGTCTGAAAGTAACATCAATCTCTCTTCAAAGATTAATCGAACAGGTTCTCTGATTCCCTCAAACCCAGAATCTGGAATTGCACCAAGACCTTGTAAAGTTTTGTGTCTTGAGTATCAGGCTAAACAATGAAATAGTAAGCACTATTACATCTATCGTACACTTGATATATTCATCGATATTTTTATCATTTGATGGTGTCTTATTATTTTTTAGGGATTTAATATATTTTGACATCTCTTCTTCCATGATCGGTGAGATCAATATAACATCGTCATTGTCCATATCTATATCAAGTTCCTCAGTGTCGTCATCATCACCATATTTATTTAGATCTTTGAAGAATTCATACGGTGTATATAACGTATTGTTTCATTCATCTCTATTGTTTTCCAAACTATTAATACTCCTCTCACTGCAACAAGTAATACACTTCAGCCGTAAGCCCAAACTAATCCTCAGAATCTGTCTCGGGCCTTGGAAGAGGAGTGTCTGAAAAACAAAGAAGATTGGGTTTTAGATGATCTATCAACAAATATCAGCAATGCTGTGTCATATAGTACGTTCAGTTCATGACTTCTCGCTCTTAAGTACACACACGAGCGACGTGTTTTAATACGTAAAAGACTGAAAACTTAGGGGTTTTGAAAGAATAACAGTAATAATAGGACAAGATAGCCCAAATAATTAAGGACCCCTATTTCCAAGATTTTACCATTTTCAAACATTCTTTTCACTACTGGTGCTGGACGTGATGTGTAACGATTAGATTCCGAAGCAGGAATTCATAATAGAGCGTTGAAAGAATCACAACTTGTAATCGAATTTCAGTGATCACTAGATAGATAGATAGATAGATAGATAGATAGATAGATAGAGATTTTACTCGTCTATAATTGTATTGAGCCATGAAAATTTTACAAGATCTTAGTAAACTAAACAAGTGCAGAATGATGCTGAAGTATAAATATGTTAAGTGTTTCGATATAAATAGAAAGTCGCACTCAATCTAATTTTTAAGTAGAATAATGCCATGGACAAAAGTGTATGAAATTACACAAGTTTTCAAAATACGTAACGATGTATGTATGTATGTATGTATGTATGTATGTATGTATGTATGTATGTATGTATGTATGTATGTATGTATGTATGTATGTATGTATGTCCCTAGAATCACATTTTCACTTACTCTTTATGTTTGACTTGTCAGAATATATCGAATTGGGATCCAAAGATCTATATGCATAGGAGGATGGCTTTTGTTGTTTTGTACTCTCATTTGAGGGCTTATTGGTACAGGTGGGTTGTTGTTCTTGGTTCGATCTTTCGTCTTTTACAAGACACGTCTCTGTTTCAATCTTATGTATGTTTTCTCGGTTTTCTGCTACTTCACATATTCCACTTTGCCTAGGTAATTTGAAAGCGATCCATCGAACAGAAGATCTTATTTTATCTCGTAAAAGCATGCATCCACATACCAGCAAAAGGACTGCGAGGACCGCTGTGGCCACGATCCAGGGCAGAGCGGAGTTTTGGCCTTCACCTGTAGTGGAAATATCAATTCAGTTCAAAAGTCTTATTTGCAGAGAGAGATCAGAAGAGAAGTTAGTTCAGATATGATTTATGTCAAGAAGTACTCTTTCTCGTATTATATTTCTAGTGCCGCAAAAAGTGCATCATGTATCGCTGGAACTTATCAACTGTGAATTTGGTTTTGAAGCTACAAGGCTTGTAAATTTCTGTTCTACCCAGCAGGTTTGTGCTGTAATTTGTATGTTTCCCCTCGTTTCCACTCTGTTATTTTTTAAAAATTACTTTTATCAGATAGATTTGTTTAATTGCGACTGAAATCAAGTGAATCAATTTTTTTAAACGGTATAATGATGGTTCAGTTTTCTTTTTTGAAGTTTGCATACATAAACTTTTAATGTATATAATGATCGTCTGAAATATGTTATTATTTTCTGTTGAAGAAAAATAGGTTTTCATTTTAAGTTCACACGCTATCAATAATTCCTAAATGCTTTGTGACGTTCGGGATGATTTGAAAAATAAACATTTATACTGAAAGCAGATAAACTTAAAGTTTGAACTACGTCCCTCTCAATAAATGAAAAACCTATCGTCTTTCGAGCCACGGCAATGATATACTCAATTATGATTTTGTAAAGTGATTCTTGATATAAGTGAAAATCACTTACCAGTCTTGTATTTTTCATTTTTCAGTATTTCCCTCTGTTTCCTCAACCACGTTTCTGAAGGGATAATAGATTGTAAAGAAATGGAATAAAATAATTGATAATCTGATATATTAATTTCTAAAATGTATGTATAAACAGTTACAAGATATACATATTACAGTCGATCAGCAGCTTCAATCAAAATTAAATTTTACACCAAGATCTTAGACCTAACCGACCAGGAAAGACCAGGAAAATTCTCCAGTTGGAGATCAGGCCCAAGTTCCCATGTTGGTAAGAAAAAGTGCAACCAACTGATACGATCTGCATCCATAGATACTATATCATGAAATAAGTATGTAAATTTAATACTTTAAATTTCATCCACCGTCATAAAAAAAAGAAACAAAAAACAAAACATCGATCTGAAGGTCCACAACGTGATAATTATGTACATCTTTTTTCGTCATACAAATGTTGACCATAATATCAAAGAATAAGCTGAACTTGCCTTGACAAAAGACCGTGCAGTTTGGCTGCTGTCGAGATGTGAAACAATCCTTCTCATAGAATAAACAGTCGTCACATCTTTTCCAGAACGAATCACAGAACTGGTATCCAATTAAGCATGCCATAGCATGACATTCGAAAAACTTTACTTTCGGTTTAGTATCATTTTTCTCTGCATAGTCTGCAATGATAAGTAAGAGAGTTTAATGTACGGGTCTATAAAAAAAAAAAAAACAAGATCTGTGATCTAAAAATATAATTCTTCCATAATCTGAAAATATTCATATTAATGTAAGGACAAAAAATGTGTTGCCGTTTGAGACAAGTTCTGTGTTCATCCTTTCGTCCTACATCAACACTTTAGCGTCTTTTTAAATAACCAATCTCTTTCATATTACTAATATGCTGGGTACAAGACCGGTATTCACTCGCTTTTCTAACGATGGACGACCGGCCACGCTCAGAAGCAACTTTGGTTTGCGCCTAAGTTTTATATTTTTGGTATGTTTTTAGCAACGTAATTCAACAGCTTTTGTTGTGTCCTTTCTGGAAGAACACTATATTCGGTACATTGAAACACTCGATGTTTTTAGTAGTCCCAGCCATTACTTTGAATACAGAAGGAAGTAATTTCATTTCCCGAATCAAAATATCTATGTTTAAATTTTTCAACAAAATGCCATCTTATAATGCCTTTGAAACAATTGTACTAGCATGATACACAGTATTGCCATACACTCGATGATTGATATATGGATACGGACCGAGTTTGCAACACAGTAAAATATGAGATCACCTCAGAACACCCGGATGCAAAAACTGGGGTATTTTTGTTTTAATGTACCCCATAATGCACGTAATAGAACAACGAATTTACTAATCAGTGGGTTCATTCAAAGTTCGACGAAAATGCCACCGTCAAGGAAACATTATACTTGCTCAGGTACTGAAGTTTTTCCAAGGTTACACCAACCTATGCATCATAGCCGGCTATATTGGATTTTTAAAATGGCGGCTGATGATCACCCTACGAGATGGGAGAAGTGGGGAAAACAAGGAATTAGTTTATAATATGAGCTGTTGTGTGGGTGTGTTTTTTTTTTTTGTGTTTTTTTCCTTCCAGTTTTGTTGACACTGCATATATCTGGAATCTGGACTGCCGATTGGCAACGGGCCCTAAAGTACTTTTGATGATGTCATAGTAATCTGAACTGCTATCTATTCCAAGGAGTAATACGTGTATGCGGAATGCATGTAATGAGGACCGTCATAGCACGAAACCATTCAAACTAAAAAGTAGTGCAAGACATTGGTAAAAACTGGCACAGTGCAGTACATAGGAGGACAGTGTTGTGTGCGGAATCATCAGGAAAAATTTAAAAAAAAAAAAAAAAAAAAAAAAAAAAAGCAAAGACTTTTTAAAAACAAAAGACCTCAATATTACTACCAGTATCAAAGAAATGAGAGTACATTTCAAATGGCAAGATGTTTGCTAGATTAGATGGAATGAGGACTGTCATAGTACGAAACCATTCAAACTAAAAAAGTAGTGCAAGACATTGGTAAAAACTGGCACAGTGCAGTACATAGGAGGACAGTGTTATGTGAGGCATCATTCGGAAAAATAAACAAACAAAAAAAAAAAAAAAAAAAAGCAAAGACTTTTTAAAAACAAAAGACCTCAATATTACTACCAGTATCAAAGAAATGAGAGTACATCTCAAATGCCAAGATGTTTGCTAGATTAGATGTAAGGTCCAGCTACTGATATCGTCATAACGCTCGACAGGGTTCGAAACATAACCCACAATTTATCTACTACTACTACACTTATAATACGATTATATACGAATATTATTATTATTATTATTATTATTATTATTATTATTATTATTATTATTGAAACGAAAAAAATATTGTTGATTATTAGGCTAATCAAGTAATGAAACATTCAAGAGTTATCGCAGAGTTATATCAAACCAGTGGACTGTTCAGGTATACAGCTGAGAACTCATTGCATCACATATGTTTATGGAATAAATTGGGGATTTACCGTGCGTTGTTCCTATTTTTAAATATTGCTAAGTTCATGCAAGCACAATATTATAAATTAAAACAACACTCAGCGCATTCTTATTTATTTTGATTTGGATGGGAATCCACAGCTCATATAGGCTACTATGGTGTGTCCCTGGGCAAGGTACTTGACATTCCTCGGCACGATACAACCTTTAAAGTGTTGCTATGCCGTAAAACACACAAACACACACAGAGAAAAGCAACAACCAAGCTACGCACCCCTTTGATTGTTGTTATTGATGTCCTCTCTTGCATAGTCATGTATGGTGTATAATCTGTATAGTGCGTTTTAACCTTCGCTATTGTATTATATTTAATTTGCACTTTTTGTCAGAAACTGGGGTAATTTACAACGTTTACCCCTATCGAGAACAGCGTAGATCCCCATCTCCCGTCTCATAATGCGCCGGTACATCAGGGTATATGTCGTACGCTTGATTTATAAATAGAACGAACCTGATATGCCGACCCATTAATGCGACACCAGATCTGGGTCTAAGCTGTTGAAGTTCGGCACGTTCTATGCATGTGCAGATCTGCTTCTACGCTGTTGAGAATTAGGAGAACAATATACACGGGCAGATCTGGCTCAACGTTATTTTGGAGTTCGTCATCAACCTGGTCAATTCAATTTAGTGCGCAAAACATGCTTAAAGGAGCAATACTGCATACTATGAAAAAATATATAATTCCAGAAAACTCAAAAGGAGCGTTGTCCTTGTAAAAACACAACTGTCTGACCCATAAAGTACGTGTCAAACATTTGGACTTGCATAGATAATCAAAGTCAAACGTCCAGATTTGAACAGTGACTACGTCGTTTTGAGTTATATAAATAGCGCACTGGAATAATGTATGCATGTTCGAACAACTGCGGTTGTTACCCATAGAAGCTGATGATTCCATGTAAATATGAGAGAGCCGAAGACGCACATTCCAGGAAAAGAAATGTGCTTTGTGGAAAATCCGCCTGTACAGATGGGATTAGTTTGATCAAGAAGACAGAGAAACAAATAGAAAACAGTACAATAGATACAATGAAGCTAGACGCTTCCAACCTATATGGAAAAGGGCTTAAAGTAAGTTGATACGAGAGAACGAGGGGCGTCTCATAACCATTATACAAACGCTGGATTATACAGTAATGATCTAGTTGGTACCATAATTTCCAGTCGATGCTTGCAGCAAATTTTAATCACAATGATATTTTACATTAATGATGGAGGAATGGATATGCATTAAATATAATGGATAAAGCTATCGTTACTGGAAGTTAACGTGGAGAGTGAAGGCGTAAATACATACTCTCATCCTTTTGACCATTAACTGAGTGCACTACTGCAATGCATGCCATCTACATTACCAGAAACTGTTTCTAATGTCATTAATTCAGATAACTGTTACTGTTAAACCACAATTCATTTGCGTTACTCAACATTTCGTTGTTGCGCATTATATGTAATGCAGATGCATTCAGCAGGGCATCATACGTCATGAATTTCCCTTAGTTTATATTCTTTATTCATTATCTTTTTTTTTTTTGGAGGTATGATGGTATCACATCACATAAAGGACCTTTAAAACCATTGTTTAACAGAATTATTCAAGCCAGCTTAGCAGAGGCCTGGCTGTGATTCTCATATATTAGAACCCAAAACCATTTTGTCTATTTAGACTCATTGTGAACTTTGCTTACACTGACAGAAGTGTAACTGTTATGGTGAAGGATTCTATGTATATTTTTACCTTGATCAAATCTATACTTTAACTACAGTGCATCCAAAGAATGGGTTTAGTTTCTGTTTACAAAATATGTTTCAAATTTGTGTTCTTGGAAAGAGGAAAGTGATGTTTTGTATGAATATTTGCATGTAAAACAGTGTTGCTGTCCAGTACCATAATATAGATAATAATTTCAGTATCTTAAAATTATCATCTAAAGGGAAGAAATCAGATTTTCTTGCTTGCCAACATTAGTAGACTTTGAATACCTAGTAAACTGAGGAACTCGGCCATCACAAATACCATGAAATCACGCGAGACAGTTTAACACAAAAACCACAAACTCTGAAGGCTTTTTTTTTCACAATTATTAAACTTGAGGTAAAAATAAAAATAATAATAATAATAATATTCAACTGCGATGTGCATAGGTTGTTATATGTGGTTTTCCTTTCCCCATTCACTACTTGTATGTACCTCACAACCATTCCTTCTACAGCCATGACAACTGAATCGAAAATTTACATTTTATAAAAAATTTGAAGACAATTGGAACATCATATTACCGTAATAGGGTAGATGGAAAATAATGTTTTAGCTAGAGTTTCTGTTGTTTATAGTTGTTATAAAAGTATAATTAGTATTGAAAATTAAAATAAAAGTCTTGCTGATATAGTAATGTGTGTAGTTTTAGTTATATCATTATGTTCAAATATACATGTATGTAAATTTGTTTTGTTTCTTGTTTCATGAAAAGCTGTTTCATAAAAGGCGTACCTTGTCAACCAATCAAAGATTTTTCTCAAAGTGTTGATAGTGTTTGAAATCTTTTCATAATTATCATTGACAGTCATAATGTTTAAGTTAAAAAAAAAATAATGACTTTTTATCCCCATGCATCTTTTAAAAAGGTGGGGATTATGTCTTCCTGACTGTCTGTCTGCCTGTCCCTCCATTAGTAATGTATTGTATATCTCCTACACGATTAAAAACACAGACTTGAAACATTGGAATATGATTGGGGGTAGTCTTCAGATGTACACAGTGGTTTCAAACTTTTAATTATGACTCTTGACATGGGACCAATGTCTTGGATAGATATTTTTTAAAAAAAATCTAAATATTTGAAGTATCGTAGGTGGAAATCTAAAAGTTGGTTTGTGTCAGCTTCAAGGCCAGGGCTATAACATATACATTGGGATTTTGGGTTACACTCTCTGGTCTTGCCCAGGGATGGTCCCTGTGGGTATGCCTCCCCTGGGTCACAACATGGAAACTGTTGAGATTCCCAGTCAATAACCATATATGGGTCTGAATGACATGAGACAGAACTAGACATACCAGTATATCCAGTACAGACCGTGGGTCATGGCCTTTAGGCTGTGGATTTTCCCCTGAGGCATGGCTTGAAAACAGTTGAGATCCACACCTTCTAACATCAGACACATTTCCAGTACAGACCCTGAAGAAGGAGACTTGCTTTTGGCTCATCACTTGGAAACTGTTGAGATCCCCAGCCTATAACTATATACAGGTTTGGAGGGCACAAGGGGACAAAATTAGACATATATCCAGCACAGACCCTGGGTTGTGCCCCTATGGTTGGAAACTTGACCCTGGCTCATAACATGGAAATTGTTAAAATTTCCATCCTAGAACTATATATATATATATATATATATATATATATATATATATATATATATATATATATATATATATATATATATATATATATATATATATATATATATATACTAATTGGATATGGAAAGTATTGAAAAAAATTTCCCTGGATCAGGCCATACCCTTAGCTGTATAGATTGGAAGCGTGGTGATATGCAATGTCATGTCATTTATCTAATTCTTGTTTTTTTTCCTGTATCTCACTTTAGATTACACTGAATTTGATGTTTACACAAGCAATAATCCAGTGTGAAAACTGTACAAATGACACTGTCCACATGCTTCCGGAAGAAAATTTCTAATCAGAGTGCATGGATACTTGTGTAATCTTGTACAAAATCTTCAAAAATTATTCTGCTTGGAAGGTTTACGGAAACTAACCTATTGGCTGGATGATGTTTTGTAAATTTACACAGTGGAACTAGAGAGTGTGTTGTCATTCCTTCTTGAAGGTTAAGGTCACAGATTAAGGTTAAATTTAGTGTACTGTTTGTAACTCTGAATCTGATAGAAGTAGTGGTATGAAAATTAGTAAACTTTTACACATATGTAAGACAAGGGTGTACAATTTGACACTTTCATGGTTCCCATTTGAATGTCAGAGGTGGACATTACTATATTTGTCTGGAGCTGTATCTTGTAAACTTTTAAATAAAGTAATAGACATAAAACTTGGTATAGCTGTACATCATGACTTGATGTTGTCACTTGGCATTTTCATTGACCCATCTGTAAGGCTAGGTCTCAGTTCTCAGGTCAGTATAATTTTTCGTGTGTACAAACTGTCACCCAGAAGCTTTTGTTAAAGCTCATGGAATGAAATGTTTTCCCCAGTTAAATCATAGCTTGAGGGTGTATCATGTACCTATCATGTGTATCATGTACCTATCATGTGTATCAATAGCATGGTCCTATCGGCAAGATTAAAGTCATGTGTGAAGTTTACTCACTTTTTATATTAGGACTGTAACTCTAAAGTCAATGAAGGTAGTTTAATTAAACTTATGTTTAAATCATAACTTCTGAATCTATCATTTATTTTTCATGGAATTTTAATCAAGGTTTAGATCACAGATCAACATTATCTATTTTTGTCTCTTGCCACTAGCTCACAAGTTCTAAAGGATAGTGAGATTAAAAAAAATTATATTCATGCATTATGACTTAGGGTCAAGTCACATAACACACTTTTATGATCCAATTCGAAAGATCAATGTTATTTTTCATGATTGGGCTTTAGTTCAGAAGCTGTTTAAGTAATGAAAATAAATTATTTTGGATGGTGTGTCTTTTTCTACTATCAAGATTCTATCTGCAAAGTTAAGGTCACAGTAATCTCAAGGTTACTTTCTTGTGATGTCTTGGCTGTAACTAAGAGCCATTAAAAGTAGTATTATCCAACACTGTACAATGTTACATCTTGACTTTTTGTGACTTTCGTAATCTTAGCCACAAAGTTATGGTCACATGTCAATATGCATATATTTCTTGCCAAGTCTTGAACTAAAAACCCATATTTAGATAGATGAAACTGATTATGCTTATATCCATGATAATCTGACAGTGTTTCATATACCACTTTCATGGTTCTGTCTTAAATGTTACGGTATTCAATTTTTGTATCCAGGCCGTAGCTCTGAAGCTGTTTAAGATATTAGGAAGAATATATGTATACTGATACAGAGAGTGTGTTGCATACCATGTTCTCTGTCATTTCTCAAGGTCAAGGTCAAGCCAAGAACACTTGTGGTGTCATGGTGAATTATGATATGACTGTTGATGTATTTTTTACAACCGTCTTAAATTAGGCATATTATGTTAACACATTGTCTGTTCATCCTTCTGTTAATGTTTGCTTGACCAGTCCATAACTTTGTGACAGTTGGAGAGATTTTATAAAACTCTGCCCATGTATATATCATGACAAGATGGTGTGTCACATACCATATACAGGCCCCCCTGCCACTCAATTAAGTTCACAGCAAGGCAAGGGAAAATATAATTATGTGATTTTGTACATTTTCTGGAGGAAAACGTTTAAACTACTGAAGATAATTTAATGACACTCGAACCAGTTATACAACATAATTAGTCTCAAGCTTAAGGTCACAGCCAGGAAAAATATAAATCAGCAACCTGTCCATGTACAGGTAAAACATTTGAACCAATGAACTTTAGCCTGCTGTATAGCTGGACTTGATGTTGTCTCATGTATTCATAGTCATACCCTCTGCCCCTAAGGTTAATGTAAAAAAACAAGGGAAGTCAGTGGCCTGCTTTCTTATCTAGGCTGTCACATTTAACTACTTCATATATTTTGATGAAATTTTATCCAGCTCCACACTTTATCATGCAGCTGGCAGGTTTGTAGCTCTAGGACCAAGGTCATTGGTAGGGAAAAGGGCACAAGATGGGCATATAATATTCTGTGTGGTGCTCTTGTTACTTAAAGCATCGAGGTTGTGTCACATCTCATTGATTTGGTGCCATCTTCAAGATCAAAGTTGTAGACTTTGAGAGGGTTTTTCTGCATGCTTTAACCATCAACCCATGTGAGACTAATGTGAAATAGTGGGTGTTTTGAGTATGTGCAACTTACTTAGCCACCTTTGTCAAGGAATTTTCATCAATTGTATGTGCATGCAGCTGTAGCGATATGGGGTTAATGATGTATAAAAGGGAAGACCATGCAGACATGCTGCTTTCTGAAGATTTCTTTCTTAAAATAACTTTCCATTAATTTTGATATGACACAAATGTTGGTACCAAAGAACTCTTCACATGAACATAACATATTTGTGAAATAGGCTTAGAATATGAGGAGTGTTCCAACTGCTGGAGCTTCATAGAGAGTGAGACATGACACATACAGTGTCATAAATTATTCATTTATCATCTGTCCTGCATAAACTTATGAAGTGACAGAATTTTAGTTTCAATAACAATCAGATAAAAAATATACTTTGACATCTAAAGAAATAGCTATATTTGGTTAAACATTCCAGGGATATGTTTAGGCAAGTTCTACTTTTTACAGCTTCCATAGCAACCATTAAAACTCTATAGCAACCAGGTAGAAAATATATTTTTTCACCTCTCTCCCAAAAATACACTGGTAAAATTTTAATCAAAGAATTGGAGGAAGTATTTATTCTGTTATAACCTAGAAACAAATGTGTGTATTTGGTCCCCATGACCGTCAGATAAGAAACATAATTTTCACACCTTCTTCAAAACTACTTCATTTAATATTATCCAACTTTCAAGAAATGTTCAATGTGACATGTATTAGTTACTGTTGTTTCATATAGCCTCCATAGGAACCAAGCATCTATGACATCAACCAGGTGGAAACCTGTTTTAATATTTTTGAAACTATTATGGCAATTTAAGTAAAACTTTACAAATAAAAGAAAATCTTTTACATTTTATACAATTGCAGTATCTATGGAGAACCATTTATTTTAGGCAGAGGGGAGGGAAGTACCTTGGATTTTCTTTCAAACCAGACATTTTTTTTCTCTATTACCTGGAGATAGTTAATTCTTTTAAAACTGATATTATTGCATATATAAAGTTATTTTCCCACAAATTAGAGCGAGATTTTTTTCAAGCTATCTGAAGGCTGGAAATTTGTTGTTTTGCAGGTAAAATATCTCAACCTCCCCCCTGAAAATTAAATGGGCAGTCCTCGAGTTTAATGCGACCAGGAGAAAATTCTCTGAACCAAGTTTAACCTGCAGATTACTTTTTTTTTCTACTGTTATTTCAATCTAAGCCTAGTGAGCCATACTTGGTTCTTTTAAAGTATGTTTCGTTTACACCCATGATCCTTTTATTTTATTTTACTGAGAGAGATGTTATAACGTAAACTTTCAATGGGTAACACTTTGAGATGACCCCTATGATCACATTGCACAACACCTTACTTGCTTTATCGACTGCTCTAAAACTGAATTACTTCAAGGAGTACATTACTATGTATTAAAACTATTCCATCCCATCGGTGTACATACATAGTTTTTTTGTATTATCACATAAATGAATGTGCAAGAATCAACATCCACTCACACCCCGTTGCCTTAGATTGCCATTTAGATTTGTCACGTGATCATATTAGCTATCAAGCTCTATTTTTAGACGAGGAAAGCCCCACGTATGTCGAAGTTGGACGTCGTTAAACGCGATTTTCAGCCTTATTAGACTGAATACAAGCTTAATTTAATTTTTGTTTGTTTGTTTGTTTGTTTGTTTTTGTCTCGACATTTCGAATCAAACAGAGAAACCGAAAGCAAAGTAAAATTGTTTAAAATTTATGCAGTAGTGCTCCTTTAAGACTCGGTATAGAAAAGAAAAATAATACGAATGATATATAGAATACAATATTTGTAGGGCTGAGGCACACATGATAATTGTTTTCAATTTTTTTTTTTTTTTTTTTATCTTGCCTTGAGGGAAATGTGTAATTTTTTTTATTTAAAACATTTATTGTTTTTCATTTTTATTGGCTCCTTAGACACCTTTCAATTATTGACATTTAGCAAAAGAATTTCACTTAATATTGTTTGAAACTGGTGATTAACAAATTAGATCATATAAAGAAGAAATTGGTAAATATCGCAAAGCTTCACTTGTTTTAAACACAAACACACAAAGTGTGTGTAACAGAATTCAGTTACTACACGATACACACTTGAATATATTTAATAATAAAGATATTTAGACATTTTTAAAAATGTTTTTTTTTTTGTTGTAAAGACGGCTTATGTATGTGATATTTTGTAAATTACGTCATAAATCCTATGAATAGATACAGTACCTTGCACTGGAAAAGCCAAACAGCAGCAGATTTCCTCCAAGAATATTACTGCTCCAAGTACAGCTACGAAGGGCTTTCTACTGGCCATAGCAAGCGATATAGTAAATGCATTCAAATACGAACACATATAGTTATCTAACATATTTTTAGCTGTGACAGGTTGGAAAATCCGAAGCATGGGATTATCTATTCTATATATAGTGTATCGTTTTGGTACACTGTTATATACACACACACACACACACACACACACACACACACACACACACACACACACACACACATGTGATAGTGCAGGTTAGGGACCGACCATTGAATTATAGGAATGGAGGGGGGGTGGGGCCTGGAATTTTCTTTCCGTACCATGGGATTCTCTATACTATATATAGTTTATCGATTTGGTACACTGTCACACACACACACAGATCAATCATAGTGCAGGTTAGGGACCGACCGTTTAATTATAGGAGGGGAAGGATGGTGGAATGTTCTTTCTAGCTAGAGTTTTTTTTTCTTTCTTTTACCTCAAGATAATGATATGGTCGGTCCCTTATCTGTGTGTGACGTAGGTGCGGCTCGATTGTTCTTTCTCACATTCCTTATTATTCCAGACTGAGATTTTCCGGAAGGAACGCCCGCCCCGGCCAGCCTGGGTAGCTTCCTAAGTGTGGCATTGGGAAAGGCAATTAGCTACCATTTCCACGGCATGATAGAGGCAATACTGTGTAAAATGTGACGTTGAACGAACAAGCCAACCAGAAGGAACGCCAATAGGGTGGGGGTGGGGGAAGGCCGGGAATATTTCGGAAAAAAATTTACGACCCCCATATAACTTGAAAAAAAAATATTCTTGCTCTAATTCGTAGGGGGGGGGGGGGGGAAGAACTAATTATACCCATTATATTAGTTGAAAAAAAACATTATCTTGGGGTAAAAGAAAATATCCTGAGTTCGAATGAAAATCGCACCATTTCCCCCCCCCCCCCCCCAAATATTAAACGGGAAATCCGTTATCCTAATTCGGGACTCTTCTGACATTCTACTGCAAGCATAGTGCACACGAAAAGTGGCGGCGCGAGGGGGGTGGGGATGGGCAGTTGCCCCCGAGCGCCGGGTAAGGGGGTAGGGCGCCGTCGGGAGCTTTTTTTTTTTTTTTTGAAGCCTTCGGTTTTAGGGCTAATATGGGGGTTGGAGTTGGAGGTTGGCAACTGACATAAATGACATAAAAACTGTTCTCTGTGGCAAAGTATGGGCGCCACTAAAGAACATTGTCCCCCGGGCGCCTCGGACCTTCGCGCCTCCACTGCACACGAAGTAGCAAAAACTCCATCATCAGTTGAGCATTCTTTCAAATAATCAAGATAAACATTAACTGCAACACATTTTCGTACTTAAACATGAAGAGGTTAACTTTAAGTTAAGTGTCACGCAAACAGGATGTTTCGCACTGATCGATCTAGCTACATGTACAAACTTCTGCAGTTTGATTTGAGTCGAACAAGCTGTTGTTGTAATTGTTATTTGTTTTGTTTTTTAAATTAAAAATTCATATTCTCATTATTATTAGTGAAGGGTAAATCAGTTGTAGATCAATGCTGAATCGAGGCCTATATCGTTACTTTCTGTCAGTATCAATTAATCTTCTGAATAAGAATGAACTTAATTTTGTGCACGTTGGTATCATTGCGCAAGCTATATGCAGTACACAATTCAGACGTTGTTTATTCACTTTTTTTTTTTTTATTGGCGGCAGGTTTGTATCGAATTGAATATATGTAAAAATGGTCGCCCATAGTTATTTGAACGCTAAAATGTGTTTAAATATCATTTATAGTTTACACTGATTTTTTTTATGTCTAACTTTTTACACTAAATTTTTGTTATAAGTCTAACTTTTTACACTGAATTTTTGTTATAAGTCTAACTTTTTACACTGAATTTTTAGTGTAAGTCTAACTTTTTACACTGAATTTTTGTTATAAGTCTAACTTTTTACACTGAAATTTTGTTATAAGTCTAACTTTTTACACTGAATTTTTGTTGTAAGTCTAACTTTTTACACTGAATTTTTAGTGTAAGCCTAACTTTTTACACTGAATTTTTAGTCAAACTTTTTACACTGAATTTTTAGTGTAAGTCTAACTTTTTACACTGAATTTTTAGTGTAAGTCTAACTTTTTACACTGATTTTTTTGTCTAACTTTGTACACTGAATTTTTGTTGTAAGTCTTACTTTTTACACAGAATTTTTAGTCTAACTTTTTACACTCTGTATTATGGTGAGGAATCTTTCAATGGTTGTTTTGTTGTTTGAAACTTACAACAGTATTCACAGTAAGTTATTTTGACTTCGGCCCTCATATTTTTATTCAGGAATGTGAGAAAAATAATCGATCATTATGCATCGGTGCTGGATACGAAATTTTGCGTCAGACACAAGCCTTTGCTGGGTGTCTGATCCAAAATTCTGTTCCCGAGGGTGGGTGGAATTTTTCTTTCCTACACTGATGCATAATGAAGGCTTGTATTTGTCTGCCTCATATGGAGACATCTATAAAACTAATCTGACAGTCATAATAAATTATACCATGTATAGAAGATTTCATCAGTAGTCACAACCTTGACATCAGATATATTATATGCTAAAAATCTTGCATTATATAATTTTAGGAAGATGATTTAGAGGAGTTGTTCATCGTTGAAATTGCACCAAAATATGGAATTCGTCTTTCTTTCACTTTTTTCTTCTATTTTACCCCCGATTTATGGCTACTTGCTATACTGTAATAGCTACTGCCGTACGAAGTTAACTTTGTTTTGGGGACAAAAGGATAAAGAAAGTTTAACTGTGTACGTTTTCTGTATTATTATTGTTTTCTTTTTTCAAAGAAGAAAGAATTGAGACCTGTCCAAAAATATGTATACATCCATCAATAAACCTTTCAATCAATCAATCAATCAATTGAAATTTACAGTTCCGTGTACGATGTATTCATTCTACAGCACACTACAGAAGGAATGTTGCAGCTTTGTAGTTTTTGTTCGTTTAAATATATTGTATTGCTGCATATTAGACAAAATCATCTCCAGTATACACGGGTCCTAATCAATAAAAGCTATAAAATGTGTAACGATTGAAAACTTTTGTCGTGTGGATGGTGATAGGTGATATCACGTCGTTTTCTCTTTCAGGAAAATATCTTGCCGTAGGCCTATACATGTTTCATTTAACACAAAATTAATGGGTCACAGACACATACTTAGATAAAAGACACGAATCAGGTGCCCCTGTGTAATTGTAATATTACTGAAATAAAACAGCTCAATTATTGGTAAATATGAGGGGTATTTACAATGATCTGAATAGTAGTGAGCTATACAACAAAGTTCTTTATTAGTGAACAGTACGTCAGTGCTTCCCCTCAGAGTACTCCCCATGAGCCTCAAGACACTTTCTCAGTCTGATTATCCAATTATTAAATGCCATTTTATATTCACTCTTTGGTATGTTGTTCATACACTGGAAAACTGGCGGATTTCAAATCGACAGCCACTCAGCGAATCTTTGATAACGGGATTCAGCACAAAATCACTTGGCGTTAAATCAGGGCAGTATAGGGGATGTGGCAAACTTTGCATGCTGTGTACTTTGAGGAAGTCTGACACGACGGTGGATTTATGCGCCGGTGCGTTGTCGTGGAGTAGATGGATACTCTGTGTACCGCTGCACGGACTGGTAGACTTTGGAGGCATACAAATGTCCAGTGACACTAGCAGAGTCAGTCACAGGTACCTGCATGACGGGACCTTTTTAAACGAACACTAATGCGTATAAAACTCTATTGATAGTCCGACTATGTCGAGCGATTTGTGGTCTTTGCTCATTTTCTCCGATCCAAGCTTTATTATTTTCTCTTGACAACCTTATTCAAAACGTCTCTGGTCAGTCTTTCCATATTTGGCGAGTAGCGGTTTGGCAATTTCAACCCGAGTATGTTTTTGATCAGCGGTCAACAAATGCAGGACTCATCTTGTACAAACCTTTCTTAGTTTCATATGATTCTTCAATATATTAAAAATAACTGACGAATTAATGCCTGTGATAATAGAAATATCTTCCACGGTGTACGGAACATCTTCGTCAGTTGTCTCCTTTACAACAGACAGCGGCCACTTCCCGCTCACCAATCGCAGACAAATTCCAGAACCTGGGTCATCGTTCATGGATTCACGACCATCTTTAAAATAATGAAACCACATCAAAATTGTAGGATATGACAGAGAATTACATCCATAAACTTTATCCAAGTCGGCCTTGATATCAGTCAGAGAGTACCTTAAGAGCGCCCAGATTTTACAGTATGCTCTATGATCCTTAGCAGAATTATTCTCCTTCTCCGACATTGTTAGGTCACCGTCATTTACCAATGTTATGCCAAACGCATATATCTGCAGGTACCGGCGTGCTGCACGTGCAGCTGTAGATCATTTTATCGAAAGTTATTTTGTCTATCGATCGTCGTTCAATTTATTGACAGGCTCAAAGAAACACAAAAGTTATAACAAAATATTCAGAACTTTTCAAATAACCCTCGTATATGTCTCATTTAACACACAATCAATGAATCACAGACACATGCATCGATAAAAGACATGAATCAGGTACTCCTGTATATTTGTAACATTACTGAAATACAACACTTCAAAGACGAGAAAATCGAAATTGAATCACAGTATAGAGGAAGCGAATTCGTGTCTTCATCTACAATGAATAACTACTGATACTTCCCAATTTTATCCAATACAGTGACAGACTGTCGATAGCTAGATGTTTTCGGTTTGGGTTCATTAAAACAGAAACAAACAGTTCATTAACACAGGAACCAACTATTCATTAACACAGGAACAAACCCTTTTCTGAAAAACATTTAAATACTTAATATGTTTGATATTCAGGATTCTGTCGTTCAAGATTAAGAACCTTCATGGAGTGGAGGAAAGGTCCAGAGTATCTCTCAGAATTTCTGTAATTCTTCTACAGGTTGCATCATGAAATCGTAGTCGTTAGATGGGAAATTTCGATCGTGGGATTCCCAAAACCCTTGGTGATCATGATTGATCGAAATTCATTAAAGATTAATCGCAAAAAAGGATAAGTTAAAGATCATACAGTCCTACAAGTGAATACTGAAATGTTCATGAAATTCCTCTTGAGAAGCACCATGTCTCGCCTTATTGAAATTTGTTGTACTTCATTAAATGCTCGAGTTCTAAATGTATCAAAGAGGACAGAATAAAAGTAAGAAACTACTAGTATTTGATGCGAAAATGCCGTTATTTTCCCCGTCACTTCAGTCGAATGCCCAGACCGCTGTATCCTACAAGTTCGTGTAACACACTTCTGACGAATCAGGGTACTAGCAAAAGGTGGTATTTAAGTGGAGAAAACTGGAAAACTACAACAAACCTACTCACTATTGTTGGGGGATCCCTGCTTACTTCAATTGCAGTCCCCGTAGTCACGAAACGGAGCACAACAATTATACAATTAATTTGATATACCAATACTGTTCGTATATCACATTGTGATTGGTGACAAGGCGTATGAATACGCATATAATTATGGTTTCAACAGTATACTCTCTTGATCAGTGATGAATTTCTACTTAAAAAAGAAAATAACGAAAAAAAATGCCCTTTTTGTAAATGAATTAAACATATGACACAATTTTATCGAAATCCCCACTAAGAGAGAGAGAGAGAGAGAGAGAGAGAGATTATAAAAGCATTGTTACTGCCAGTAACAATAGTAAGCAAAGCATAATAATACCTTTGATCAACTGTAAATAAATTTAAATGTTTCAATTATCTCTTGCCGCTTTGTCATTTCGCTTAGCATATTCCCCACTCGTGTCGATAATCGTTCCAGTGATTGAATGGCCGCGTGCTCACTATTCGAGAAACTAGTCATGCAATGTTTATAGTGCTCCACTTTCTTCATTTAAACCAACTTTCATCTTTAAATCATAAGCGTGTCTTTTATTTATTTAATCAATATGAATGAAAATAGCTTTAAAAAAAAAAGAAAAAAAAAAAGAAGCCACTTAACAATGTCTAAATGGATTATAAATATCTGCTATAGTTGCAGAACTATATTTTGTAGCGGACACACTCGGCGAGGATGTGAAGAGTGCACCCCCGCCTCCCCCGCCCCGTCAATACACAGTTTCCTGCAGTCATTCGTAACTTCGTTGGAAACGCAAGTATGTGTATTTTCATGTGGTATAAATAAAATATATGTATAGTTTGTACTCTGTATGTTTGATATACCACTCGTAGTATACATTTTTCATTAAAAGGCAAGCCTAGTTTCCTTTTAATGAAAAATGTATACATCTCATGATATATTAAAGATATTGCACCAGGGGCGGATCCAGGAATATCTTTGGGGTGGGGTGGAGGGGCGGTTAACAAGCAGGCAATGGGTATGCGGGATGGAGCCCATGGTGGGTGCCCATGGGGGGAAGCCCTCGGATAGTCCTGTTTTTTAAGCATTTCCAGGGCATAATTTTAACCATCTAACTGTAAAGAAAACTTACTCTAGGAAACGTTCCGGTTGTTTTGTGCTGTATTTTAAGGAAGCCCCCCTCCCCCCTATCAGATCAGCCCTTGATCACTGGCTTATCTTTTTCTTGGTATCTCGATACACTTGCCAGGCCTGTGATATTGCGAGACTCTACTAATCGTTTTAAATTTTCGAGTTCCGAGTTTCATTCAATTCTATGCTCAGACAATTTTGCCACTCAGGTCCTGAAACAACAGAAAATTCGGTTCCTAAAAAGGGGAAATATATTATACATTTGGTAACGAAATATTTTGTTATCTTTGAGTTAACATGTTCACAAAATAAATTCAGTAAAATTATTTGCTCTATCCTTTTACATTAAACCTAATATCGTGGATGGATGATCACTGAACTTGTCTCAGATACAGTCAACATATAACATATACCCGGATGCTAAGTTTATTTGTATATATACTTGATATATGTTCTTTAATACAAGTTATTAACTGGCACCTTTGAAGGTATTCTACAGATATATCCATAAACTCGGTTTTGATAAAAATCCGTTCATACTTTTTTGTAGTATTATGCTCACAAGGCATCATATATATATATATATATATATATATATATATATATATATATATATATATATATATATATATATATATATATATATATATATATAAAACGAGACAATTCATTTGAACTTGAAATCAATGTCAGAGTGCTGACTATCAACATGCTTATGGAAAAAGAACGATATGCAACGTCTTGTTGAAATTCACTTGTTTATCTATTGTCTTTATAAACACAATAAAGTGCACACAAAAAATGTATGCAGTGACCTTTGACCTGACCCCAAGGTCAAGTATGCTTGATTTTCAAACTTGTTCGCAATTTCGCGGACATATTGGTGGCCAGATGTGCACTATTTTAATTCAAGACAAATTAAATATTGCAAGAATCGTTTCAATGAAAACTTCATGTCAGTACCACCATTTTTAAAAGAGGGGTACTGATAACAAGATAAAACATTCCAGAATTCTTCTTTAAATAACATATGATCCCATAGGTCAAATGTCGCGAGTCACTTCTTCAGAAATTAACCCTGTGCGAAATACGAAACTGTGGAGTGGAACATCATTTAGGACCATCAACACTTCCTACAAGGTCTTCTAGTGAAAGCCCTATCTATATATGAACATCCTTTCAGAAGTAGCAATACAACGATTTTTAAGATGGCCACCATAGCGGCTCATATTGAATGTTCGAGGGTCACCATTTTTATTGGAGACTAACTTGATGAATTTGAGTATAACGTTTCATAACAATCTTCCTAGTAGTTAAGGAGTAATAGCGATAACAAACTTGTGCTGACGGACGGACGGACCCAGTGGAACTACAATTTGGTCTCAAAAGATTCCAACTGTCTTCATTTTTGTTACAATTCGGGACATCTTTCTGCATCATTACATTACGAACAAAGCTCCATCAATGACGGGAACTCAATGTAATAAAATAAAACACTCAATCTTTTGGTGTTCATTGATATCTGCGTAGGCTAAACTCGCACTAGTCGCGTTGAACAAAGTTTGTATTTCAGATAAGGAAGGCCTTCATTGATATACTATTTCCAGTGATATCAGGTCGTACAAGCTCCACTGATGGGAAGGGATTTAAGACAGACTCGATGTGAACTTTCCAAACTAATGAGTGTAAGTTTATGTTAGCGAAAGTAATGAGTGAATTTATGTGTTAGATTTGTATCATTATATGAATAATAATAATTTTGAAAAAGCGATAATGATTTGAAAGTAAACAAATATTTCATCGAATATTTCATCCAAAGGCGCATTTCGTTAATTAGGTCGTAAACAAACCATCGAATCCAAATGGTTTCTGTATTTACCCCTATTACGTCTCCGTTGTTTTCTTCTTCTGTTCTTTCCACGGATTCCACTTGATGTGACGTTAGTAACAGGTCTGTATTTAAATTTCCCACGATCATCCGGGCCACACACGTCACTCGATATGCATGTTCCACGCCGTACTTGATCAATCGCATGATTACTGAGACACCAGACTAACACAAAGTAACGGTTCACCAGTATGGATATGGCCAAACAGGACGTACACTAAAATGAAAGTAGATAGGTGGCTATGTCGCATGCATTATATAGTTACTTAGTAACCTTCTCATACTAAATGAGTGGGAAAATATAGTTTTTTTCTTTCCACAAGACACAGGGTGCCAAGGTTGGAGGGCTTGGACTCTCCGTTTATAATGTATGTGTCAATATAAATATAAAATATTCATAATATTGGATCAAAAAGTACCAAGTTAAAGTATAGTTAGTATAAATGAGTAAAAAAGAAAGTTTATTTGTTTTGTTTTTGTTGGGTTTAACGGCACTTTTAACACATTATTAGCTGTATCATGCTAAGGAAATGGGAGCCAAGTGCCTTTCCCAAGGACTCACCTAGGCAGCCAACCAAGGGTTGCCTGGGCGGGTATCGAACGCACGGAGAATAGAAAGAAAATAGCTCTTTGATATTGAGACTGACCAAATTGTGGTTTGCTTGTTGTTGTTGTTTCGTTTTAAAAAAAAATATAAAAAATTAAAAAAAAACGTGAGATGAAATATTAAACCACAAATTAAGTTAGGTGTGAGATGCTATATTAAATTTACTGAAAGTCATATGAACAAAATTGTTATCTGCAAAAAATTAAAGAGAAAAAAAATGTCAGTTATTTAGAGGGGCAGACAAAGTATTCCAGATAATTGAATGATCGGTTTAAATAATAATAATAACAATAATAAAATATCAGTTAGATCGAAGAGCAGAATGTACCACATTGGTCTGCAAGACATTTATTGGTTCTGGATAAGCAATTTACTTCGATAATCGCAGCTCGCGTAACCGATTCCAATGCCACGTTTATTTGAACGTAATCCGGACATGGATATTTACTCAGTTTTAATGAATGCACGTAACATAATTTTCATAAAATATTCACATGTAGGAACATTTACAATGTACAGCGAACGAGAACAAGCTCTATGTTGAATTCAAGTTATTAAAGTGATAAAAACTGTAAGTATGATTTAAATTATAATTAAAATACAGTGAAAGAATTTGTGAGACAGAAGGAAAAAGAGCGGACAGTGGGAATATATATTTATCTCCCCCACCCTCACCTTATGGGTTTGTGGTTATAGGTTCTCACAGATCATATTATGATACAGCTTGCCATTCCGTTATTCTGTAAATAGGTAATAAAGGTCATTAAAAACAGACACGAAATACAAAGATCTTCGGGGCAAAGTATACCCAAAATACAAACAGTCATGTAATTAAATAAAAAGATGAATGAATGTATGGAGATTATAAATGAAAAGAAATATATATATATATATATATATATATATATATATATATATATATATATATATATATATATAGAGAGAGAGAGAGAGAGAGAGAGAGAGAGAGAGAGAGAGAGAGAGAGAGATGCATGTTGTATTAGATATTATATGGAGGGAGATTGGGGGCGAGGGAGAGTTTACCCATCATTCTTGCTTGGTACCGGTATATCAGATGTAACGGTTCTGACCCCACATAAAAATCTCCATACGGGGTTTTCTGACTTCGTACTATTATTTAAGGCTTTCCAATTACGTATAATGGAGAAGATACTTAGTTATGTAATTTTCAGGTAACTGATATAGCAACAGGAAGCAATAAGGAAAATTCCGAATTGACTTGAAAGTGTTACTATCACTTAACATATTTTCTCCTATCATGATGAAATATCCAGCATTGAGAACTACACGCCCAAATTTGGTATCACCTAAGGATCAGAAGCCGCATTACATCACATACGTACTGACTTTGTATTAACATGATGATGACATCTGTATATTTTCGTGACAGAACACGCAAATAGAAAGTAAAAATATTGACTCATACCATTTGGAAATTTTAAACACTAGTATTGATATACACAATAATTAATGTGATAATGACAATATTACTAAGAGTGTTGACTTAACCTTTGATTGGATGGAATTCCCAAAATCACTGACATGTCAATCAACATGCCTTCTCATCTCCATATCACATTACTAACAACCAGTATGAGGGTTATCTAATATCTCGGGTCAGGTGCAGGTAATTAATTGCTTAGATTTAAGTACTTAAGGTGACTTGCTCCCATAACCTCTACTAAAAAAGAAGAAATTATGGAATGCAAGTGGCACGTTTTGAATACATGCGGTTGAAACTACATTATATTATATGCATTCCTTATTATTGCCCTGGTAAGGGAGAGATATGAAGATTTTCGCCCTCGTGGAACATGGCTTTTCTTGAGTGAAGAAATCTTAATATCTTTCCCTAACAACAGGAATCGTTTATTATACCGAATCAAACAACAGACGGAAACAGGCACGCGTGAGGCACAATTGCGCAATGGAGAGACGATGCTCTGTTCCTGACACATGACATTCTGTGCGCCAATCACTGACACTGTTACTTTTATGAGGTACAATATATATATATATATATATATATATATATATATATATATATATATATATATATATATATATATATATATATATATATATATATATATATACATGTCAGACTATGAACATGCGAAAGGTTGGAACCAATTGTGGCATCAAAAGATGAAAATCGACCGTAGAGAAATAAGCATTGAAATGCCCAGTTCATCGGAAATTACACGCTGTCAGAAATTATGCTGTGATTGCAATAAATAGGTTTGTATTTCAATTATCTTCCAAAATGACACCACTTGGTGTAGTGTAGACGTAACAAACATTTGTTAATTACATTATCAGCATTGCACACACACACACACAAAATAAAAATAAATAAAAAAAAAAACAAAAAAAAACAACAAACAAAAGCAAACATTAAAAAAAAAAATAATAATAAAAAAATGGGATGGTTTACTTAAGAGAGAAACATGAGATTCTATTCGTAAGTTTTGAAGAGAAAATGCTTTAAAATTCGAGTAAGTAACTCTCTACTCATACATTCAGACATTCTTATCTAAAACATCTATAACATACTACTTGAGACATGGCATATTATTACTTCACAATATCCAGGCAAATAGCTCACTAGGAATGCTGGCTGATTCTGACAAAGGCTGATTCATACCATGACTGGTTCAGACCTAATTACTGGCCGATTCGATCCAAATGTCATGCTGATTGTATACTTTCTTACCTCATACAGCAGAACAAATTGATAGGTGCTTGCGTTAATTGCTTGACAAACATGCCCCAGCAACCAAGTGCAGAGTAGCCATTCAGAAGTGTTCTCCATGGTGTTGTTGTGTTAGGGACCAGATTCGCACTGCTAAAAGAGAACGCCCTAAGGCTCAGAGGCTTTGGATTTTATCCGGTCTTACAATTCATAAGCAAATCTATGAAACCACTAGGAAGAATGTCACAAATATAGTTCATGCAGCGAAATCAACCTACTTCAGTACTAAGATCACTGAAAGTTCCAGCGGCAAAGAGTATTCGATATTACTAGCAAGCTAATGTCAAGCAACAAATGTACACAACTGCCAACAACCTTCTCTCCGGACGACGTTTCGGACGAGTTTGCAGATTTCTTCCGTGACAGAGTGCAAACCATTAGAGATCAACTTGACAACACAATTTCAATCGACTCACCACAAAGTTGTGATACAGAATTTCAAAGGCAACCTTTAACAGCATTTGAACCTGTCTCTGCGGATGAAGAGTGCCCCAAAGTCATGTGAACTTGATCTGATTCAAACATCACTGCTGCTTGAGTGCTTAGATTCAATATTGCCTTCACTGACCGATGTTATTAATACTTCTCTCTCAACTGGGGAATTCCCATAATTTTTCGCAACTGCCGTTGTAAAATGCTTCTGTTGAAGAAACCAATGCTTGGCCCTAACGATTTTTAAAAAAAACTACTGCCCTGTTTCTAAGCTCCCATTTATGTCAAAAACCTTAGAAAAAGTCGTTCTGATCCAGCTTGTATCTCGTCTGAATTTAAATAGTCGTTTCAGCAATTTACACTCTGCATATCACCCTCGCCAAAATACCGAAACTGCGATTCTGAAAGTAGTTAACGACCTTCTCTCTGCTTTGGATAGAGGAAAGATTACAGTCCTCGCCTTCCTCGACTTAACTGCAGCAGTTGACACAATAGACCATGCTATATTACTTCACCGTCTCCGGCATGTATTTGGCATTGTCAATACAGCCTTACTATGGTTCGAATCATACATAGTCGACAGGACACAAATTGTGTCCGTAAATGGAAAATATTCCAGACCAATTGATCTATGCTTTGACGTTCCACAGGGTTCTGTTCTTGGACCCGCTCTCTTTATCCTGTATCCTCTCAAGTGTCATAGATCGTCATCCGGTGTCTCACCAATTATACTATGATGACACCCAAATATACAAATCTAGCCACCCAACTGAAGTTGATGCTACCATCCAAGGCGTAGAGAGGTGCATTTACGATATGAAGTCATGGATGACTTGTAACCAGCTGCAGATGCATGATGATAAAACTGAAGCCATTCTGATCACCACACAAAGACTTTCTCATTCCTATCCTTTACCTCAAGCAATAAGTATCAGCAACACCAACATTAAATTTACACAATCAGAACGAAACCAGGGTGTCACTCTCGACAGGACTCTCTCATTACACCAACTAAGCATGAACATATGCAAGGATGCATATCTGGAGCTGAGACGCATCAGCTCCATTCGGAGTTTTCTTCCTGTTGATGCCACTGAAACACTTCTGTGTTCCATTGTTCTTTCTAGACTTGACTATTGTAATTCTCTTCTATCTGGTTCGTCTCAATATCTACTTAAGAAACTTCAAAAAGTTCAAAACACAGCTGCAGGGATCGTCCTTAGAGTACCAAGAACCGAGCACTCATCCACCCTGCTCTATACCCTCCACTGTCTACCCGTTCGCTCCAGAATCAAACACAAGATCTGTTCTCTATGCTACATTTTGTTGATTGCCTCCAGTCCAAAATACGAATCTGACCTCATCCATGTGTACACCCCTTCTAGATACTTACGATCCTCTTCCGACACTCGTATTTTCATTATTTCCACTGTCAAAACCAAGTCCTAGGGACAACGTTCTTTTGAGTACTAATGCCCAGCTACCTGGAACGAAATGTTCTTAAACTTCGACACAGTGACACTGTGATCTCATGCAAGAGTGCTCTTAAAACTCATCTATTTTGACTGCAAGAACAGACTTAAGACTTAACAATGTTTACTTAACTTAATTATTTTCAGCATGTTTTTTATTTGTCATTTCATGGTGTTTATTTTTGCAATCTTGTCCATATATATGTCCTTATGTGCTAACTAATATTGTAAAGCGCTTAGAGCTTCTAAAGATTAAGTGCTGTTCTAGGTCCTCATTATTATTATTATTATTATTATTATTATTATTATTATTGGAACCATGTGAAATAATATATAATAAAGAAAAACAAAGAAACACACATACTATTTTTTATTTTGTGTTGTTATTCATGTTTTTGCCAACATAGTTTATTATGATAACTAATATGAGGTCCAAAAGATTCGCAGAATCAGAGACATATATATGTCTCTGGCAGAATATAGACGTATGACATTGTATCGAATTAAAATCATTAATTTAACAGGACCCCATTTTTATTGTTTAGTACATAAGTTTTATTAGTACAATTAGAATGTAATACAATATAGGGTACAAAGGTAAATTCATAACTCTAATAACTCTGAGAAAAGCATTAACATTTTTTCACGATCTTTTCCAGTGTTAGTAATCATGTCAGCTCTCAATAAAATAAAGAAAACTATTTCATTTTTGCACAAAGGTGAATGAGGTGCTTTGAAAATATTTCCCTATTAAATTCTCAATCCAAGATAAATAGTCAAACATTATTTCATTTGATTTGTATACAGAACTATGCCATTATCGCGAGTAAAATCGGTCCTTTGTTTCCTTAAATGCAATTTTGAACTGCTCAACATACCTAGGAAATAGTAAGAAATATCGTTTTTTAGACAATTGTAAATGTCACATTTGCATCTAAGACGAAACGTAATATGCTTAGGTCATCTTATTTCTTTGTTCGAGTTGAATTTAGCAACGGCTTCCCTCGCAGGAGTCGTGCTAGGATCGAAGTGTGCACATGGAATTGGTTGAATTTTTATGTCAGTTTTGGCCAAAATAGGGTGTGTGCGTTTATTAAGGCATGTGTGGGTGTTATGTTGAACACTGAAATTATAGTTATACTTTTTATATGTATGCATATACTCACAGATTGATGTACAGTGTCATATAGCCTTCTTGTTTTCTTGTAAATGTCTAGGTTAAATTACTACGTGTAAACTTTCAAACAGTAGCGTACTAACGGGAGAGGCGGGCGGACGAGGTAATTTCCCCGGGCGCAAGAGGTCTTGGGGCGCCAAAACAGCTGATACAAATTCGGGCCTCGTATTCTGTCCTTTGGGCCATCATCGTCACCCGGGGCGCCATTTACCCTTAGTACGCCACTGCTTTCAAAGCCACTCTGCATTTAAGACAGTTTTTATAAAGGATATTATTTTATTGCAAGTGTTTGTCATGGTTGTTCAATCAGACTATCCTGAACTTGGTACCTACACAGCAACAATGCAACAAAACAAAGGCATTTCTCCAAATGTGCATTTGTTATCCATTTCCATATGACTAACAACAATGTTTGACATTACTAAGCAACTTTATTTGCAAAAATGTTCTCTACTACAGTCCTGACACGTACATTGCCTTTGTTTGATTTTGGGTTCGTATGGTGTCTTGCCTGGTACAGGATGAAATAGTTATCTGTTTCTTAATGTTGCATCTTCACAAAAGACACTTCAAATATTGTTCGAAGCCCTATACTGGTGGAGAGGTAAATAAGTCGATACTATGATGTAATGGCCATCAATCACATACAATGGCCAAAAGATATGTTTGTAAAAATTAATTAAAATATTAGATTCTTGATTTTTATATAAATTAAATTAGATTTGGTATGCAAGGATCTATCCAGCAAATTTTCAGGGTTTGAACATATTTAAAGTTAAGAATGGATTAAAAGCATGTCGTCTGATCAGGTGCGGTAGCTGGTGATAAACTGGAAACTAATAGTGAAAACTAACAATGACAGCTGGTTGAGACAATGATGTGTTCATTTAAGTAGCTGTGACTGATGAAAAAATAAAATGCTAAAGCAAGTGTTCGTAGTCAAAACTTTCAATGGAATCTTAGTTGTTTAATACCAGTGGTTTAACTATAACCAGATCTGTTCTGGATTGATTATATCGCAATAGCACTACTTTGGTGACATTTTGTTTTCACCCCCAGCCCAACAAAGTTGACAGGAGATATATAAATGGATTCCATCTAGCTGTCCATAAGTCTGCCCATCAAATTTTCAGTTCAAGAGCATCATTCCGAATCATTCAAAATATTTCTATAAAACTTGTTAAACTTATTAAGCTCTTGGTCCAGATGTGTCTTTTGCTATTCACAATTCTTCTGTTTCAATATTTGTAATGTATTTTTCCATTTGCTTGTCCATCCATCCGTTACCCTCACTTTCCTTTACCCTGCCGCAAATAATCTTAATGTGTTTTAATACAAACCCAAATGGCCTGCATTAAATACGTCCCATTAATATATGGACTCATAAAAGCTGTACAGCAACAGAACTCTTTTATAAAATAGCTGATATGGTCTATTTATGAGAAGGTAACAATAAACTGCATGTCAGTAGTGGGAAACAACCACTGAATACATGTAATCTAGTTCTTAATCAGAACGAATGGATAAGAAATAAGCAACAAAACTAACCTTTATTATCATTAACAAAATACTATTTTGTTAGCTAGTTCACAATCAGACTCAACCAAAAATGTCCGTGAAGTTAGCATTATGAATTTTGATGGCCTTCCCGTGCTAAATATATTTTTTTAAAATTTGTTTAAATCACAAGAAAAGCAGAAAATACTGTTCTAGGTTAAGATTTCATACTAAATTTTTATGTAATAAAATATATTTTTTAAAATAAAAAGTTGAAAAGGAAATAATGGATAAATGAATGGATAATGGTAATATTTTTTATTCGTATTTAACAATTTTGTTAATGTTATCAAGCGTCTCATTTAGGATCCAGAGATTGTACTTTCCTCTGTTTGGTGTATATTTGTAATTCTCTATAATAACTTCTATATACCTTGATTTCTGTAGTAGGAATCCAGATGGACTGTGTACTTAGATGAGAATTAATTACTGGTCGACATGCGGGTATGTCTGCTACGCATGAATGCCTATACCACCGACTTTGTAGCATAATTTTTTTTGGCGATGTGTGCATGGTCGAGATGGTATAGGGGTTGGTGCTTTCAGGCAATGCGATGGGTGCCGGGTTCGAATCTCCGTAGAGTACGAATTAAAATTCTCTAACCTGTATGATTATATATATATATATATATATATATATATATATATATATATATATATATATATATATATATGAATTTCCTATATATCTGAAATATTTTATTTGAAGGTCCTTCTATCTTCTGACAGACAGTTTTGGCAGGGCGGCGGATACACTGTAGATAAGTAGAGCTAATACTATATTGGTGGTGTGAAGGTTCATATAGATAATGATGAAGTAAACATTGCTGTACAATGTCTGTAAACTACCACAAACAAGATTTAAGTATGTATGATCTTGTATTTTTTTTTAAATCACAGAACTTAACATTGTCTTGAACAATATAAATTATTGTGTATGTTTACAGAGTGGAGATCCAACGTCTGAAGGAATCTACAATTGTGTCATGCAGCAGTGACTCGGCAGTCAGCCTTTTGCTATCTTCTGCAAAGGACAATTTTTATCAGAAACATCATACATGTTCCTTTTGGAGGAGAATAGTATGGGCATTGATAATAGCAGGTTTGTCAGAAGGCTGCGTGTGTGGTGTTGTATATCGACAGGGACATGTGAACTATTTACACTTGTTTGAAAGTGGTCTTTTCATTGGATGCTTTGAAAGCAGATGTAATTGAATCATCACAACACTGGAGCTATATATCTATGGATCACCATAGCAAATGCTCATGCCTTTTATGACATCCAACCCTGCCCCTTCTTTCTGGACGGTGACCCATGGATCATAACCCAGAGTCCATTGCACATGGGTGTAAGCATTTGTCAAGCTATATTCTAAGATATATCCTTGTAATTGCAATTTTTCTATATTTGACCTTTGACCACCTTGAAGACACCACATGGGAGGGGCTAAAAAATATCATACCCCTGTTGTAGATCACTTAGCCAACCTATAAATTTTGATAAATTTCCATTGAGGGACTTTAGATAAGATAGAGTTACAAACAGTAAAACAGATGACTGTACAGAGGTTGAAGTAAAACAGATGACTGTACCGAGGTTGAAGTAAAACAGATGACTGTACAGAGGTTGAAGTAAAACAGATGACTGTACAGAGGTTGATAACAATCAAAGATATAATAATTATGGGCTTTCATTCTGTTCAATGCTGTACCTAATTAAGAGAGATACTAGTATTCATAATGAATGTATGAAGGTATGTTCAGTATTGATGTTCAGTTTGTAATCACTAATAGACAGTGGAAGATTATGAACAGGCAGTCATACTGGCCAGTGTCTTGCCTTCTAATAGAGACAGCTGCCTTGTAATTTTGCCACAACGTTTCTAAATTGTATTTCCATTGAAACTTCCCAAAATATAAGTGACTGAAAATGTCATCTGTTCATATTAAATGTGACATTAGGGTGAATCACGATAATTTAGGCTTTAGAGTATATAGATATGAAATAACTATCAAAAGTGGTCAAATTGTCTAAAGGATAGAAATGTGTAAAATGCTTTAAAAGCATGATCTAATATATAAAAAATGAAAATACATGTGAATTTGTTTACAGAACAATGACATCAATTTTTCTTTATATAAACTGATTTCTTACAAAAGTCTAAACTGTCAATTAGGTTAGAACAGTGTAATATAACACCTACTGTTTATCCCACCGATATGGAATTTTTAAAAAATTCTGATTTTTGATGAGTGTGCTGTTGAATAGCATTGAACCGAAATAAGACTGTCAGAGAACAGTTATTAATTTTCATGGTATATATGTATGATATATTCTGATAGTTCATAAAAGTCCATTAGGCTCGCAGTACTGTTACCCTAATGATTGTCATATTGCTAGGATTTACAGGTATACCACTGTTATCTTTTCATGCAAACATGTATGGCTCCCCTGTACCCGTTTAAGATAATTTATTCATTAGTTATATATAGCCAGTTTTACCTGTCTGTTGAGAAGGTCTTTCAATATAATGTTTTATACTCCAAATCCAGATTTCAACCCCAACATTTGATCTAAAAATGTGTTGCATCTGATACACATTATTAAATTTTTAATTGTGAAATAGTTTGGTTGATCTGTCATTGTCCACATGCTTTTGTTGATCTTCAGAGAAAAAGAGGCATAACATTTTACCTATAAATCTTTCAAGGTTTGTATATTATCAGACGTACACTGTGACGCACTAGAGATGAGGATTTTTGAGGGGAAAACAAATTCTCCGAGGAGGACATCAAATTTGCTGAAGGAAAGTACCTTATTTCGTTACCTGAGAAACGCAAAAAGCTGCCAGTGCCAGGTATGTGTTATGTAATTGAATCATCACAACACTGGAGCTCTATCAGTACCTTTTAACATTTTATTATTTTATGTGCTGGCATTTTCTTTCTATCTGCCTGTTAGCATAGGCTGGTCAGCCCTTAACTTGACCCAGATATACAGCTTTACTAGATAGTGTGTCACGCACCAGAGTAACACCCCCATCTTATAGGTAAAGATCATTATGGGAGGAAATTTCTAATCAGTGACCTGTTTCTTTGTATGCACCCCACCCACCCCCATACATCGCACCGTACCCCTGGTGAAGACAGGTATATCGTGTATCTTGTTGTCAATGTGTGGATGTGTCATATGTAAATTTTACTGAAATTAGTTTGTTATAAATATTTTTGTTGTGAACAAAAATGCATTGTTGATGTGAAATGTGAACAAGAGACGTTGTTTTATATTTAATGGTACATTTCACAGTCATACTTTGTAGTAGTATTGACTCCATAGTAATACAAACTTATCAATTCCTAGTACACATTTGAGATCACAACTTATGCAAAAGGATGATATTGTAGTATCCATACGACAAAGACATCATTCAGATGTCGAGTAATTTTTATTTAGAGAGGTACATGCTGAAACAAAGTAAAACACAAAATCTTATGAGTATATTCTTCAGACATATATACATACATATGCACATACATACATGTATACATACATACATACTACAGTAATATGATGTACATGCAAATATGCACAAAGTAACATATATACAGTTACAAATGAACACACATAGTACGCATTTGGCCATTCCAATATGTACATACATAATTCTTTTATATTCTTTTCTGTGAAGCACAGATACAGACATACAATAGTAACAGCCACATTTTTAGATAAAGTAGCACATGCAGCTGAAATTTAAAAATAGAAAATTAGGTTATTTCATTAAAAAAAGCAGACAGAAAGCAAAATGGCAACAAAACCAAAGAAATTTAATCAGATCAGCAAATGGTTTAAGAGTAAGCAGCTACAGTAAAAAAGCAAGCAAGATAAAATGATGGACTTTCACACACAGCACTAACCATGCAGACATCAAGCTCATTACACTCCCTTGACAAGTTTGTCAAGTATTGCAGTTTCTAGATCATCTCCTTCATCATATACAAACAAACATTTTCGAAGAAAACAATTTGGAGTGTATGGGTGGTGATGGTGTGCATAGAGAAGAAAACAATTTAGAGTGTATGGGTGGTGATGGTGTGCATAGAGAAGAAAACAATTTAGAGTGTATGGGTGGTGATGGTGTGCATTGAGAAGAAAAAGAGCTAGACAGGCAGAACTTGAAGTGAGTATTAGAAAGAAATTCAGGAGACCATAATTACCTTTTCCATCCATCTATCTACATCCATCTGTCAGTTAGCTCCCATTTGTTACACCTCAGCCCCTATACTAATCCTAATGTCTGTCTGTCCTTCCGTTCAGCACACAGTCTTGTTAGTACAAGTAGTCCCTTATTTTTTGATGAATTACCTTGAAACTTGTAAATATTATTGTCACCTGAATATGCACCAATTGACCAATCACTTTGCTCCTGCAATTTTTGTTAGGGTCATTGTTATTGCCCGTTTTGTCATTGAATGACACAATCGCATTAGTGCAATTAGCAGGGGTCGATTTAACACATTTTTCATTGGCCAGCAGGGTCATCTCACATGAAAATCAACTGGCCCTGCAGAAAATCAACTGGCTCACACAATCAAATAAAAATAATAACTTCGGAAAATTTAATTGGCCCCGTAGGCCTGTGGCTGTCAGCATTAACTGGCTCTCCTCAAAACCCACAAGCCTCATGCTGGCAGGCCAGCAGTTAAATTGACCAGTCCTGTTGCTTTTGATGGATTGCTAAGAAACTTGGTAAATATTATGGTCACCACCCGAAGATGCGTATATCAATGAATCAGTTTGCTCCCGAATCTTTTTTAAAGTCATTACCCAGTGCATGATACAATCTTATTAGTGCATCTAGTCTAACAGTTTTCGATGGATTGTCATGCAACTTGGTTAAAATTATGTTCATTACCTGAAGATGCGCATATCATCAAATCCCTGTTTCCATAATTTATTTTAAGAGTTATTGTTCTTTATTGACTTGCAGCTGAATGCAGTGCATGACATAATCTTCTGAATCAACTGATCTTTTAAATTTCATTGGATCACCATGAAACTTGGGAAATGTTATTATCATCATCTGTAGTTGCATAGGTCCACAAATCTCTGTGCTCCTGCGATTTTATTTAGAGCTATTTCCTTTTTGACTTGGAGACTAATGTAGTGTTTGATAGGATCTTGTGAACACATCTAGTCTCACATTATTTCAGTTGATTGCCATGTACCTTTGTACATGTTATGGTCACCATTTGAAGATGTGCATATCAACATATCACTGCTCTTGCAATGTTTGTTAGAGGTATTGTCCTGCAGCTGAATGCAGTGTTGGACAGAATCTCGTAAATGCAACCGGTCATGCCTTTTTATTGGATCATTGTGAAATTTGGTACATATCAGGATAATCATCTAAATCTACATGTATTGACAATCGTTCTGCTGCCTTGATGTTTATAAATGTTATTGACATTTGTGGATTACTGCTGGATACATTGTATGACTGAATTTTGTTAATGCAGTAAGAGTTACAGTGTTTAGTGGATAGCTGTGAAACTTGGTACATATTATGCTCATCATCAGAAGATATTCTTGTTGATAGGCATTGTACTCATACTATTGTCAGAAGAGTTGTGCGGTTTGTTAAACTCTAGATTCATCTCCATCAAAGGCTAGTGGTGTGATGCTGGGGAGGCAGTTGTATATTTATATGATTAAATTGCTCACCGCTCCTCTAGGTGTAACCATCGTTGTTCAGCAGCCCTTTCACATACTCCAATACCATTCAATACGTAAACTGCATTGTATGTGAACTTGTTTCTTTTAATGATTGTGTCTTTGCAACTCCATTGCTGACAGAGTTACAGGTCTTCCTTTTTTTAGGATAAATTTTGAATCTTTACAATACCAGTTTTTAATCCTAATCACCAGAAGAAAGATCCAATATGGAGTAGGTGATCTCTGTTATGTGCTCCCTATCAAGTGCGAGCATGATGTTGTAGAAATGTGACATCAGTAATTGATTGATGGTCATTTTTGTGGGGTAAAAATCCATTGAGATCTTCAAATGGGTCTGGATTTACTGGTTGTAATCTGTAATACATACTAAAGGGAAAAAATGGCACTTTAGATTTTCAGTTGCTTTAGCAGGGTGGCCATGCGGCAGGGTTTTACTGTTTATGTATAAATTCTTCATCCAGAATGATTAATCACAATGTTGTTTTAACTTACACCAATAGGAGAATAATGTTTTCTTTTGCTTCATTGCAGTTATTTTTCTGCCAGTAAATGTTTTGATGGGGCTGCCTTTCAGGCTGCGTTTGAAGCTCAAAGAACTGAAGGATGTACTCTCCAACAAGTCACGTTCTCATATGTCTTTATTCCACTAGAATATCTTGTTTCATGGGATCAACAGCTTCAATTGATCTAATTGTTTCCAAATTGGCATAAGTGGCAGCACAGGGCTGTTTCTTTTTGCCAGTTGCTATCAATTCTAGATAAGAAAGAAAAGTATAAGCCTGCTTCACTAAGGAATCACAATTTTATAGATGTTCACATGGATAAGGTCTATTATGTTTGTTCCAAATATAGAAACAGTGGCTTTGATCCAGCAAGTCTACATCCACATTTGAAAGTTTACCTGAGTCATCTGATTATGGTGATATAGTTACCCCTGCATTCAAATGCAGACAACATGAACCTACTAGACGGTTGACGATTAACAATTGATGACAAACGTACAGACTGTAGACCCTTAGTTTTCTTTTCGGAAAATATAGCTGAAGAAAGATCTTGTTATGATAAATTCAGATATGCAATGATTGAAAATGGTCATGTATTTTGGCAGCGTAGTATAGCTAATGTGAATATTTTTTACAATGAATGAAGTTACTATGACGACTGGACTGTTTCGGGAAGACTGCTATGTTCATTTGACCCGGACAGATATAGATGACAGAACTGAATTGTCTTATAGTTGTGGAATGTATGGAATATTATTGCAGTTAGCCACAATAAGCGTACCTCAAGAAAACCTTGATGAGGTAGATCACATTGATGTGAAGTGTTGCCATATGAGACTTTTAATGAAATGGTCAGTGGCCATATAACTTATATATTAAATAATTCTTCAAGGTCAGAAAATAGGATAATTTAAAAACTTGAAGATGCCAAAGATCAAATTAATGAACCTATTTGCCAGATGCTAACATTATCTGATAAAACCTTGAAGTTGTCGTTGTATTCTGACGATGACAAAACATGTAGTTTTGTTCATATAACTGACAACAGACTATCTTGTCAGTCTGATTATTGTGCACTTTTTTTTATTTTAAAAACGTAAAGTTCTACATTTTGACAATACTGAGACCCTTTGTCCTCACTCAATCAATTGAAAGTCCATGCTGACAAATGGACTGATCTACTGCCACAGACTGCTGATTCCAGTGATTCAGTATAGTTTAATGGGGAATGGGGATGAAGAGAAAGTGATTCCACCAGCGTTAGCAGTGACAGTTGTTGAGGATATAAAGGTACCATCAACAACTGATATCGGTTCATATATCTTCATTAATTTACTTTCCTCAAACAAAATTGTTTCATTAATAAAGTGGAATTTAGTAACACCACAGAATTTCAAATTTGATTAAATTAAATAGTTCTGTTCTTACTCCTATCATACTCCTTAAAATGAAGCCTGAACTGGTGAATAGTTCAAAAGAATTATAGAGGAAATTGTCCCAGAAATTGTTTTATTATTGGAACATTAGAATAAAACGAAGTCTGTACTACATTAATATTTATAGTAAATGCTTAAATTTTTTAACTTAGGTTACACTTCTAGATAATTAATAGTCATAATTTGTTGTTAACCTATACAAGACGATACAAAGTCATTAGGAATTTTAATGTGGGGTTCATCCAAGCCTTGTTTGTTTTCTACTGAGAAAAATTCTCCTGTGTCACCCTGTGACTATTTTAAGTAGATGAAATCATGAGAAATGTATTTTTGGTGGAATATTACCTGGATGACGAGGATTCAAATATATGCCAAAGTTAAATCCCATTTTTCTCATTTCACCTTTTCAGGACACAAACAGTCCTTTCAGAAAATGTACTTAATGTGCCCCTTTAACAAGGGCACAGATTTTTTTAGGAGACTGGTCTGTAGGAGTATCCCAGGCTCAGCAGACACAAACCTTCGCAATGATCTATTCATTGTTACTGCAGCAGACCATACAGTTGAGGGATATCTTTATGATACCAGCTGTGACAGAGACGCATATGGATGATGTCTTCACACTGCCCCTGATGGTGGATACCATGAGTTGCCTCCACCTAATGTTCCAGACATGTGCAAATGTGGTGGAAGTAATTGCTAGATTTAGCTTAACACAACATTTATATTCCTGACCCAAAAATGTGTACAGCTTATCTTCGTGTCTCTTTGTCCCTTCACAATCGCTAATAATCAAAGGTAGTGCTGGTTATTGCATTATCTTGCTGATCGAAAGTGAGACATAGCGTGTACGTCTTTATGTATGTGTACTAAAAACAGTGGTGGGCTATTATAGCCAAACAGCCTACTTAGGTTTGCTTTTACACGTTAATAGTCCAAGAATAGTAGGCATGGTTGCTCAGTGCCATACTCACGACCAAGAGGGTGCGGGTTCAGATGTTATTATTGGATCAGCCCAGATTAAACTACTGTGGTGTGTCCTTGGGCAAAGCTCCATGCTCCAATAACCGACTTGTGTTGATGTGCTGCAAGACGCCAAACCAAACCTAGTTTGAGATAAAGTATTTAAAATCGAATGGAAATTGAAAATAATAAAAAGGGGTCTGAGGATAATTACATTCAGATCGCTAGATATTATGCTCGTGATCCCATCCCCAAGGCCAATAACCTTTGCGAGTGTGACATGCATCATCAAAACAAATGTGCAAGCCATTTGGATTTTACAAAATTAAATTACCTGTAATGACCTTTCAAGGTTGGTAACAGTTTTAATTAGATAGTCGCCATAAATTATTTCCTTAGTGTAACTTTCATCAGCTGTTTGACTTATTAAGAGTGAGAGCATGAGAATACTGTTCATGAAAAATTGATATTGTTTGCAGCGAGAAAGAGATTTTCTATCAATTTTGTAGAGAAGAGTTAGTGCATCCTCAACTAGTGTGGAATAAAAGAGGGATAAGGAAATACAATTGCTTGGAAAAAACAGTGATTGCCTCAAGAAAACACGAGGAATACAGAATAATCATCGTACTTGCGACTTGCAATATTTTCTATAGATCCATGTGTGAATGTACTCTCCCCATTGACTGGCTGTCATACAAAGTTAGCATATTCATATTAATAAATAAAGAAAAATATATGGTGTATATACTAAATGCATATTCTTAATTTAAATGAAATCTCTGAAAAATAAGTAAATATTCTTTACCATACAGTGACTTGGTGGGTGGGGGCAAAACGCTTGGCATATTTAGAACAACTTTGTCAATAAACACAATTATTAAGAAGCAAAAAAAAAAAAAAAAAAAAAAAGAAAATATAATACTTTCACTCAGTGAACTAAATGGAGGATCATGTCATGTTTTATACTCAAATATTTGTTTCACCATGCCCTCTACCACATGATGCCGTCGGGCAGTGCCTTACACACCTTTAGCCTCGTTCTTAATATGCTACTATCAGGAGTGACAAGGCCAAGGATAATCTGGTTGAATATTGTAAAAAAGGGCCTATTATAGAATATTACAGAATATTATTACTCCCTCTTTATAATGTTCTTCAAGTGAGCTACAATATTGACCCACATTTTAAGGTATCACCACACTAAATTTAGTTCCTTTTTATATTTCCTTCATTTTTCTATTTTTTGTTAATGAAATTTAGTACAAGTTCAGATGGGCCAAGACTATCATACTTATGTAAGACACTATCTTGTACACAACATATAAAAAATATATTTGCTTTGGTTATGTTCCATCAGCAGGAAATATTTTGTCACATTGCAACAAGATTTTCGGTTAATTAATGTTCTGTCCTCGATCATTCAACTGTCTTTTTTCATACCTGATTTATTTTGACAATGGGTAAGAAATTGCATAAAGTTTTGTTTGATTGATTTCATGCAGGATATGCTTGTTCTAATGGAGAGTTGATTGCAGTAATCCCCCAATTAACACAATATATACATGTCATGGACCTGTGAAATATAAGGTGTGAAGTGCTAATTTATTTTTTTATACTTTCAAGAAGCTCCAATTCACTGATGACAAACCAAGCCATTATTATGTCCCCACCTCAATGGAAAGCAGGGGCATTTTGATTTTGTCCTGTCCATTCATATCACTGTCTTTCCTGCAAAGCTTGTTAGCGTGAATATGTAAAAATCACTTGATATAGATAAATGAAATTGTTCCAAATATTTGTATGCATGTGTAGATGACCGAATTAGACTTTCAAGCAGTTATAGCAATTTCTCCTTTCTTTAAAGATATATTTTTTTTGCTGTGACTTTTTGGGCACGTTGATGAAAACCCAACTTGATATAGACAAAAACAAAATAAAATTACCTCATTAAATTTTCAGACCATTGATATAATTGTTCTTTTTTTAAAAGTCCTTTTCTAAAACTAAGACTTGTCTGCTTGGTTAAGAAGAGGGGGGATACTTGTTCTATTGTCTTACAAACACAAATCTAATTGGAGAATAGTTCAGTGGAAGCTCATAACTTTCCCCATATGCATGAACATCTAATTCTAGAATATTAATGGAGTGATTGTACAGTATTACAACGGTCAAGGCATTGTAATTGCCCCAGTGTTTCTAGCAGTATACGAAATTTCACAGTTGAAAATTTTGATAAGTGAAGAATCAGATAGATATTACATTTGTATGTTGGTATAATGTTTTATGTAATGATTCTTTGGTAAATGATACATCATATATATATATATATATATATATATATATATATATATATATATATATATATATATATATATATATATATATATATATGTTGTTTAAGTGGAACCTGTTTAAGAGATTGGGACATAGGTCCAGGAGAGACAGGAGCCATCCACTTTCTTACGATGAAAATGGCTGGGGCTATGTTCTTAATTCATATATTTCTTTTGGTTCTTATTGTACAAAAATGAATAACTTCTACAAATGTGTCGGTCATAATTCTGCTTCTTTTATGTGAAATAATACTTTTATTGCATGTTTTTGTCATGGATAAGTAAATTCAATTTAGATTATAGATAGCCATGTTCCATTTGCAAATTTACTCCCAAACTGTTAGCTGCTGATGGAAGTAAAATAGGCATCAACATTCAATAATTGTGCCAATAGAGACACCTACTATTGACTTACTGATAATTCCTTATCATTAAAGAAATGAGAGGGCTTTCATTAACTTTGCCCAGGGTGACCTTGATGCAAAGGGCAAAGCTCAAAGTAGAGATCACTGAATCTACCTTGTAAAGAAAGTACTTGGTACCTTGGCCAGTGCTGATGAAATATCTTTTGATGAGGAAATAAACCAAAATGCTATTCTATTACAACATGTAGATATAGAATTTCATTAACTGTTGGATATTTGTTTACAGAATGGTTGTAGCAACAGAGTGTTGAAAAAATTAGCAGCTCTGTTTAAGATATTGTCTTCAAATCATTCCATTTCAAGTATTATTCCTTATCGATTTGTTGATGACTTTCAATCGGTTTTGAACTTACTTAGGAATAATTATAATTTGGACACAAATGTTCTTAACAGAGTTGCTAAGTTTTCTCCAGAAATTCGAGATGTGTAAGTTGCAGTCAAGAATAATGATGTCTGCGTTGCAAAATTTAGATTTTTTTAGATCATTTGTTTTCAAGAGTGAAACAGATTAGATTTATTTCAAACTGTAAAGAACCAGATCAAATTAATCCTAAACCTGCTAAATGTGGGAAAGCATATTACTTCACAGAGAGAGAGAGAGAGAGAGAGAGAGGGGGGGGGGGGTAATCAGTCGAAAAACATTCCAAAATACACAACTGATGAAACTTCTCGTTGAATTGAAGAAAAATGCCATAAAAAGTATCCAGAAGGGGGAAGGAAGGGTACAGCATATATGTTTCTCTGGTTTGATCGTCAGCATTATGAGCATTGCTATGGGTATCATATGATACCTAGGCATGAAGGAAGAAAAGATCCAGCTTGTTCTGTTTATGCATACATGGAAAACGCCTCTAAAGAAATATTTTACGATTTTAGTTACCAGCTTGAAGAGTACGTTTTGAATCGAGAACCTGATTTTTGTATTAAAAAAACACTCGTTTTTTCCATGATACATTATGGTTTTTCCCTTAAGGATCAGCCAGTCTACGATTCATCATGTCTCATGTTGTTACCAAACATTACCGCTGAAATATGCGAGCAAACAAATGCTTTTCTTCAGCACATTAAATACTCATCAAAAACTATGGGAATGGGTAAATTCAATCACTGTCTGCAGTTTTTTATGCATCAGTGGAACCAGAAGAAAAGACAGAATTTCTGCAAAAAATGGACATTAGCTTTCAGTTATGTTGGATGAATTGCTAACCACACTGAAATTGAGATGAAATGACTTATTGTCACATTATTCCACAATGAAAGGCACCAGTCATACAATATATGATACTATCTTATGTCAGCCTAGTACAACAGGTTTAAAATACATGAATTACTGTGCAAGTGTATGTACTGTATCTGAGCAAATTATTGCCCCTGTCCATTGAATTGCCTCATGACCCTTGTACGACTTTTTCTTAAGGCAATTTGCATAATTCTTTTTTGAATGGATTTATTTATATTCCACGTATTAGTGGAATAAAATCTGTAGATTTTTCAAGTTTGCCTGTTTCTTTATGACCTATAAATATTTTGATATGGTTGGTAAGAATTATAGGTTACTGCATTTGTATGGGAAAATATGAACGAGTTTTCTGAGTTATACTGCACGACGTCAGGAATGCAGTATAGCTCAGAAAAAACGAGTTCATATTTTCCCATACAAATGCAGTAACCTTTTTATTATATACTCATTTTGCTTTTCTACCTAAGGCTGAATAAAAAAAAGAACACACTACAAGAAACAAAGTAACTGAATTTCTGCTATATTCGAAAGTAAATACACAACCGAAGTTAAACCAATACACAGTAACAGTATTCATGCGCACATGGCACCGCCCAGTGACCTTTGAACTTGGTTGAGTACCGTGCATTCAGTGATTTGTTTCAAAAAGAAATCTCATTTTGGTCTACTTAAAATTGAAATTTTGAGTCATATTGTGAATGACTGCGCCTTGGAACAACTTTCCCAGTTGATCTGGAATGGAAGGATTTTGTTTTTATGTCGATTCAGCTAAATTCTGCTCTTTTAGTTTTTAGCTGGTTCTATTACGTACGATGTACATGTAGCTAGAGGGACTGGCCTCAACAGCAAGCTAGCTTACACATCTGTTACTGTCCTGTCATTGATAGTTTGGAATCATAAGGTGGACAAAATATGAAATTCTTTTAAGTTAAATTCTCAAGAAGATGCAGGATTAAATATTTTTTTAGGGAATATTAAATTCATTTCGTTTTGGAGTGCAGTAAATTCTCCATTGGAATGTGATTTCTGTTGGAAATGTAGTCTAGATTGCAGTGCCATTTCGCGACGTGGATCAGAAAGTACATTTTGAAGAAACTCAGGATGCAGAAAAGTAAGTACATTTATTGTCATTCTTATTACCAGCTATAGATGACATATTTATATGTACATTCATAATAAATCCACAAAATTTCTCAAAAAAAAAAAAAAAAAAAAAAAAAAAAAAAAAACGGCAAAATTGCAAAGCGGCTGGGGTGTGAGAGCCCATTTCGTCAGCGGAAAATAAGGCTTCTTCGTTATCGTGGCTTCTTGGCTCCGAGGCACTTGCTTTTATACCAAAACCCTCCTTCTTTAGTTGTATTTTTTTCGAATTTAGTGCTTGGACTGACTTGTAAAATTGACGGTCTCTGAGAGAAACGGAATATCATTTGGTCATAAGATGCCTTTTTATGCTATTTTGTTCTATAGACTCTAGAGAGCACGGTTCATAGTCTGAACCATCGGCTAAATAAGTGTTTAAATTATCAGAATGATATTTTCAATACTGCATGCCTCACGTTTGTTGTCATAAAGCCACCGCTGTACATTGTGAATATCACGTTCAATCATTTGCTTGGTTGAAAGATTCTTTTGTGACTCAATGAATTCATCCACATCGTCAGCTTTATCATCTCTACTCTCAAACAGCTTGTTTAGTTCATCCACAGACAAATCTAATAAAGCAAAAGCTCCGGTGTCTGCTACATTTGCGTACATTGTTTGTTTACAATAAGAAGTAGTTCCTAACACGCGATACTATTTTTAGACACACGTGTCGTGCAGTATGAAGCCGTGCAGTATGGAGAAATACTGCACGATTCTGACAATGCAAAGTTAATGGAGAAAAAAATGAGTATATAATAATGACAGATACTGCTATGGCTAGTATATTTCAAACTGAGTCGGTGATTTGGGTGAATTAAACAGACCAATGTTAAAGCTGCGATGATTGGAAATTCAACCTTGTTTCCAAGACCACTGTTGACTCTTAAATGTTGTGTGTTGTACATTGAGATCACTTTCCTGTGACCTACTGTAGAATATTTTTAGCTCAACTGGTCATAGACAAGAAGAGCTTATGGGATGGTCTGTTGTCCGTTGTCCTTCCATCTGTTAGCACAAGTTTGTTTTCGCTACACCTCCTAAACTACTTGAAGGATTGCCGTGACACTTTACTCGAATTCATCCAACGGTGTAGTTTCTTCTAAATGAAAATGGTGCTGCTAAGACATCCAACATAACCACCACAGTGGCGAGCTTGAAAATCTTGTTATCGCTATTCTTCTTTAATGGAAAGTCATATTGACGTGGGGTTTTCATCAGAAGACTTATTATGATGCTAGTTGGTCTTAAATGAAAATGGTGTTGATCTGATGTTCAGTATGGCTGCCATAGAGGCCATCTTGAAAATCTTGTTATCGCTATTTTTCCTGAATGGATGTTCATATCAACATAGGGTTTTCACCTAAAGACTTCTTGTGATGTATTGTTAGTCCTAGATGAATATAGTGCCGATCTGATGACCAGTATGGCCACCACAGTGGCCATCTTAAAAATCTTTAGGTTACTTCTACTGAACGAAAAGGAATCTTGCCATGGGGGTTTCACTAGAAGACTTCTTACGATGTCTAGTTGGTCGGAAATGAAAATGGTGCTTATGTAATGTCCAATATGCCTTCCACAACGGCCATCTTGAAAATCGTGTTATTGCTATTCCTGAATGAAAAGTAATATTGCCATGGGGTTTTCACCAGAAGACATTTTATGGTGTCTAGTTGGATCTCAATGAAAATGGTACCGATTTGATGTCCAATATGGCTACCACAGCAATCATCTTGAAAATATTGTCATCACCACTCCTATTGACCGTATCAACATGGGCTTTGGGTGTTCAGATTGCTACTTGGTAGATGATTCTGCAACTAACTTATGCAACTATGAAGCTTTTAATACATTTTGGGAAAAAAATGTGTCTGTTGACCAACTTTACATCATCACTTTCACGTTTCCTATATAGGATATCATTCTCCATTACAAAGGAAGTGCACCGTTTCCAGTAGTATTTTATTCCATGGTAATAGTGTGAAATATCTGCCCATTCAAATTTCTTTTCATTTATTACCATCCCCTTTACAACTTTCAGAACTTTGTCATTATTTTGTAAATGGGGTAATTTGGTTATATCCAAGTTGTCCATATTATCTTCTGATTGGAAGGTGATAGTTTTGTCTGTACTTGTCAGGAGATGGAAGTTTCTTCCTAGCCTCGTTTGTAATATAACATAGTTTATCACCAGTACTCTTCAAGTGCTCACAATTCCCCCTCAATACTCCTGGATATTCTGCTTCGTGCTGTGGAATCTCTGATAGGTTTGTAACAAGAGTATTGTCCTGAAAAGAAGTGTGTCCAAATGCCATGGAAACAAATGCCATGGAAACCATGTTCAGTATTAGACAGAGTAAATATATTGGTTCTATTGGGACTAGGCATAGTAAAAAAAACTACTGTGATAAGTGATAGGACAATATTCCTTCTATATTCCTCTCTGTTTATTTCATTTTTCTTTGAGTTGAGTTTTGGTGGATTTTGTAGAGACAACGAACCTGTTTGATTGGGAGCTTAGAAATGCAAACTACACGTTCTGTATTTGTTTCACTTTCCACGTTATTTTCAACTTTATCGCAATAAATGCAGTTCATATCGAGGCTCTAGATAAAGATGGGCATTACAGTTAAATCTACCAGCTCTGCGTATGATCTCAAAATCATAAGTGGCCAGAAAAGTCAACCACCTTGCTAACTGTCCTTCTACAATCTTGAAATAGATCATCAATATCAGCCTGCCGTGATTTGTTCTTACTGTAAACTTCTGTTGTAAATATAATGGTGAACATATTTGACTGCATTTACCACTGCAAGAAGTTCTTGTCTTGTCACAAACTATTTTCTTGCAAGTTTTGAGAACATTAACTTAAGTAGTCAATTTTTTTGTTTTCGTTTCCATTCCAAATTGTGGGTACTGCTCCTTGATCAACATTTGAAATATCTTAGTCTAAAATGAATTTATCATTTTCTGTTGAAAATAGCAAGCTATGTGTATTTATCAGTGTATGTTTCATGCCATTGAAGGACATGCTCGCAATCCTCAGTCCATACAAATATTCTATCTTTCTCAGATAGTTCATGTATAGGTTTTGCCAACGTTTCTCAGATCGTTCATGTATAGGTTTTGCCAACGTTTCTCAGATCGTTCATGTATAGGTTTTGCCAACGTTTCTCAGATCGTTCATGTATAGGTTTTGCCAACGTTTCTCAGATCGTTCATGTATAGGTTTTGCCAAAGTAGCAAACAGATAAGTATACGATCTGTAATAACTTTCCGAAGAAATGAAACGTCTGGCTTCTTTGACAATTTTAGGAGTTGGCCAATCTCTTAGTGCCTTAATTTTATACCCAACACCAGTTTATTTTGCAGCATGACCCAGAATACAAACAAGTTGCATTTCTTAGTATTAAATTTCAAGTAAACCATTTTCCTTCACACTGTTTGAGAATGGTTTAGTTAAACCCACTGCTTCCATTTCATCTTGGTCAATTTGTTTGCCATTTGGAGCCAAGGTGGCTCAGTGGTAGGCGTGCCATTCTCGTGACAGAACGGGTGCAGGCTCGAATCCTACCATCGAATCAAACCGGGTTGGCTACAGTGGTGTGTCCTTTGGCAAGACACTTTACTCCAATTGCCTCGGCACTAAATAACTTACTTGTGTTGCTGTGCCGAAAAACACTAAACCAAACCAAACCTAAACTATTGCTTGCCATTTGCAATTACTTTGGGTTCTGGAGGTATCTCAACATTTTTAGATAAGGTAATTCTATAGATAAGGCTCTCCCTTCATTTGATTTCATATAAGATGGCACTTTTTCTCCTTTTACATTTAATACCTTTTTACTAATGATAGGGTCACAATTGTGTCTTCTTAAAAAGTTCATACTATGTATGCCATGTTATTGAATGCAAGCTAATGTTTGAATGCATCAGTCCCTGACATAATTGCTACCTTAGCCTTTCCCATCAAAATGTTGCCATTCTCTTGCTACATTTTAAAGTGTACTTTTACTGGAGTCATATGAGGTTTGGAGTTTTCCGACCAAGATTTTACTACATTGCTAATGAGAATTGTAACATTTGCTCACGTGTCACACAACAAGTAAAGACAATTTCCACTTCCTTTCTCGTTTACAAAATACCCGTCTTCAGTCCCATAGACTGTTCAGTTTAATTGGTTTGGGCCGTTCTTTCTTCACAGTGGCGCTTCGGCCCCAAGCTTTATCCATTTCTGTTCCCCGGCCCCTGGTTTGTCTATCATTCCTTTCCTCTGTTTCTGAAAGCATAAGTTTTCTTGTACTGTTAATTTGGGTTTATATTTACATGTTAAAAACGTTGTTTTTTTTTGTTAGTATTATGTGTAAATTGCCGAGTCCACTTTCCATTTTAGTGGCTTTGTGAAAATGTATACTGACATTTTCATTCATATCATATTTTGTGTTCCAGTTTTTGTGCTCTCTCTCTCTTTTCCCTGTTTCAGACTGCAATTGTTCCACTTTTTCTGCTCAGTTTTCTAATCTTAGCTCTATTTGACCTTCATTTGATATATTTTCTCTTTCAAAAATGGAGCTCACATTCGTATGTCTCTATTTGTCAACTAAGTTGTGAGCCTCAATTTTACCTGATACTGTTTCAGCCTCAATGTTTTAGATCCACATTTTCTTAGAGTCCAACAAAGCATCAATAAAATAGTCAAGGGCCAACATTTCAATAATTTCATCAATTGCATAAGGATATACCTGCCTGGTCAGTTGTTTTCATATTTTGTGCTAGTTCAGATACTAGGTCTAGATTTGTACGCACTCTAGATTTAATCTGAGTCCTGTGTGTTTCAGCTGTACTCAAAGTTCCAAACCTTGACTTCAGGCCTTTGACCAAAATGAAATAATCTTACCTTTGTTCTGGTTCAATTTCATTAAGTGAGGAGCAAGCAATACCAATGAAACTACTAGCTAAGTACAATGACTTAGCATTATAATTCCAGTAATTCATTTCTGCAATAATATTGAACTGAGTTAAGTACTCATCTAGGTAAATCTGACAATCATACACTTGAGGTTTAATTCTAACATTTGTATTGTTTCCCTGGTTTCATGTGCAAGTCTGTGTTCACTACTACTTTTAATTCCACTAAATAGAACTTTTTGTTTGAAGGCAGGGGTTTACTGCTTGTTTAGTACTATAATTTTCCTTTCCTGCAAATTTGATTCTCACTCCGATTCATGAGCACTCAGATTAGATGAAAGAGTTTTCACTGTTCATTTACCCACGGTCACTTTTGGTTTACTGCTATCTTCATTTTTTATGTTTCGTTACCTCTCTCCTTTTTTAAATTAAAAACATTACAATAAAGTTGCACCTCGATGGCCATAGGGGCGCGCCCTTCAGCACACGACACTATGCTCGAAAAACCCACGACAAACACCTGACATCTCGATGTATGAAGTACGACATCATTTTATATTGACATACCGGTTGGACATGGACAATAGGGCGATTTGACTTTAAATACAAAGAATCACACACATCAGACTCGGAAGGAAGACTTTATTTTAAATCACAGTTGCTCACACATTGATGGTTGCAAACTCGTATAATCTGTTTCGTTTACAGAGCAAAGGTTTGGCAACAGTAAGAGATACTAATAAAATTAGACTTGACATAGACTTGATATATTACAGGAGCTAATGAATATAATATTTGCTAGAACTTCTGTTTGAAATATTATGATAATTATGTAATAATGTTAAATATTGCAGAATATTTCAATTTCCATTGACCTCGTGAATTATTATCATTTGATTACATGTATCGGGACAGAAGAATGAAGTGCATCAAGCATATCAGTATATTATTTCTTTTCTCTCTTTCTCTTTTGTATCCTCATTTTATCAACTGTCGGCTCTTAGGACCCACTCATAGTTTGGTCAATGAATCAATGCGAAACATGTATAAACTCTTGAAACAATGAAGCACGCTGGTAGAGGTAGGGCAAGATAGCCCTACAAAACAACAACAACAAAAAACAAACAAGTATATGTAAATGTTTCATAAAAATACTGTAGACGACTCAGTCGTCGGTAAAACAGGTAATACAGAAGAAGAAAAAAATACACTCTGTATGGTCATGATGCACATCTATACAAAAAATGTTGGACACCTACCCTATACACCGGTGACGTATATTGCTTCTTAAACAGGGTTAAAGATTTAATATACGCTGTGACCATTTCTGCTTGTCGTCATTCGAAGCAAGCAATATTTCGTGCATGCAAACCATCTGTTGTGATTATGAATAATAAATAACCAATTACAAAAGTAAAAAACACTTATCCACCCATCCATTTATCCACCCACCAACCCATCCATTCTTCCATTTGTCTCTCTTTCTATCTATTAAATCGAATCTGTCTGTCTAGCCACTGGACAGCTTGTCAGGAAGATTGGTATCGGATGGAGCTTCTCAACTCCGGCCTTGGGTGCTCTTGCCCTGTAAAGTGATAATGTTATACTTATTTTATTTATTTAAATGGGGTAATGGTGGAGTGGAACTTTAATTTCTTTTGTACATGATGATGATGATGATGATGAATTTGCGGATGATTAAAGGTTCCCCATACATGGACTCTAGACCTCCAAAATATATATCTCTCGTGTATGTATGTATGTATGTATGTATGTGTGCATGTATGTATGTATGTATGTATGTATGTATGTATGTATGTATGTATGTATGTATGTATGTATGTATGTATGATAATGTGTGTGTATGTATCTATACATGTATGTCTGAGTATGTATGTATGTATGTATGTATGTATGTATGTATGTATGTATGTATGTATGTATGTATGTATGTATGTCACTAACCATTTACAGGAGCATCTGGAGCGAATGGAGTCTCATCACTGTCAACATTTGCTAGTTCTGTCCCGTCGGGTATCTTGGTGTTAAGAGCATCATCCTCGGGATTTCTGTAACACCTTCCAAAGCAGGATTTCAGGCGGGACTTCAGCATGTAGATGATCAACATTACCACCATCAGAAACAGAAGACAGGATTCTCCTATAACTACGTACTTCCATACACAATCTGAGGAAAGAAAGGGCCAAGATACTTGCGTCATGGGCGATTTCTAAATGCATTCTGTCATTCTAACCTTTAGTGGAGTGAATTACCAAAAATACTTTTTCACTGCCGTCAATAGACATCGATAACATTATGACCAAGAAATTTTACCTGCCATTTTGACATTTGTTTGGTGTAGTGTTAAGTATGGCCACCTATCCTGCAGGAGAACCAGGTTCAAATCCCACAATGTGTTTATGATGGTTTTTTGTTCTTTTCTTCTTCTTCTTTTTTTGTTTTTGTTTATGTGCTTCTTTACTTTGAATTAGGAAGGAGAATTATGTTACTACTGATATTTTCTGTGCGAATATACACAAAACACAGCAGAACATAAACGGTAAACAGCTGACATTATCACGCGCAAGATAACGTAAGAAATCTGCTACTTCAATTTGTTATACATATTGTAAGCCAATACGCGTGAGCATGAAAGGAAAAGAAAACCTGTTTGTTCTGATTGAATAACGGATATATTTTCATCTCGTTGGTGACATGGGGCATTTACAGGGACAAAACAGAAACTTAACCTTAAGAAATCATACAAACTGAAAAATATCTAGGCGATGAGACGGAACAAAACTAGTCTGCATATTGAATGGAGAAAAAGAAACTGAACGTTTGAAAAAAGAACGAACTACATTTATATATTTATAAAAGGCACTGAAACAAAAAAGAATATACACTATAGATGAAAGATATCACAAATATTTACACATTTTATATTTCCCGCTCCACCATACCCACCCCCATTCCCTTGATGCATTGAGGGTTCAAAATCTTCGTTGTCGTCGACACATCCTCCTGAAACATCATGCCAAACATGATCACATTCCCTCAGTCGGTGTAGATCAAGTTCAGGTTACAACGAAGAGTCCATTTGATACATATAAATGTGACTTTTGACTCTCATCTCCTACCCTGGGGGATGCATCCAGGATTCGAAACCTTCGATGGCATCGACTCAACCTCCGGAAACATCATGCCAAACATGATCACATTCCCGCAATCGGTGTAGATCAAGTTCGGGCTACAAGGAGGAGTCCATTTTATACACATAAATGTGACTTTTGACTCTCATCTCCTACCCTGGGGGATGCATCCAGGATTCGTTGTCATCTATTCATACTCCTATTTAATCATCATACGAAATATGATTACTCTCCCTTGATTCGTGTGCATGAAGTTCCGGTTACAATGATCAAATTGACGGACGGATGGACGGAAGGACGGACAGATGGACATAACCTATCACAACATAAGCCGAAAAAGTGTGGATATAAAAATGTGAATGAAAACATGTAAAGTGATAAAAATAGAATACACTTACTGGCTAGTGCGAATGATCAGCGCAAATTGGCGGAAAACAAATAAAATATGTTTGGAATATTGTGACATGTATCTGAGAGTTATTTTCCATCGATTTCTTTCTCATTTTGGAGTCTCATTAGATCATTTTGATGTCAAATAGCAATTGCTAGCATACATTAAAATTAAAATAAACGGTGTCCCCTTTTAATCAAGAAACGAAAAGCACACCGCATATAGCCTGGATATTTCATAAAGCTGTAAGAATGTGCAATATATATATATATATATATATATATATATATATATATATATATATATATATATATATATATATATATATATATATATTCTTATCTCATTACCAGGTAAGATAGAGTGCACGTGCGTATTTCATTGACTCGACAAACACTTATCTTGATACAAAATCCTTCATTCAAAATGTTAAGTAGGAAACTTCCCTAACCTTAAATCTCAGATCATCCACGGATTCAAAAGGATCGTATAATTGAAAAAAAACCCCAAACATTTAGGATATTCTTGATTCATCCACTCTAGCTGATTTCGAACCTCACACTGAATTCAAACTAGAATCGAGACCGCTGAGCTCTTCTTTTTGAAATTCGTTTTAAACGTGAGTGATTTTGATTTTACTGCTTGTCATTTTTGTGTCCAACGAGTTAATATATAAACTCCAAAGATGGCAGTTGAAATTTGCAAGAACACACTTTATGGTTATTTTTCTTCTATATTCGTTTATATTTTATAATTCTTTATTATTTGCAAAAAGAGTGCGGAAGTATGTGTGCTAGAAAAGAACATACCATTATTTTGCGAACCACAGTTTGGCTGATGTTTTTTCGTCCAGTCATCTGAAAAGAGAATGAACAACGATTCTCTCTGATTGGTACATCTGGACAGCTTACTACTTTTACTACTCAGGTATATATTCTATAGATCTGGTTAAAACTGAGAGCTAGTAAATTCATCACACACAATTTTTCGCCGTGAAAAAGACCATGTTTATATTTCTTGAAAGAATAGAGTAAAAAAAAACGTGTTATAATACTTTTAAACTTTATTAGCCGTTAATGTTGTCAATCTGTGCAATACTTTCTTTACAAACATCTGAAAAATATTCTGGCGCTTTTGATTATCTTGCGTGTATTCTTTTAATCAGTGACTCAAGATAATTACAAATATCGTCTAAACTCACTTATAAGTCGAAGCTAATTGTAAACTGCATAGACCCTGATCTGCCGTCGCATAATCATATCTGGGTCTTTGCAGTTTTCTAGGACTACATAAAGCCTGAACGATTTCGAAAAATCTCTACCCGTTTCTTGGATAGATAACTGCAGACGTGCACCAGCCGAGCGTTATTTATTCATTTAGAGTGGTAATTGTTTGAAATTATTGTGCCATTTAGTCATTGTAATGCATACGACGGCAAATCTGGATCTATGTTTGTAGTTGGACCAACTTATAAGCGAGTATAGACAGTGCGTGGCGGAGAACGTCATTTATTTACTAAGCAGGATGAACCTTTATAGGATCAATATAAATTAATTAAGCCTCAGTTTCGAACCTTTATAGAAATACTAAATTAATTAAGCCTCAGTTTCGAACCTTTATAGAAATACTAAACATTAGTCAGCAGTACCAACTTATTGAACGATTTCGAAAAATCCCTACCCGTTTCTTGGATAGATAACTGCAGACGTGCACCAGCCGAGCGTTATTTATTCATTTATAGGCGTAATTTTTCAAATTATTGGGCCATTTAGTCATTCTGGATATTGTGAAGTATCTACCCATGCAGAACTGAGTGCAGTTCTGTTGCTGCCTGTTGGTAAAACACTCCTTCTCAACGTCTGAGCAGAGAGCACATCTCTGATGGAACGTGTCACAGTAATCCCGTCCAGTCAGACATGCATCTCCAAAACAGTTGAAATACTTGTCACCGGTAGAAGTAGAGTTGAACGCTAAAATAGGAAAAATCAAAATAGTATGTACCCATTACAACCAAAGCGGTCTTGAAGAAATGTGACAAATTGCGCCAACCGTAGATTCGCCGTATTTGGACGGGATTGTGTCTTTGCTCTAGATAATTCTAACTTCAAACTCATCTTTTAGCGTTCATTTCCCATCTTTTTTAACACGGTCTGAGCGCAAGCAAGTACATTGGATCTAATTCCTGTCGAAACAATGCAGCTTGATTTTGTTTTAATTTCAGAAATGTCAATCGGAATTTAATTTCTTTGAATACAAAGTATATAAAGTAGCTTCAATGCATTGAAACTGCTCTAGGTTAAATTTGTTTTAAGATCGTAGTTCTTAATTCACTCTATTCCTGCTTCACAAAACAAAATGGAATACTATATGTGATATTGGAAAGTTACTTAATTCTATAAGGGGCGGTAATTAATATTTTTACACATATGAACTGTTTGTATGTATATATATATGAAAAAGTGAATATGTCCATGTGCCGGTTCATGTATGTAAATAAATTTGTAAATTCAACAGGATATCAGTTATGTTCATTCTTTATTCTTTCAAGCGCTGTCGCATCATCATCATCATGGATGCTTTTTAAGTAGATACATTATACTTTCAAAGTATTTTTGTAAATAAACAATTTGACCTCATTGTTATGTCAATTACGTTATTGTTTATAGGGCGAGATATAAACAACTGTACATCTATATACTACACTTGTATACAAAAACAAATTTGTTAGACTGAACAAATCATTAAGCACCCTTCTCAGTCCTTGAGCAAGTTAAAAAAAAAAAAAAAAAAAAAAAAGTGCATCAGTGTCTTCAATATATGAAGTGGTCCATACAATTCGAAACAACCGATATAGGTTTCCTAAGGTCATGTTATGAAAATGCATCCGTGTATTGATACAATGTACAAAGCATCCCGTTTTAATTTTTCATGAATCTCGAATAATTAGTTAGAACTATTTAGGTCTGGTTGTAGAGTGCGTATGAAATAAAGTTCATGTTATTCTCTTAAATATTCATGATCAGTGAATAATTTATATAAGGAAAGGACTTTGAAATTTCCTCCTGAACAGCTATGTAGCTCTTTATTAGGTTTTATTAATCTGAGATCTTCTGTTCTTGTTTGCTGTCTATGTACTGTCATTCTCTTTCTTATTTCATTTTTCGTCTGACCTATGTAAAAGGCTTCACATTTCACACTTTAAACATCTTACCATTTTTAAATTTAATCATGTTTCCTTCTATTACATCAGCACAGGTTTTGCATCGCTGATACAACATTTGGTAACCCGGGTCTCTCTTGCAATGGAGTTAAATTTAGACCCGTTAAGAATTTATTTCAAATGTTTGTGTTGTCTCTTACTATTAATAATTTTCATTGTTTCCAAAACATTTCCCACTTTATCACTATGTCGAAGTAATTGTTCACATGTTCGTACCATGTGGAAGATATTAGTGTTCCGTGGGTTATAAGCTGTTATTCAAAGAATTCCGTTTGATGATGGGTTAATCTTTTCACGGTTATCTCCCTTGATCTGTCCATTTTTTTATCCGCTCTCTGTATTCCTTGGCTGATAATTTTCTCGGTGTAGTTTTGCTTGCGAAGATATTGCTGAGACTCAGTTCTTATGTATGTTTGTCCGTTACAACTGTCATCACTCTTGATGCAAGATTAAAAGGAATGTTCACTTTTATGTTTTGCATGATAGATTTAAAGTTGAGATAGTTATGCGTATCAGTTGGTTTACTACAAATATCAGTAGAAATATGGGTTCCCTATAATTTGACGAGTATGTCCTGGAAAGGAATACATATTTCACTCTCATTTTTTTTTCTTCAAATTTTATAGCTGGATGTAAGGTATTAAGTTCCTGGACGAATATTTCTACAGATATATTTTATTCTATATTATGAAGCAGTCAAATAATCCCCAAATTATTTTCCGTGTTTATCCCTCATTCTGTCAAATAATGTATCTTCCAAGTACCCCAAGACTAGCGTAGCATAAGTTCGTGACATCTTGGTGCCCTCAGCCGTGTTTTTTTCTGTACGTAGTGATTTGCATTAAAGTAAAGTACACTGCGTTCAAGTACTATTTTAAGAGACTCAGTTATAAATTCATGATTAAATCGTGAATATACGCTTTCACATTTTTGTAGTGTATAAGTTTACTACATCAAAAGTAGCCAGGGTTCTTCCCTTGTTCACGATGGCTGGTAGCTGGTTGAGAAAATTAATATCATCCTTTATGAAACTAGGAACTTCTTTGCAAAGTGGTTTTAATATAAAAACAATCAAATGACTTCGTCTTTGTGTGCAACTATTAGGTCCTCCTGCAATTGGTCGACATTTTAAATCTTCAGGTCTGTTTATTGAAATATATTCTGAATTTTGCTTCTTAATTTCTTCCGCGATGGTATTAGTTTTGTGATGGTATTACTTTTGTGATGGTATTACTTTTGTGTGGTATTATTTTTGTGGATTTTTGGGAGGCCGTAAAAGTAACTTGTAAAATCTTCAAAATTTATATACATATATATAAATTCTTTTTATTTTTCAGTTACGTGGTTTATTAGCCTTCGCGAGTCCGTATTGGCTTGTCCACTTATCATCTGATAGAATTCCTTCTCATTTAGCATTTCATATATTTTATCTCTCTAAAAATCGCTGTCAATATATATATATATATATATATATATATATATATATATATATATATATATATATATATATATATATATATATATATATATATATAATGATGCCAATATAAATCCAAGCAGGAATCTAACCCATGCTGCGAGTAACAGAGTAACAGCAACTATCTCCTAGCTCTCATGTACCACCACCCAAACCAAAACGGCCATATATAGTTGGCAATTACGCGGATAGTCCAACTTTTGATTATGTTTTTATAACCTTTTGCTATTCTGATCCCAATATATATATATGTTATATATATATATATATATATATATATATATATATATATATATATATATATATATATATATATATATATATATATATATATATATAAACACACACACACACACTCTTGATCGGAAATATTTACTGTTTGTGAACGATTTTTTTCCGCACATAGAATTACACTTTGACGTTTGAGTTCAGTGTTTTACCTCGTAAACGCCAGTCGTACGAAAAAAGTAATTTAAAGTAGGTGTGTATCGACCATGATAAATTTCATCAAGTTCACGCTCATTATGCATCTTAAATATCTAGGTCCTGATGAATAGTAACAATCCTGTACGAAAGAGAGAGAGAGAGAGAGAGAGAGAGAGAGAGAGAGAGAGAGAGAGAGAGAGAGAGAGAGAGAGAGAGAGAGAGAGAGAAACAACAACAAATCATACTAAAAATCTGTATCGCCAAATATATTACAAATACCAGTAGTGATAATATTACACTATACTGCTACTATTGTAGTTCCTTTCGCTCATTCTTTTTTTATTTTATACTTCTTCTTCATACTGAAATACGGGGGAGGGGGCTAGATACAGACTAGTCTTCTTATCGCCTGTCTTCGCCCCCCCCCCCTCCGCCCCCCGAGAATTTAATTGGCCAATTTATGATTGAATTCTTTTTTTCTCGAAACTTTATATGAAAGATATGAGGATCCAGAACTCCAATCAGTGCTACTTATACCACGCTTTAATTTAATGTTACATTAGCCAACTTGGATAATTTCTTGGAAAGAGGAGAGAACAAACTTTACCCTGGCAAGTTTTCAAAATTTCTATTGTTGGATTACATCCCTTGATTAATTTTGTTTCAAGACTCTAAGTATGGTTGCAATTTTTGTGTTCTTTCTGACTCATATCCACCCCCAATTCATGTCCACTGCAACTCCTTCCCCTTTCCTTGGTGGAGATGTTAATAATAATAGTAATTGCGCTGATGGAGATAAGTAAAAAGGAGATGGAGTAAAGGATCAGTAGTGGGGAAACAAAAAGTCCATATAGCTTTTTTACACGATAAATATCACGACGACGACAACCACGACCACATCAACATCGCAGTCATTATCATCATAAACGTCATCACTGGTTTATTGAAGTCTCAGATGTTTCGCTCTTTGATCGTCGAATTCCCTTCCCACCATACCATGTTGGGTTAAAACTGGGTATCCTAGAATTGTGTGCCCTTTGTATCAACGTCGTAGCAGTGTTAATAATAATAATAATAATAATAATAATAATAATAATAATAATAATAATAATAATAATAATAATAATAATAATAAGCTTTCCTCCGGTAATTTAGGTTTATAACTTACTTTAAATATTATTAGAGAATATATATATATATATATATATATATATATATATATATATATATATATATATATATATATATATATATATATATATATATATATATATATATATAAAATGAAAATTCTTACAAAAATATAATCAGAATACTTACAAAAAGTGTCCATATCCGACCTTGTTCATCAGTGGTCCTTATAGTTGCTGAATGTTTTCATCACTGGCATAACAATCAATTTCATCATGGTCCTATTTTTAGAAATCGAAAGTTATTTCATTAGGTGACACGAAAACCCAGGGTACATGAATGCGAAAATTGATCTATCTTGTTCTATTAACAATATCTTAACGGCGAGGTAAACATTATCACCAACGTTTAGAACAGTACGAGTTTACCATACACTGTGGCCAGAGTTTTAATATATATTTGTGTTAGTAGAAATTGAAATATATGTAGGGTCTATTAATATGACAATATTGTTTCTTTTAAATCCACACAGCACTTGTTCATCTTTCCATACTATATTTAGAACTGATGCTATATTTGGAAATAACAAATCCCTTGATATATATTTATAGTCATAACAGTGTTATAATTGAGTGACTTTTATTCAAAATCATACTTTGGAAGTGTGGTTTCAAAAAACAAATGTACACATCAGCGATTCATAATACATTTTTGAGTACCTAACGAGAAAAATTAATTGTACAATCGGACCTATACATGTATAACCTAGCGTATGGTCTGTTGTGAGAACAGTATATTACTCGGGTGTATGTATATTGGTGTGTATAGACATGCATACATACACGCATACCTAAATCTGGGGGACTAAAAGAAAACTTCGGATAATACCGGAATTCGAACAACCGAAAGTCATGAAGGTGCAAGTGTACATCAATCCACAGAAATAAAACAAAGTATCATTGCTGTTGTTCTTGTATTCTGTTTCCTTATCACATATCTAGGAAGCCATTTCATTGACACAGCATAAAACAAAGACAAAAAGAATAGTGAAAATTATCGTTATCATCATTATAATGATATGCATGTCATACAGCAAAGACAAAATTATCGTTATCATCATCGTTTCAATATGCATGATAATTATCAACATCGAACAAATTTTAAATCTGATGAGTCAATGAATCACTTGATAAGTTACTTTGTTTCTCACGTGATATTTACTTCTCTTCAACTGTTTTTCTCATTTTTAAACACCACGCTTAAACACATGTATGGTGGAATGTAGCGTTGATAAGGTTTATATGATTTTCCGACTTTCTTTCATCAAACCGACTTTACACAAAATTGCTGCCATTAATTGAATTAATAACGCGGTTATCAAAAGGCGAGTCAATTGTTGGTTTAGCGACAAACAATAAACATAACCCGCTTTTCGATTACTCAGTACTCACAGTTTGGACAGACAGGTGTCACGATTCAAGAAATCAAACACACTCCGCTCATGACGAATTTCACACTTCGTATAATGCGTCGCGATTTCAATAGGATTAGAGCAGGGGTGTCAAACATACGGCCCGCCAGACCCATTATTTATTATTATTATTTATATCAAATCTGGTCCGACATAACAAATGAGTTTGACACCCCTGGATTAGAGGATTTCTGACCACTAAATTACTTCCATTAAGGGGGTCTACTCGAATAATCGATGTTTAGATAATAGATGTAAAAAAATGATACAAACAAAGAACAAATTTAGCCCGTACCGGATAAATAGTTCGGATAATATCGGATACTCGGATAACAGGAGTTCGAATGAGAGAGAGAGAGAGAGAGAGAGAGAGAGAGAGAGAGAGAGAGAGAGAGAGAGAGAGAGAGAGAGAGAACGAATAATAATATCTTCCCCCATCTGAATGATACATCAAAATGGGAAAACCGGGGAGATTCTTTCAGATCGTTTTTTAAAAAGAATACACTCAATATTCTCTTATTTATGAAGTTTGAGGTATGTGAGCATGGTAAGCAAAAATAACTCAATTGAAACCGACAGCCTTTTATTTCTTAAAGAAGTTTGATCGTTTCAAGTACATGGTTAATGCGTAATTCCAAATGACGTGATCAGGTTAATGCGTAATTCCAAATGACGTGATCAGGTTAATGCGTAATTCCAAATGACGTGATCAGGTTAATGCGTAATTCCAAATGACGTGATCAGGTTAATGCGTAATTCCAAATGACGTGATCAGGTTAATGCGTAATTCCAAATGACGTGATCAGGTTAATGCGTAATTCCAAATGACGTGATCAGTATATTATTAATTCATCGTTGTTGTTCGTCCTTCGAGTTCGAAGATGACCATAGCATCACTAACTGGTTTGGTTTCTGTGAGCGCGTGATTGGCTGATCAGGTCAAATTGTGTTCTGAATTGTCTGCGGCACACTGGACAGGAGATTCCGCTTGGTGTTGCTTGATCAACAGAGGACGTGCTGCAGTTCCGAGATTTACGCTGCTCGCGCTTTTACACTGCCACTGTAATTCTCCTCAGCTGATAATCTGTAGCTCCAGTATGGATGAGACTGCGCCAGGTGGAACGATCCTGTGCAAGATCTACCGAAGTCCCAGGGTCAATGTTGAAGTGTTTCAAGGATGACTTGAGGTAGTCTTTGAAGCGTTTATTCTGACCCCACCACACCCCACCCCACCCCCGAGATCACTTTCCCTCTTTCAGATCGCCGTAAAAGCTTTTCTTTGGTAGTCGCTCTTCTGACATCCTGGTGACGTTGCTTGCACATCTCATCTGTGATTTCATCAGCAGAGTGTGAATGCTTGGAATACCTGTCTGTGTGAGAAACTCAGTATCTGGGACCTTATCCTGCCATCTTATCCTCATTAGTTTCCCCAGACAGCCTATGTGAAAATGGTTCAGCTTTTTTGCATGGCGTATGTACACCGTCCAGGTTTCACATGCATACAACAGGGTCAGCAACACACTCGTTTTGTAGACCTTCAGTTTTGTTTGCAGACTGATGCCTCTGCACTCCCACACATTTGTGCATAGTCCGTCAAAAGCCACACTTGCTTTGGCAATTCTGACGTTGGTTTCGTCATCGACGTGGACTGACGTGACAGTGGTACTGCCAATGTAGGTGAACTTGTCCACGTAATGGAGGGTTTGGCCACTCACTGTGATGGAAGGTTGTAGGTAAGGCTTCCCTGATGCAGCATCATCTCTGATTTCTTGCTGCTAATTGTGAGACCAAAATTGTCACAAGCTGAAGATAAATGGTACATACTCTGTTGCATGCCAGACTAGGATTTGGTATCCAGGGAACAGTCGTCAGCAAATATGATATCACGAACAGTTACTTCCTGTAACTTAGTCTTCGCCCGTAGTCTCTTCAGATTGAAGAGCTTGCCATCGGTCACAGAAGGTATCTGTAAGCATGACAGACAGCATGCAATTGAAGAGGGTAGGGGCCAACATAGAGACTTGCTTGACTGCACTGGTGACATGGAATTGCCGAACCATTACGATGAATTTCTCCGGGCAACCAAATTTTGCCATGATCTTCCAGAGACCCCCACGACTGAGTGTGTCAAAGGCTTTTGTCAGGTCAACGAAAGTCGGACACAGGTTGGAATTCCGCTTCTGGCATATCTCCTGGATCTGACGAGCTGCAAATACCATGTCCATGGCCCCTCGTTCTTTCCTGAGGCCACACTGACTCTCAGGCAGGAGCCCTTGATCGATGTGATGCATAAGGCAATTCAGCAGAATTCTAGCGAGGATTTTGCCAGGTATTGACAGCAAGGAGGTGACCCGATGGTTATCGCAGGATTGTCTCGTGCCTTTCTCTGCTTGTACAAATAGACGATAGATGCATCCTTGTACTCCTGGGGTATACTTCCTAGAGCCCACATTGACTGGAAGAGTCCAGTCAGTTTCTGAGCCATGTGTGAGCCTCAGGCTTTGTAGACTTCTGCTAGTATAGCATCTGCTCCAGGTGCTTTGCCATTTGACTACAGGTCAATTGCTTTCTCAGTTTCAGTCAGCGTTGAAGATCAGTAAGAAATATGTTGAGTTCCACTTGCGGCAGTCGATCAATTGCCTCCTCACTGATGGATGATTGTTGACTGAGGATGCTGTTGAAGTGTTCTGCCCATCTTTGTAGTATCTTTTCTTTGTCAGTGAATAGAGTGGTGCCGTCAGCACTCAGTATTGGAGATGTTCCTAATGACTGTGGTCCATAGATTGTCTTCAAATCATCACAGAAGTTCTTCATGTCATTCCTGACTGTAGGACTGAATCTCATCTGCCTTGTTGCTAAGCCATGAGTCTGGCATCTCTCTGAGTTTGCAATGGACAGTCCTCTTGCTGTTGTTGAAGGTTGCCTTCTTAGATGATGAAGTGCTGTCTTCTAAACAGGCCATTTGGAGCCGATGTTTCTCGTTTAGTAGTCTCCGTATGTCAGCATCGTTCTCATCAAATCAATCTTGATGTTTACGTGGGGTGGGACTAAGTATTTTGGATGTAGCCGACTAAACAGAGTCTCTGAAGAATGTCCATTTTTCCTCGACGTTTTCAGAATTCGCATGAATTGTTACTAGTTGGCTACACAGTTTTTCAACAAACGTCTTTTTCACATTCTCCTGTTTCAATTTGGAGACATTGAGCTTTTTGGGCACTTTTTGCCGTGTGATCATCTGCTAAGTTGAATCAGGATATTGAACTTGGAGACAATGACACTGTGGTTAGTCCAGCATTCTGCATTTTACATGGCCTTCGCCACTCAGACATTATCCTTGTCTCTTCGCCTGACGATGACGTTGTCAGTGAGTGAGATGCCAGTGCCTGGAGAGCAGGTGCATCCAGGACGCCTTGTTGCGGTTTGGCAGGCGGAAGACTGTGCTGGTGATTAGGAGGTCGTGTTCAGCGCATTTCCTCGGTAGGAGGATTCTATTGTTGTTGCATTTGCCAAAGCCATTTTTGCCGATGACGCTTGACCATGTCTGGTGATCTGCACCAACTCTATCATTGAAGTCATCAAGAATGATGAGCTTGTCTTCCTTCGGCACTTCTGCGATAAGAGACTCCAGTTCTTCATATAATATTTCCTTGATTTCATCTGGGTTGTTCATGGTGGGTGCATATGCGCTTATGATCGTTGTATGTCTTGTTCCAGACAGTGGGAGTCTCATTTGCATGAGTCTGTCATTCACGCCCTTTGGTAGCTTTGTGAGCTTGCTGACTAGCTGTGAGCTAATGGCAAACCCAACATCGGCTTCACGTCGCTCTTTTTTACTTTGACCACGCCAGAAGAAGGTGTAGCCTGATTCTACTTCAGTGGGTTGTCCTTTCTCAGTTTGGCGAGATTAACTCAGGGCTGCTATCTAGATCTTGAACCTGGACAGTTCTTTACCAACTAGAGCTATTCTTCCCTCTGGTATATCTGCTGATGTACTTTTGTTGTGTGTGATTTTCGACAGATAAAGTAAAATCCCTATCAGCTTCAGTATGCTGACCAGGGTTAAGGTGAAGCAGGCAATGTTTAGGGCACCTTTTTAGCCCCTTCCTTGTGCTACGGAGGTGAGCAGTGTACTCCTAAATATAGCTGCTAAGTCGCCCAGGGGACTGCCGACCCTATGTCCTGAGCCGCCTGTGTGCAGGTATGCAGCTACAGCTCCCAGTGTATCGACACCTGCTGCTTGGCTGCTCGCCCATCGCCACAAGACTTGAAGGTATCTGGTGGTGGTGGTGGGATGATGTCAAGACTTGCACGTGAGTTGGATTTAAATGAGGGAAAGTTGTGCAGAGTCACCCTTACTCTCTCTTTCAGGCCTCTCTGAATCCAGTGGCACGGCAATGTCGAGACGTGTAGAGACGAGTCTGGATGCAGCGGATGGCCATCAGGTAGTACCGTCTACTGTTATTTACGGTAACAGGCATAGCCTGACTTCACCACATCGTTATAACGTTACTTGTTACCTAAGGCTAGAAATGATAACACTGGAGCTGAGTTTGAGCCAGAGTTTGTTTCAGCTATCAGTAAAACCATAAGTAATCTTTCGAAAGTGAAGTTCTTTGCGATTGGTTGACATTAAATCTGAAACCCAAACTCAAGTTTTGGACTACTACGATTTCCTGTTCCGGCTGTGTTTCGCATGCATCCGTTAAGGCAGTGATTCTCAAACTGTGTGCCGCGGCACACTAGTGTGCCGCGAGAGATTTGTAGGTGTGCCGTGGGATTTTTGAAAAATATTTCAAATTGCTAGCTTTTTGAAACCTTGAACATATCTAAAAATTAAATGGTAAATCAATGCCGCAAAAGTTAAAAAGTAACATATATAAAAAAGTAATGCCTGTCAGTCGGTGGCGCTTCTGGCTAATCCCCCGTTATTTGTTTTTTAATCAACTAATTAAAAATCAATTAAAAGATATAAAAAATGATAAATTATTTATTTGTCAACTTCATAAACTTCTTTTGAGTGCTGGAAAAAAACAAAATATTCATTTTTATAATTTTCCCGCCGCATGAATTCAAAAATATGTGAATTTAAAGTGGTTCTATGAGTACCCAATAAATAAGTTCTTCACCACAAAAATTGTAAAAAAAATTTCAGGCGTGCCGTGAAATTTTTTAGATCTTTCTGGTGCGCCGCAAGACAAAAAAGTTTGAGAAACACTGCGTTAAGGGATGTAATCAGGATAGCAGAACGCTATGAAAATTGCGTAACTCTTGGCAAAATTTTATTAGTCTCGTTTAAACAGACTCTGATTTTTCGCTCTGCGGTTTTGGAACACGCTGAAAGTGGGGAAAGCACAGGGCAAAATTGTTTGCTCTACGACTCTCACAATGTAGAGAAAGTTAACATACATTTTTGTGTCTTCCACCTACTTGGATTGACATTTATTCTTGATCACTATTAGAAAAAGCATGTGCTGTCTGAAGCAGACAGCAGATGAAAATGACTGCTTCTGTGTGTCGGGGAATTGTACGTAAACAAAAAGGCACAAAGTACACTAATTTTGCCTGTCCTTTAAATATGGAAACAAATTTTCACAGTGTAAGCATTATTATTTTATGTAAATGCATTTATGAAATTTGAAAATATCGCCCCCCCCCCCCCTCGAGAAATAAAGTAAACAAAATTACCGTCTCGTATTTTTGTTGTACAGTCTGGCTCTGAAGTTCAGAAATTCAAAATAATCACGCAGAGCTAGCAACCTTCTATGAGATGCATATTAGAAGTAAGTGTTGTTGTTGTTGTTGTGGGTCTAACACAATTTTTCAGGCTATATAGGCTATACATGGCGGCCATTTTTATCTGGTGGAGGACGAACCCGAGCAAACCCCGGAAAGAACCACCGACCCACGGGAAGCTACTGGCAAGCTTTCTCACATATCCACATTGACCGAGCCCGAGACTAGAACCCACGCGGACAGAGGTGAGATGGCAGTAATCGGTAAAGGTGAGCGCCTTAGACCACTTGGCCACCCGGGGCCCCTTATCAGAAGCAAGACCTAACTGTGTACTTTGACACCCACATCAACCACCATCAATCAAATACGAAAATGAGGGAAAAAATGAAGGTTCGTTAAACCTCCCCAAGGATATACGCATTTTCTTCTTTTAGAACAAGGGTTTCCGATGGGGAAAATCAGTGGAAATCCTTTTCTGTTACTTTTAGAACCCTGTGCAAGAATGCGAACTCCAGAGCAAAACCTTTACAAGAATCTCCCCCGGCGAAGATCTCTTGAAGTCCTGCAAGAGTCTGGTTGAACTTGAATAAGATTTGATTTAAACTGATATCATTGCGTCTTCTGTCTCATATTGAATAGTGAAAAAACTAAGTATACAATTTTAGGTAGGACTAAATAGTGTCGTATGATTGATCACAGTGAAAATTTGGTATTGAAGAGATATCCATAATTTATCTCCGTGTTCCTCCCTCGTTATTTACAATGGTGTCAAGAATGCATGATTTCATGTTGTATACACAAGCAGACAATTCTAGTGCAGAAAAACATATGTGCTAGTCGGGTTTAGATTAGGCTTTGGCGTAAAATGTACATGAGCGGCTGCCCATATTATCCTAGCTCTGGTTTTATGTCTTTGCCAAATTTTTCGTAATGAGTGATTTTGTCAGAAATCTTTTCATTTATGGTCCACTTTCCTCTTCATTAAAGCAATATCTGTGACGCGATTGTCATCGACTTATATGAAATATCTCGATTTTGTTCTGTGTGGGTTGAATCCTCGACTACAGCCAGCTGTAGAAAAATGTTTAGTGCTACCTTAATCATGGCAATAACATTAATACAAACGAAAACGATGAAGAAAATGAAAACTATACAATACCTTGGAAATTTATCCTGTCGTAAATGGGATTTGCAGTTATCCTGTTTAGAATTTCGATACGATCTCAAATATATCTTAGATAAAAACAATCACACATCAATATATACTTTTCTCGACTAATTTAATAATAATTATGTACTAAAGTTGAATGATTAACTTTAATGCATTGAATGTTTCGGAATTTATTCAAACTTTCTAGAAAGTCAGACCTATGCCAAATGATGCCATGCTATCGGATAGAATATATTCTTGTTTTATGCTAGACATGTTTCTAGATGAATAGACAAATTTAATTCAATTATATGTTTTAATAATTTAATAGGATGAATTTTATCACATACAGAGGATAGCAAGAAAGAATGACTTTTTATATTTTCACGTACTGAAAGATTGCTTCTGTAAAGTGCACAGGTGTCCTTACACTATAGTGGTAAGGCAGTCAGACCATCCTGAGTAGTGGTCACTCATTTTACTGATGGGTAACCTCAACTTGAAAACTACATGTTCAAGGGGCCAATTCAAAAGTTTATGTGAATGTTTTGGAATTGGTCAATTTTTGTTGAAGTTTTAGAAACTAAAAAAATAGATCGTTTGTTCTGGTTTAAGTTTACTAAATATTGTTTCCTATTTGTAATTACCATGATGCAATCTAGGTAATGCCAACAGTTACAATTAATTACAAGTCACATGGCTAAAATACACGGTGTGTATTTTGGGATACAACGAAGAATATAAATAATCAAAATTACATTGTATTACAGCATACTATAATGTTCTTTTTTAAAAAAGTTTTTTGTGATAAAACATTCCCCTTGTCAAAAACAGAAATGTTAACCTGACATTTACTTTTTATTAGTATGCTGTTGACGATATATTCAACTGAGAGTAAATTATCTACATAGAGGCCCAAATATTTAACACACTTTAAAAATATGATTGAGTGGCCATTAGAGGTTATTTTGATATCGCTGATCTTTATCTAATGTTCGCTTCCAGCACAATAAGATGCATTCTTTCTTACCCAAACGTAATGATAGTTTGTTGTCAGTGTGCCAAAGATTGCAGAATTCTAGTTCTTTTGAAAGCTTTTTTTGAAAAAAGTAATCTTGGTTCCGATGTGTAAACATGATAGCATCGTCATCTGCATATGCATAAAGCTTACAATAAGAACTTATGTTAGTTACCATATCATTTACATAACACAAAAAAGAAGAGGTCATAAAGTACTACCCTGAGGTACTGCATTAGACCCGAGTAACACAGTAACATCGCCATATAATATAATTAAAATTGTTAGATATGTTGAGGTTTCAAAATCTGCTAAATCAATATTTACTCTGGAACATTGATTTTGTCCCAAGAAGATTCCTGATCGTTAAGAAATAATGAGAATAGTACCGATGGGAACTTTTTTGTTTGCCTAACTCCACAAAACTTTGAAAAGAAAACTAGACTGTTATCTGTCGAACATCACACAGGACTTTATGTTTTGATACAAATTATAATAGTTTGTTAAAGTAAGCAACACCAACTCGTAAAGACATTGACCAGTTTCGCTTTATTGCTTCTTCAGACTTTATTGTTTACGACGTTAAACCGATTTAGTTTCTAGGAGATCAATGTAGAAAGTCGTTCTAGCTACATTTGTATACAATGTCTTAGATTGATAAATATTATGGAAAAACAACACATGAAAAGAAACACAAAAGATACATGAAAATGGATCATTATGATACACGCGTCTCTATTGAAGCATTATACTGAAGTTATTTATGTCAAATCTATGTAAAACATTATGATACAAATTATGAATAATTCTTAAGCTCTTGCCGTTTACATTGTTTCGAAATAAATTTTATTCATATGCCAGGTCGACAAACCGAGTCAAAGGCTTTGCTAAGATCGATAAAAGAACAGAATAGTGTTTTTTTCTGAATAAGCAACAGCTTATAATTGTTATTGAGTGATAACTTCCAAAGTGACCCGGATCCCCGCTACGCTTAAAAAAACAGGTTCTCTGATTCCCTCAAACCCAGAATCTGGGATTGCACCAAGACCTTGTAAAGTTTTGTGTCTTGAGTATCAGGCTAAACAATGAAATAGTAAGCACTATTACATCTATCGTACACTTGATACATTCATCGATATTTTTATCATTTGATGGTGTCTTATTATTTTTTAGTGATTTAATATATTTTGACATCTCTTCTTCCATGATCGGTGAGTTCAATATAACATCGTCATTGTCCATATCTATATCAAGTTCCTCAGTGTCGTCATCATCACCATATTTGTTTAGATCTTTGAAGAATTCATACGGTGCATATAACGTATTGATTCATTCATCTCTATTGTTTTCCAAACTATTAATACTCTTCTCACTGCAACAAGTAATACACTTCAGCCGTAAGCCCAAACTAATCCTCAGAATCTGTCTCAGGTTTTGGAAGAGGAGTGTCTGAAAATAAAGAACATTGGATATTAGACGATCTGTCAACAAATATCAGCAATGCTGTGTCATTTAGTACGTTCAGTTCATGACCTCTCCCTCTTAAGTACACACACGAGCGACGTGTTTTAATACGTAAAAGACTGAAAACTTAAAGGCATTGAAAGAATAACAGTAATAATAGGACTGAAAACTTAGGGGCATTGAAAGAATAACAGTAATAATAGGACTGAAAACTTAGGGGCATTGAAAGAATAACAGTAATAATAGGACTGAAAACTTAGGGGCATTGAAAGAATAACAGTAATAATAGGACAAGATAGCCCAAATCACGAAGTACACCTATTTTCAAGATTTAACCATTTTCAAACGTTCTTTCCGTTACTGATGCTGGACGTGATGTTTAATGATTAGATTCAGGAGCATGAACTCAAAAAGACTTATTTAAAGAATCACAACTTGATTGTGGATTGTTGTTCTTGTTTTGAGCTTTCGTCTTTTATAAGAAACCTCTCTGTTTCAGTCTTATGTATGTTGTCTCGGTTTTCTGCTGCTTTACAATTTCCACTGTGGTTAGGTAAATCCAAACCAATCCATCGAAGACAAGATCTTATTTTATCTCGAAAAAGTACGTATCCACATGCTAGCAAGAGGACGGAGAGGACCACTGTGGCCACGATCCAGGGCAGAGCGGAGTTTTGGCCTTCACCTGTAGTGGAAATATCAATTCAGTTCAAAAGTGTTATTTGAAAAGAGAGATCAGAAGAGAAGTTAGTTCAGATATTATTTCTGTCAAGAAGTACCCTTTCTAGTTATATCTCTTATGACGCAAAAGTGCATCCTGCATCACTGGAACTTAACAACTGTGTATTTGGTTTTGCAGATAAAAGGCTTGAATGAAATTTACAGAATGCTGTGCATCGAAAGAAACTATACAAACAAATTTTTATGCTTTTAAATTTAGGTTCTACCCAGCATGTCTGTGTTGTAGTTTTTATATTTTCCTTCTTTCCAAGCTGTTTCTAATTACTTTTACCAGGTAGATTTGCTTATTTTCGACTGAAATCAAGTGAGTCAATTTCGTTAAACGGCATAATCATGGTTCAGTTTTCTTTTTCCAGTTTGTATATATAAACTTTGAATGTATTTTAGTTATCGCTTGAAATTTGTTTTTATATTCTGTTGAAGAAAAATCGGTTTTCATTTTAAGTTCATACGCTGTCAATAATTCCCAAATGCTTGTGACCTTCGAGCTGATTTGAAAATTAAACATTATATTGAAAGCGGGACAACTTTAAGATTCGAACTACGTCAATCTCAAAAAATAAAAAAATTTCATTTTTCAAGTCACAACAATGATGTACTCAATTATTATTTTATAATGTAGTTCTTAATATAAGTGCAAATAACTTACTAGTCCTGTATTTTTCATTTTTCAGTGTTTCCCTCTGTTTCATCAACCACGTTTCTGAAAGAATGATATATAGTAAAGAAATGGCATAAAATAATTAATAATTTGAGATATTAATTTCTAAAATGTATGTATAAACAGTTACAAGATATACATATTACAGTCGATCAGCAGCTTCAATCAAAATTAAATTTTACACCATCATCTTAGACCTAACCGACCACGAAAATTCTCCAATTGAAGATCAGACCCAGGATTCCATATTGGTAAGAAAAAGCGCTACCAACTAATACGGTTTGTATCCATAGATACTGTATCATAAAATATTCATGTAAATTAAATGCTTTAAATGTCATCTACTGTCATGATAAGATATCGATTCGAAGGTCCTTAACGAGATAATTATTTACATCTTTTTTGTCGTAACAATTTTGGACCATAATATAAAAAATAAGCTGGACTTACCTTGACAAAAGACCGTGCAGTTTGACTGCTGTCGAGATGTGAAACAATTCTTCTCATATAATAAACAATCGTCACATCTTTTCCAGAACGGATGACAGAACTGATATCCAATTAAGCATGCCATAGCATGACACTCGAAAAACTTTACTTCCAGTTTAGTATCATTTTTCTCTGCATAATCTGCAATGATAAGTAATAGAGTTTAATGTACTGGTCTATTAAGAGCAAGATCTGTGATCTAAAAAAATAATTCTTCCATAATCTGATAATATTCATATTAATGTCAGAAATAAATGTGTGTTGCCGTTTGAGACGACGAGTTCTGTGTTCATCTTTTGGTCCTACATCAATATTTTTAACGTCATTTTAAATAATCAATCTCTTTGATATTATGTTGAGTTTATCGTAACAAGACCGATACTCTTTCGTTTCTCTCTTTGGTTTGCTCCTGAGTTTTATATTATTGGTATGTTTTTAATGACGTAATTCAACAGCTTTTGTTGTTTCCTTTCCGAAAGAACATTGTATACGGTGCATTGCAACACTCGATGTTTTTGGTTGTCCTAGTCATGACTTTGAATACAGAAGCAAGTAAGTTCACTTGACAAATCAAAATATTTTGATTATAGAGGACGTTATTAATGTTAACAGTTAAGATTAGGGGCGACACTGCAAAGAACACTGGTTTACAAATTTTCATAAACTTTAATTTGAATTTGTTTCTTCTGTCTGATTCAAAATGTCGAAAAATCGTCTAATTTAGATTCTGTTCAATTTAAATAGGCCTCAAATCGCGCTTAAAAAGATCACGCTTAGACGGACGTAGGGATTTCCCTGTCTAAATAGATCATGACTACAAGTAATATGGGCATATGACGCTTCGATGTGTAGACTGAGATGCAATAGCAGGTAGACATCGAGATGCTTTCACGTTACACGTCTGTGGTAATAAAAGGCAAATTACTCCGGGTTGTTGATTGGATGAAATCGTTTTATTAAACAGTACTGTATTCTCCAAGGAGTAAAGCAGTTTTGATCAGCTAATTTTAGAGTAATAGATAACGAAAGTGATTTGTTGAGTAATGGGATCAGGGATCATCGGAGTCCTTCAGTGTGTTACCGAGTGAATGAACGTTTACGTTATAACGTTCTCTCTCTCTCTCTCTCTCTCTCTCTCTCTCTCTCTCTCTCTCTCTCTCTCTCTCTCTCTCTCTCTCTCTCTCTCTCATTGTACTTAGATATATCAGAATTGCTTTGGCAAAGTACACCAGAGATTCTGGTTCAGTTTCCTTGACACTGTTGCACGTATTGCCATGCAGTTTCATGTGTGCATTGACATTTATCACGTTAACAATCATGAAAAGTAAATTGTGGTTGTAATGACCTACTTTTGTTGCAAAACTGCTTATGCCAAGTTTTTGGAGTATGTACTATGCAGGGGAAGAAGGCGAAACATCGTTCAAAAGAATTTCCTGTTAGTTAATTCTTAGCACAGACCTTCAAATTTTTAACCAATTATAAGCGTGAAAGAAGAGAAAAATATTTAATTTGAATTTTTTCAGGTTTCATGCAATATTTCACTCGCGTCCAATTTTATTTTTGTTATTCTTATTTTTGGAACGAAAAAATATTGTCAATGATTAGGCTAATCAAGTAATGAAACATTCAAAAAGCTGCGTTTGTTATCGCAGAATTATATCAAACCAATGGAATGTTCAGGTATACAACCGAGAACTCTGCATCACATATGTTTATGGAATAAACTGGGGATTTACCGTGTGTTGTTCCTATTTTTAAATATTGCTAAGTTCATGCAAGCACAGTAACATGAACTAAAACAACACTCTACGCATTCTTATTTTTTTTTTTTGTATGGGAATCCACAGCTCATATTGGCTATCGTGGTGTGTCCTTGGGCAAGGTACTTGACATTCCTCTGCACGATATAACCTTTAAAGTGTTGCTATGCCGTAAAACACACAAATACACACAGAGAAAAAAAAAAACAAAAAAACAAACAAACAAAAATAAAAACAAAAAATACACACACAAGCAAACCAAGCATTCCTTTCATTGTTGTTATCGATTTTGTGTCTTGCCTTATGTATGGTTTATAATCTGTGTAACGTGTGTTTTAACCGTCGCTCTTACATTATATTTAATTTGCACTTCTTATCAGAAATTGGAAAGCCATTTACTTGGGTATAAGATTTACCTACTTGAGAACAGCGCAGACCGCCATATGCGCCGGTAGACCAGGGTCTATGCCGTTCGCTTGATATAAAAAGAACGACCCTAATATACCGGCCCATTAATGCGACAGCAAATCTGGGTCCAAGCTGTTTGGACTTAGGAACGTTCTATGCACGTGCAGATCTGGCTCTACGCTGTTTAGAGTTGGGAGAATTCTATACACGTGCAGATCTGGCTCTACGCTGTTTAGAGTTGGGAGCATTCTATACACGTGCAAATCTGGCTCTACGCTGTTTGGAGTTCGTCATCAACCAGGTCAATTAATTTTATTTCGCAAAATATGCTTTAAGACTCGGTATAGAAATGACAAATAATATAAATTATATATAGGATGCAATATTTGTGCGGCTGAGGTACGCATGATAATTGTTCTTAGAAGTAATATTTTAAATTGCCTTGACGGAAGTTTGTAATTTATCTTGTTATTTAAAACATTTGTTGTCTTTTTGTGGGGTTTTTTTTTCTTTTCACTTGTATCGGCTCCTTAGACACGTTCCTGTTATTTACATTTAGATATCAAATTTCAGTTAATATTGTTTTAAAATAGTGTATGTGATGGACAAATGAGTTAATATCAAGACGTATTTCCTTTCAATATGTTAACTGATCAATATCGCAAAGTTTCACTTGCTTTACACACACAAACACACGTACACGCATGTAAGGTATATGTGTGTAAGACAGAGAATTCAATTACTACATGATATACACTTGAATATATTTAATAATAAAGATATTAAATAAATTTTAGAAACATGTAAGAAGAAATTGTTCTTTTGTTGGTGGTGGTGGTGTTTTTTTTTATATATAAAATGCTCACGTATGCAATATTTTGTAAATTAAGTCATCAATCCTATTAATAGATATACAGTACCTTCCACTGGAAAAGTCAAACAGCAGCAAATGTCCTGTAAGAATATTACGGCTCCAAGTAAAGCGGCGACGGGCTTTCCACTGGCCATCGTAAGCGATATAGCAAATGCATACAACTACGCACACATATAGTTATCTATTTTTAGCCCTGACAGGTTGGGAAATCCGTACCATGGGATTCCTAACCAATATGTGGTTCATCGATTTGGGACACTGTCACACACACACACACACACACACACACACACACACACACACACACACACACACACACACACAGAGCAATGATAGTGCAGGTTAGGGCACAGCCATTTCATTACGGGGGTGGGGCTGGGGTGGAATTTTCTTTCCAGACAGATTTTATTTTCTTTTACATCAAGAAGATATATATTTTTTTTCAACTTATAAATTGGATATAATAAAATCTTCTTTTTTATTTTACAAATCAGGGCAATAATTTTTTTTAAAAGCCATTTTGGGGGCCGGACAATTTTTATTCCAATAAATTCCCAAGCACCTACATCCCACCCCACTCCGACAATAATATGCTCGGTCCCTTATCTGTGTGGTGTAGGTGCGGTTTGATTGTTCTTTCTCACATTCCCTGTCAGTACGGATAGAGATTCTTAAGAAAGAACGCATGCCCTGGCCAGCCCGGGTCATCTGCCGCGGTGTAGGCTTGGGAAAGGCACTTAGCTCATATTACCTCGGCATGATATCATGATATAGGCAATAATGTGTAAAATGTGCCGTTAAATCAGCAAACCAACCAGAAGGAACGCTAATGCAAGCCAGTCAGAAGGAACGCCAATGTACGAGTTCAGTAGTTCGATTTCGAGTCGAACAAATCGTGCTTATAATTATTATTTTTTGTAACAATTAATATATTCATAAATATTTATGATGGGTAAATCAATTCTAGATCGAAGCTGAAGCGGGGCTATATCGTAACTTTTTGTCTGTCTTAATTAATCTTATGAATAAGAGTGGACTTTACTTTGTTTACCTGTTCACATTTGTATCATTGTGCAAGCTATCTAGAATACACAATTCAGACGATGTATATTCATATTACCTTAGCCGTCTCAAACCCTGTTCTTTATCAGTGGCAGATCTGTATTGAATTGAATATATGTAAAAATGGCCGCCCATATTTCTTTGAACGCTAAAATGTGTTTAGACATCATTTATAGTTTACACTGATTTTTTTTATAAGTCTAACTTTTTACTCTCTATATTAAGGTGAGGAAACTTTCAATACTTGTTTTGTTATTTGAAACTTACAACAGTATTCACAGTAAGCCATTTTGACTTCGGCCCTAATATTTTTGTTAAGGAATGTGAGAAAAAAAAACTTCATTATGTATCGGTGTTGGATAGGAAAATTCCATCATCGGGATTAGAATTTTGCGTCAGACACAAGCCTTTGCCGGGTGTATGACACAAAATTCTGATCACTTATGTTGTTCATACACTGGAAAACTGCACTAAGCGCATGATGACTTTCAACATTTTCTACAGGTTGCATCATGAAATCTTAATCGATAGACGTGGGCTGCCTAAAACCTTTGGTGATAATGGTCGATCGAATTTCCTTACAGATTAATCGCAAGAAAGTTTAAGTTAAAGATCATGATAAAATCTTACAAGTGAATACGGAAATGTTCATGAAAATCATCTTGAGGAGCACCACGTCTCGCCTCATTGAAATCTGTTGTACTTCATTAAAATGCACGAGTTCTAAATATTTCCAAGAGGACAGAATAAAAGTAAAAAAGTACTAGTATTTGATGCGAAAATGCCTTTATTTTCCCCATTATTTCAGTCAAATTCCCGAACTGCAGTATCCTATATCTAGTCGGCTGTAGCGTACTAACGAGGGGGGGGGGGGGCAGACGGGGCGGTTGCCCCGTGCGCCAGAGGTCTTGGGACGCCAAAACAGCTGACACAAATTCGGGCCTCGTATTCTGACCCTTTGGGCCATCATCATCGCCCCGGGCGCCATTTACCCTTAGTACGCCACTGCTAGTCGGAAACATCTTACGGTTGTAGCTCACCTCGAACACGTTCATACTGGCCCACTGAAAAGAAATTGGTTTTAGCTTTATTTATTTTCTGTCCGGTGAACTAAACGTTCTACAAGTTTGTATAACACACTTCTGACAAATCAGGGTACTGGCGAAAGGTGGTATTTAAGTGGAGAAGACTAGAAAACTACAACAAACCTCCTCACCATTGATCCCTGCTTGCGTCAAATCCAGGCCTTGTAGTCACAAAGCAGAGCACAACTATTAGACACTTGCTATATATATATAAGACATCGTTCTGGGTACTGGGTACAGTTAAGAGTAACGTAGTAAAGTACATCATCAGGGGATGATGTTGGCAATTTTTTTTTTATAAGGGGTGGGCCTAAACAAGTACGCAAGGGGGTTGCGGAATGGAACCTCTTGTGGGGACCCCAGGAGCAAAGCCCCCAGAAGCTCCTGCATTTTAAGCGTTTTCAGGGCAAAATTTAACCATCTTACTGTTAAGAAAACTGACTCTAGGAAACGTTCCGTTTGTTTCGCGCTCAATTTGAGGAGAGGGGGTCTTGGTCCCCTTCCCCATCAGATCCCCCCCCCCCATTATCTTTTTGTTTGGTTCTCTAATCACTTGCCAGATTTCTCTGATATTGCGAGACTCTACTTGTGGTCTTAAACTTTTGAGTTCTGAGTCTCATTTAATTTTATACTCAGACAGGTTCACGACTAAAGTCCAGAAACAACGGAAAATTCGTTTCCTAGAAAGGGGTAATATATATACATAAGAAACAGAGGTAAACTTGATGGATACAATCTAAAATTAACGCAAATTTGATAAATAAAATGTAACCAGATTTGACTTTGATTATATGTTCCGTTTCATAGACCTGGATAATTGGTTTGAAATTAATTATATCTGCTGATTATAACATAAAGAAAAGGTCACAGATACATGTACTTTATGATTGATTAAAGAATAATTATCGGTATATTTGTACGCCCTGTGTCATTTTGAAAGTTGATTTGTGGTGCTTCATAAAAACAGATTCTGATTTTTTTCATTTCTGAATATGAAAAATAAATCACAAAAATATACAAGAGTCCCTCGAAGGGACTGATGCTCTACTGGCCGAAAAGAATTTGTTGAAATTCATGAGATGACCGTCTCTGCCCTCTTTTTATATCTTTTTTAAAATTACTGAGCATTTAAAGCATCTTAGATATTCTTGAGAAATTCCAACATAGAAAATTTGGTCAAAAAAGTTTCTTATCCTTGAACCTAGTATCGTGGATAGATGATCATTGAACTTATATCAGATACTGTCAACTTATACCCAAATGCTAAGTTTTAAAAAAAATCTATACTTGATATATATTTTTATAATGCAAGTTATTCAACTGACACCTTTGAAGGTAATTTTCAGATATATTCATAGTAGCATTTGTGGTATTATGCTCAGAAGTCATCATCTGGAATATATATATATATATATATATATATATATATATATATATATATATATATATATATATAACAAGTCAATACCTTTGACTTTGAAATAAATGTCAGAGCGCTGACTATCAACATGCTTATGGAAAAAGAACGATATGCAAAGTCTGGTCAAAACTCATTTGTAAATCTATTGTCTTCATAAGTACAGGGAAGTACACAAAATGTAAGCAGTTAAGTATGCTTGGTTTTCAAACTTGTTCACAATATCGCACACATATTGGTGGCCAGATTTGCACCATTTTAATTCAGGACAAATTACACATTGTAAGAATTGCTTCAGTGAAAACTCCTTGTCGATGCCACCATTCGTACAAAACGAGTAGTGATAACAAGAATTTTGAGATGGCACTATGGTTACCATGTTAGAGGTCAGTTCAGCACCATTTTCATTCAAGACCTGCTGCATACTGTTACTGAGTTTTAGTAAAATGCCCATGTGGATACAACCATCCTTGCAGAAGAAGTAGCCGTAATAAACTTTTCATGATGGCCGCCAATGCAACCATTTTGTAGGTTAAATCAGCTTTATTGAATACTTGACCAGCTACATGTTACAATAAGTGTTTGAGTGCAAATGCGATGTCGATACGACCATCCGTTTAGGAGAAGCAGTAACAACAAGATTTTAATGATAATTCAGGTTGTGGCCATATTAGGAGGTGATATCCGCACCATTTTCCTTCTGGATCATCTACATTACGAATAAATCTCCAACAATGATGGGAACTCTATGTAATAAAATAAAACAATAGTCACTCAATATTTTGGTGTTTACTGATATCTGCGTCTGCTAAACTCGCATTAGTCGCATTGAACAAAGTTTTTATTTCAGATAAGGAAGGCCTTCATTGATATACTATTTCCAATGATATCAGGCCGTACAAACTCCACTGATGGGAAAGGATTTAAGCAAGACTCGATGTACACTTTCCAAACTATTGAGTGTAAGTATATGTCAGCAAAAGTAATGAGTGTAAGTATATGTCAGCAAAAGTAATGAGTGTAAGTATGTGTCAGCAAAAGTAATGAGTGTAAGTATGTGTCAGCAAAAGTAATGAGTGTAAGTATATGTCAGCGAAAGTAATGAGTGTAAGTATATGTCAGTGAAAGTAATGAGTGTAGGTATATGTCAGCAAAAGTAATGAGTGTAAGTATGTGCCACATTTGTATCATCATGATATGGATAATAATAATTTGAAAAAGCGATGATGATTTGAAAGTAAACAGATATTTCATCGAATATCCCACCCGAAGGTACGTTTCGTTAATTAGGTCAAAAACAAACCATCGAATCCAAATGGTTGCTGTACTTACCCCTATTGCGTCTACGTCGTTTTCTTGATGTGTCGTTAGTACCAGGTCTGTGTTTAGATTTCCCACGATCATCCGGGCCACCAACGTCATTTGATATGCATCGTCCACACCTCACTTGATCAATTGCATGATTATTGAGACACCAGACTAACATCAAGCAACAGTTCACTAACATGGATATGACCAACAGGACGTACACTAAAATAAAAGTGGGTTGGTATCTATGTTGCATGCATTATATACTTACTTAGTAACCTTTTCATACTAAATAAGTGGGAAAATATAGGTCTTTTTTAGTTATTTTTTAAAATATTATTTTTGTTCTTTTTATTACTCCAGGAACATTACGGTCCCAAGGTTGGGTACCTTGGACTCACCGTTAACAATTTATGCGTCAATATAAATATGAAATATTCATAATAGTGGATCAGAAATACCAGGTTAAGGTATAGTTAGTATAAATATGTAAAATAGAAACTTTGTTTCGTATTTGTTGGATTTAACGTCACTTTGAACACATTATTAGCAGTATCATGCTAAGGAAATGGGAGCTAAGTGCCATTCCCAAGGACACACTGAGGCAGCCAACCCGGGCTGGTCTGAGCGGGTAGCAAACCCAAGAAGAATAGAAAGAACCTAGCTCTTTCATTATGAGACTGACGAAACTGTTTTTTTTTTTTGTTTTTTTTTTTTTAAATAGTTTTTTTGTCTTTTAAAATCGCGAGAGAAATACGAAACCACAAATTAAGTGAGGTTTGAGATGATATACTAAAATTTACTGAAATCATGTGAACAAAAATTGTTATTGACAAAAATAAAAGAAAAACAAGATGTCAATTATCTAGAGTCATCGAAGTGGAGACAAATATTCCAGATAATTGAAGGATCGGTTTTATTAAAAAGATCGGTCAGATAGAGGAGCATAATATACCACATTGGTCTGCAAGACATTTATTAATTTTGGACAAACAATTTACTTGGATAATCGCATCTCGCGTAACCGATTCCAGTTCCACGATTATTTGAACATACTCAGGACATGGGTTTTTACTCACTTTTAATGAATGCACGTAACATAATTTTCATCAGATATACACATGTAGGAACATTTACAATGTACAGGAACAGAGAACAAGGTCTATGATACTGGTTGGTTAATGTTTATTTTTGTTCTGTGACTATTCGAAAGTGTGTGAAGAAATTTTCCCTACCTGTGTTACAGCTACAAGTGTCTGTGACAGATGGAGAGATGATTGAAGTGGAATCTGAAAACAAAATACCAGCCGTGCTGATGATATTTTAACTTGTTTTATATGCAATGAAAAACTACTACTACTACCGCTCTCCAAATTCCGTCACAGTTAATCACTTGTACATCGAGTATTTCTTTAGCTATCGTCCATTTATCCATGATGCCTGTATTTATGTATCTATATAAAAGGTCTGTCTTTCTATATGACATTATTCAGCGGGAATTGTCTCTATTCGGACGAATTTTCAACCTGGAGGATAAAATTTGCAGCTAGGGTGAATCATTGTTTATGCTATTTTTTTCTTCCCTGGCCTGAGGATCAGTAGGTAGTTTAAAGCTAGATACACAATTTATTCTCCCTTAATGATGGTGTAGCATTTAGATTATTCAGTCTGTCAAATCATATTCACCGATTAAACATTCAAACACAGTTGACATACTATCCTACATTTATTTATCCAAAGTATGCGTCATGAAGAAATTGAATCCTTTCGGTTTCGGTTACTTTTGAACTTTTGAGTGCGGCGTTTATTGATTTTGTTGAATCCAAGTGATTAAAGTGACAAACACTGTAAGAATGATTTAAATTATAATTAGAATACATTGAAAGAATTTGTGAGACAGACGGAAAAAGAGCGGACAGTGGGAATATATATTTATCACCCCCACCCTCACCCCATGGGTTTGTAGTTATAAATTCTCACAGATCATATTATGATACAGCTTGTAATTCCGTTACTCTTCAATAGGTAGGAAAGGTAATTAAAAACTGACACGAAATACAAAGATTTTCGGGCATAGTATATTCTAACAATCATATAATTAAATAAAAAGATGAATGAATGTATGCAGATTTTAATGAAAAGAAAGAAACAGAGAAAGAAGATCGAACGAATAAACGACGAACGATATATACATACATATATATATATATATATATATATATATATATATATAGAGAGAGAGAGAGAGAGAGAGAGAGAGAGAGAGAGAGAGAGAGAGAGAGAGAGAGAGAGAGATTCGGGTATTAGATATTAGATGGAGGGAGAGAGGGGCCGGGGAGAGTTTACCCATCGTTGCTTGGTACCAGTATATCAGATGTAATGGTTCTCAGCCCACATACAAATCTTCATATGGGGCTCTCCTACTATATATTATCATTTAGGGTTTTCCTATTATATATATGGAAGAAGATACTGAGTTAGGTAAGCAACTGATATAGCAACAGGAAGTTATTAAGGACTTGACTTGAAGGTGTTACTATCACTTACATATTTTCTGCTATCATAATGAAATACCTAGCACTGATAATTACAATTTCCATATAGAGGAAAATGAAATATTCAGCACTGATAAGTACACGCCCATATAGAGGAAAATGAAAGAACCGTAGATCTAATTATATCCAAATTTTCCAGTTTCAAGGTAACTTACTGGATGTACAATTATTTGCATAAAGTCAGTTTCGATTTTTTATCGCTCAGTATTATTGACATTATATTGTTACAAATGGAAAATCACAGAATATATATGCTCTTGTTTCTCTCTCTTTCTCGTCTCTCATATTTATTTATGTCACACGCGCATTGTTATTTGGTCTGTAAACAAACTAGAGTACACCCGTAGGTACATGGTCATGCAAGCCCTTTGCCGAGTCTGGTGTCTGACCTGCGTCTGTATGCTTGTCAGTATAACTATGTATCTGACTTTCATAAACTTTCACACAGACGTTAACAGTGTTGACCACAGCGCTTAAGTAGACAAGACAGACAAGACAGGACATCCTTGCACATCGGCTTATAAACTTTAGAACATATTGTAAAAGTATCCTAAATTTTCAGTTCAATACAGTAAAATATAGTGAGGATAAGTGACTTTCAAAAATGTAAACACAAAGCTGTAACATTTACAACGATAAAACATGCCTTTCAGCTTAAACAGGCGAGACAGTCAAGACAGGAACTCCAAGCATATCAGAGTATAACTTCAGACCCCGAGTTTTATTATCTTAAAGTTGCATTTGAACGCAGCCATTGATGTAGAAGATACGTGACTTTTAAAACCTGTAGCACAATACTACCATTGTTCACCGTGGTGCTTATGCATGTCATGCAGACAAGACAGGAACCGCTAGCTTATCACGGCATAAACTTTAGACCTATAGAGATATTGTCAAAGAGTTTCACTTGAATGCAGTGACTGATGCAGAATATAGTTGACTTTCAAAAACTTTACACAAAACTTTAAAATTGTTGACGTTGCCGCCACGGGAAGAGTGGTTACCATATAACACCAGTCACCATTCTTACGCAGATGTGGCAAGATTGATCTTTATTAAACCATTTATTATCTTTACAAAGTACAATTCACGAGCAATTAACTTTTAATACGTATTATACACGCATTTACAAAGTCTCTCTCTCTTTCTCTCTCTCTCTCTCTCTCTCTCTCTCTCTCTCTCTCTCACACACACACACACACACACAATTTGAAGAAAAAGAACGAAAACAACTAAAACAACAACAACAACAACAACAGCAACAAACCATCTACTCGAAGAAAATGAGAAGATAACAGATGATTCTATAGTACGAAAAAGTCTGAACCATGTTCGTCTGGTTCCCTGACCGATCTCCACTCCGTTACTCTCTGCTATGAGGGATCCTCGTCACGTAGAGTAAGGGAGTGTAGATCGGTCAGGAACCAGACTAGAACCAACTCAGGTACTATAATGTTGAACACTGTATTCAGTTTTACAAGTTTAATATGCTTACATGTCAGAGGCGGGAAATGGGTCAAATGGATGAGCACATGATATAATAAGAAATGAACAGCATATAGTAAAAACTGAACATCATATATTTAAAAGTACACTTCATACAATAAAACATACACATCATATCATAAGAAATGCACATCATTATAATAAAACAAACAAACATACAATAAGAACACACATCATATAATAATACAGGTAAAATGCACATCATGTAATGAAGTTTAACCGTATATATTCAAAACAGACCACTTAAGACAGCTTAAGAGATTGACAGGGGGTCATATTTAATGAGGTTTAAGCTTTTTGATCATAACTTTTTCCTGGTTTTAATAGAGGGATATGACTAATATCATTTAATTTCAGGTATGAAATTTAAATCCGAAGATATTAAGCTTGAAGAGTGTGTAAATGTTTATTAAAGAAAATTTGAAACTTTTTTAAAAGCTCTCCTCACTCCTGGGTGATAATATACTTGATTATAAATAATACGGGACTTCATTTTCCTTGTTGGGCGGAAACATAAGTTACCTATGGACACTTCAAAAGTACTAAGGTCTCACTGGACTTGAAAATTAGTAAGGGTAGTCAGATTTTCCAGTTTTTGTTGCTATAAGTTGGTTTGACTGATTCTAGCAATAGAGATGCAAACAATATCCTGGAACAAAATAAAAATTCAGGACATATGTATTCAGTATTTGAACATACTTTTTTTGTCAGACATATGTATTCAGTATTTGAACATACTTATTTTGTCAGACATATGTATTCAGTATTTGAACATACTTATTTTGTCAGGCCATATGTATACAGTATTTGAACATACTTATTTTGTCAGGCCATATGTATTCAGTATTTGAACATACTTATTTTGTCAGACATATGTATTCAGTATTTGAACATACTTATTTTGTCAGACATATGTATTCAGTATTTGAACATACTTATTTTGTCAGACATATGTATTCAGTATTTGAACATACTTATTTTGTCAGACATATGTATTCAGTATTTGAACATACTTATTTTGTCAGACATATTTATTCAGTATTTGAACATACTTATTTTGTCAGACATATTTATTCAGTATTTGAACATACTTATTTTGTCAGGATGATTATTAGAATGAAGATGAATAGAAATATTCTCCTTACAGTTTACAAATTCGGTACATGTTTTAAACATTCATACAGAAATATCATTCCAAAAAATATACTGATTGTTCCACACATTTGAAAATCTGGTTTGATAAATTTCTAATAGATACGTTGACTGAGCCTGCTTGTAAACATATAGTAGCGTGGGCAAATTTTTTACTTTGAAATAATTTGTGCATAAGGTCGTCTTTTTGTGGAATGAGAAGTTTGTAATCCAAATTCTTGTTCCAAAATTTAAGGTTCCAAATTCAAAACTTGCAAAACTTTGTATATCATTAATATTTATACGATTCATTTTCCTTTTCTATTACAGCTCTAATTTTTATGTGGCTGTGAAATTTGTATCTTTTTCTAACGATGTTCACTCGGTGGGCTCATTCTGTAGAGTCCAAATTTCTGAAACTCGACTTCGTTTATAAACAATGATGGCACATGAAAGCATTCTTATAAATAAAGCGCTGATTCCACTTGATCGGCCAATCAGAAAAGACCTTGCTGTTGGAATATTTCCATGGCCCTCGATACGGGAATTCACACAGTATACTGTAATACAAATCACATAAATCTATCCATTAAAATGAAATATCATGTATAACTATGAAATGAACTTACTTGAATATATGGATGTAATCATTGACTGTGTATCCAGGTAATTTTATTTGACAAACTTATTTTGTTGTATCAAAGACGTGAATGTGTAACGAGGACAAGGAGTGCTCTAAAAATGGATGCGCACTACAAACTACGTGGTAGGCAAAAATCAGCTGATAGTAGAATACGTAAAGTGGCGGCATAGCACTATCACAGGCTTTAAGAATTAATCCACATTTGAGCAATTACAAGGATGAAACATTTTGAAGAAGTGGTATGTAAGGGTGCAAATTTCTTTCGATGTATTCGGTAGAGCACAGCAGAGAACATAGAGCACATTTAGTTGACAGAGAACAATTAATTAGATTTATGAGGAAAGATACCGTATTAAGTCGCAAAGATTGCAATGGTTTTAATGTCCCTGTTGGGAGGGCGAAATTGATTCTTAATTAAACCTTCAATGTAGCCCTAACGGTACGAAGGTTATTTGGAGGTCTAGAGATAAAAAAATGTCAGAGTTGAGAGTTTACAGAAACCATTTGTAAGTTAGTGGAACTTGCATTATCTTTTGAAATTCTCCAGAATCAGTTATTTGAAAATCTAGAGGGTTACGCTGGCCGAATTTGTAGCGTATTTATAAAAGGCGGTAGATATATTTAATCCTGATTGGCTACGCTAAATAAGGGGCGTGTTTCCCACACGAAATTTCATGGTTTTAATATGCCCCATCGCAAAATTTAATCAGTCTAAGTTTTTCTGCAAGAGAAAATATATCTTGACTCCGAGCAGAATAGGAGGAAATTCTCTCGTATAAACAATTATTCAAGGGACAAATGTCTGGAAAGTTGACGGACACAATTCTGGCGGTAGAAGCAAGCGAGTCTTGAAAGCACAAGGTATTTGCATTAATATCTTATAATTCGTTGATACCAATATAATTATTTGCTTGAATTTATTTGTTTATATTTGGATGAATTTATTTGTTTAAATTCGTACATCAGTTTATTGATATGAGTATAAATATTTGTTTGAGTTCATTTGTCTGAATTAGTACAATAATCTTCTTTATATGAGTTTGACGAATTGTTTGAATCTGTCGTCTTTATTGTTATAGGAATCATGTATTTTAAGAATTTCAAGTATTACTTTATTTGATACAAGTTGTCTTAGATGATTTCATGTATGATAAAGATTTGAGTAAGTATTCACTGAAATTGATGTAGTTAAGCCATGAAGTGAATTTCATTGATTCATTTGTATAATTAGTACGTGAACTGAAACCGCTATGTCTCGTTTGATGTTAATGTGAGTCAGTGATGAAATAGCCGTTAGAAGTACATTAATCTTCTGAAACTAGGTTTGTTTATGGTCCGCCAGGTTTGGCCTGACCAGATAGCCTTTGGCATCTGTTTGAATTCAGATAGGACGATATCTGACGTAACGAGAGTGGAGTAATGTTCTATTCTCAGAAGGATATTTGACAGAAGATTTAGGTTGCTTCTCTGTTTATTTTGAAAGGGGAAATAGCTCCATCCACCTACCTACCTACCCACACAAAGTTTGAGGGCCGAAGGAGGCGAGATAAGAGAGCGTGAGAAGGAAAAGAAGAAAAACAAGAGGAGAAGATCAATCTTGATTGGACAGCAGCATCGAAGTTAGAGTGACCGGCTTATCGCAGGTTATGCAGTCAGACAGGGCAATGACTTCGATTGTACACTCGATTCTATGATGAACTGATGCTATCGTTTAAACAGATCGGCTATTTATATAAGTATATTTGTGTTTTGAAATTCGGTAAATGATTTATTTCAAAAAGAAGTGTATCTTCCTAGTGTAATGTATTATCTCAGTAAGTTTTATGTAATTGATTAAATTGTTATTTTTCATGTACGGGGGCTCGTGTTATTCTGTTGTATATATCTGCTCAGATCTCTATTTATTCTATCGATAAACTTCATAATTTATTTTATTATTTACTCGATCCGGGCAATAACACCGAGGTCGATCATCCTCTAGTTAACGATAACGAACCATATAAAGCGGACACCTTGTAACGAGGGTAGTCCGCCACATAGTAAGATGAACGCGAGACATAAGTTACCCAAATGTTTGTGTTCATATTGTAAACAACACCCATATTACATTCAATATCAATTCAATACTATTCAAAATACAAATGTATGTCAGTTATTGGTGATACAGTGACATTCATTTTTGTCATCAGAAATAGAACACACGAAAGCAATCTTTAGAGTTATGTGCATTGTATATGACACGAATCTCTCTCTCTCTCTCTCTCTCTCTCTCTCTCTCTCTCTCTCTCTCCTAAATCAGTTTTGTCTGTTTCATCCAAAAACAATATTTATTAGTTTATAAAGACTTTATATAATTTTAATATAAGTTTGGATGACACCAGCCGAAATCTGCATAACCAAAATAACATAAAATGAGTTGGGTTCCGCTAAAAAAATATCTGCTTTGATTCTCCATCTTACCTTGCACCCAACTTTACAAATCTTGTGACACAAACTTTGTTCCACTTCCAATTGTTTCCATCTCCCGAACACACACACACACACACACACACACACACACACACACACACACACACACACACACACACACACACATTAAGAGCTATCATATCATCCTGGATACTAGCGGTTAACTTCTCGGTCTTTTCTTTTCCCTCTACGGTTTTGTGAGCCTACTTTAGTCCTCTTTACTTTTCAAGTTCTCCTTTTCTTTCTGATTAATTTCTTTCTTATAACCTGCCATATTGTTTGTCATCTCATGTGTTTTACTTTGTATTTTTCATTCTCTTTATTTGCGTAACTTACTTCTTCCTTACTGCGCTCTTTTTTTCTTCCTCCTTTTTTATTTGTTCTGGATTGTATTAACTATATTATTTCTTGGATCCTCCAGGTGAATATCTGTTTCTTCTAATTCTTCAAAAGGTTTTTCTCTCATATCAGTGGATGGAACATGAGCTTGTTCTTGTTGCTGTTGCCGCTGTAATTACAATTTTTCTTCATTTTCTATTAAACGGCGTTCATTTTCAGACAAAGATGTTCAACTGTTAGAAGAGGAGGTAGAAGAGGAATATAGCAAAGATGAAGATGACGAGGAAATCTTGGACCAAAGTGATGATGACGTATCAACTTTCCTGAAAAACAGGGAATAGCAACATGCGTTTACTTTCAAACTGACTACGGTCGTACAGTTCTCCAGATGAGGTAACCATATCACCTTTATCATATAGTGTTTAGCTCTATCCATGAATCTCTAAAGCTCAGGTTCTTCTTCTTTCTTCACTCCTGTGGAATGTGAAAAGTTGTAACGACCTCGCACCTCACCCTCGTCAACATTCCTGCGCTCTATAATTATGAGAGTTGTCATTACATCCAAAGATCTTCATACATTTTTCCACACTTTTATATGGTGGATTCTGTAGAGACAAGGAACCTGTTTGATTAGCAGCTTAGAAATACAAACTACACGTTCTATATTTGTTTCACTTTCCACGTTATTCTCAACTTTCTTGCAATAAGTGCAGTTCATATCGACACCCCTGATAATGATGGGCATTACATTTCAGTCTCCAGCTCTGTGCATGATCTCAAAATCATAAGTGGCCAGAAAAGTCAACCACCTTGCTAACCGACCTTCTACAATTTTGAAATTTATCAGCAATCTCTGATTGCTATGATCACTTTTCACTGTAAACTTCTTTTATAAATATAATGGTGAACATATTTGACTGTATTTACCACTGCAAAACATTCTCGTCTTGTCACACAATATTTTCTTGTAGGTTTTGAGGAACAGTTACTAAAGTAGCTAATCATATGGGGTTTTTTTTTCATTCTGAATTGGGTATGCTCCTTAACCAACATCTTGAAATTGTACAGTCTAAAATGAATTGATCATTTTCTGTTGGAAATACTAAAATATGTGCATTTATAAGTGCATGTTTCATGCCATTGAAGAACTTGCTCACAGGCCTCAGTCCATGCAAATGTTTTACCTCTGTAAAAACGTTCATGTACAGGTTTTGCCAAAGTAGCAAACATATAAATATACGATGTGTAATAACTTTCGGAAGAAATGAAACTTCTGGTTCCTTTTACATTTTTGTTGTTCTGCATGCTTATATAAACATTCATGATCTTTTCTATGTTTAATATCTTTATCAAGTTTTTTCTTTCTGATTGATTTACACTGTATAATCGGCTGAACTATATCATTATTTAATTTTGATATAATAAGATGCATTAGTTTTTCTAGTTCTTCTTCAAGTTTATTAACTGCCTTGCTGCTGCAAAACTTTGTCATAGTATCATGCTCAATTATTTTATCAAGCATTTCCTTTTGCCCGCATAGCCCTAACTGAAACATAGTTATTTTCAGATGAATCAAAACTATTAGTACCAGCGTCTAAGTTTTTAAGCGAAAACACCCTAGCGCAAGCATCTTTTTGTTGTTGCTTTGCTGTTTCAAGTAGGTAATTTTTAACATTTGTTTTTTCAAAAACTGCGTTGTAAAAAATCTTTGCAAACTTCAATAAAGGCAACCATCATTTATTAACTTTATACTAAATCGTCAAGTGTAAAAAGCTGAAAGCAACTTAACCCTGGGTTTGGTCCTTCAGATGCTACACAGTAAAGTCTAAAGTATTTGTATTTTGTTGTTGATACAGGTGTTGCCAACGTAAACTCATGTGCTGTGTTTCCAAGATAATTACTCACTGCTGTGTAGAGTGTGACCCAAGTAATGTTATTAATATCATTAGATGCCTCAAACCGCCATTTGTTAATTCGCTCTGCTCCTGATATTCTACCACGCAGCATAAATTTCCAGGGTGAAACAGCACTTGAACGCTCTATTTTTATCCAAAAAATTTCTGTTTGGCGATTAGTTGCCCATTCTGTACCACATGTTGCGCCTGTAGCATGCCAAGCACAAGCATATGATGGCAAATAACCTGGATAATTTGTTGATGCGCTGGCAATTAAACCTCATCTGTTATTTGAATTAGCACGAAGAGGTTGAATTAATCCAACATTGTTTTTTACGCGTTTTATTGCGCCACCTGAAACTAATTCTACATATGTTTAATTTGTTAAATCCTCACTGGCTGTTGGCACTGCTTGTGATTTTACTTTGTTTACACCGAGATTAAGATCACCTGTTATTGTATCGCCAGCCTTTTTAGCAGCAGCAAGGGAAACATTAACTAAAATGGAATATGAAACAGCATCGACAGGATCAACTGGCAATGGAAAATTTATTATTTTATTGTTGCTCATGTTAATACTTACTGAATTTGTGTCGCCATATTTATTTACATAATAATCTCTAAGATATTTGACGCTGGCCGCATATCTTGGATCGCCTGATATGTCCTGGCTTAGTCCGGTAATTACTCTGCCGTTCATGTTTATTGACCCTGTCATTATAGCACCACCAAGCGGAACATATGTTGTAAGCAAAGACAGTACTTGCGCGTAGCTTGTTGCGTCTTCTAAATCATCTGGAGGAGAAGTAGTTGAAAGACCAGTAATTTTGCCTCCGATGATAAACGTTAACACACCGTTTATGCTGTCTCCACTGCAATTAACTTTGGTATTGTTTAGTGTGTTAACTTGATTTAAACTTGCTGCTTGTGATCGATTACCACCAAGTAGTGAAAATGTTGTTTCCAGGTTGATTTTTTTTTTTTGCCTGACATATTGAGATCGCCTATCATTGTGTCACCTGAGGTTTTTTTTACTTTCGTATCATCTTGGCCAGTGATACTGGATGCGCTTTTACTTCGTTCCGAATTTTGTAAAATAACTCATTATAATTAATATTGTATAAAAATTAAGTATAATGATCATTATAAACTTTGATACTGAAAATGTAATTATGAGAAAACACAACCACTTTCAGCCAAATTGCCACTATCTTACTGTTGGCCGAACAGGCTCTGGAAAGATCAATTTGCTGATGAATATGCTGCTCAATAATTTTTGCACAACGACAAGGTTTACATTTACACAATAAACCGCATCAGGATAAATATCAAGCACTTCAGGAATATAACGATAAAATGGAAGATGAAATATGCGCGGCCAGTATTATTGGCAACGATATTTTTCTTATGTTAGATCCAGATTCTATAGATCCTGTTTCTGAAATTGACGCTGAAGACGATAACATAGCTGTTTTTGATAACATTCCACTTGACCACGCAGGAATGAAAAAGATGATGTCGTATTATTCACTGTCGCGAAATAAGCGCTGCAACTCAATATATCTCAGCCAGAGTGTTTATAAAATACCAAAGTTTATTAGACGAAATACCGAGTTTTTTATTTTATTTTCCTGGTTAGACAACAACGATATTGGTAGTATTGCAAAGGAACACTGCGGCGCTGTTACTAAGGATCAGTTTATAAAGTTTTATATGTCTCATATGTTTTGCCGTGGGATAGATGGATTTTTATGTAAACAAAATTAATAATGACAGCACTAAATAAGCAAGAGGTTTTGCAAAAGCTTATTGAACAACGAAAAAAATTAAAAGAGGTTTTAACACAAGCTCGTGTTGGCCAACAGCAAACAGAGGAAGAAACAGCTAAATTATTTGCACCAATTATAACAGCAAAAGTTTGAGAAAAACCGGATGAAACAAAATTAATACTAGATGAAATAAAATATATCAGGAAAAAGGTATAAAAGGAGCGCTGACTGGGGCGCAGGCTGATGATATTGGAACGAATGAGCAGGTTGTAACTATGGATAGACAAGAAGAAATTTTAAATCTTCTTAACAAAAAAATAAAAAATTACAAAAAAAATTACAAAAAAAAAAAAACAGAAGAGGAAAGAAAAGTAATTGCTGACAAATTTCTTCTGGAAAACAAAGAACTATTTTCTAAAGAAGAAAGAATTTTTTGAAGATCAAGTTTTTGGTGGTATTAAGAAGAGTAATCTTTATAATTATGTAACAATTACAGAAGAAGATAAAAAGTTTAAAAGAAATAAATTATCTGGCACTTTTCGGAAGTCTAGAACAATTGAGGAAGCTCTTGAGAGAAGTGAAATAGAAGATGATGAAAAAAATGAAAAAGAAATACGAAGAGAATTTACATTTTCTGAAGTTTATCTTAAACCAATATTAAGACTCGAAGCAGATAAAAAAAAAAAACCAACAGCGATTAATAAAGATAAAACTTTACAGCAAATGTTTGAGCGAGTTGATGTTTACAGGTTAAAAAAGAACTGGAAAATGAGGTCGCCGTCTTCTCAGTGGTGGAGCAGGAAATACTGGCGTTGAGATTGACAATGAAATAGTTGAGATACTTGATCATTTGCGATCCAATAGTAGTTTAACAACAGATGAATATGCTGAGCTGCACAGCGATTTAATATAAATAAATGTAATAATGCCAACTGAACGCTACTTCTTGACTAAAAAAACACAACAAGTAACAACAGCGCCAATTTTTCTGTTGTTTATACGCCACCAATTGAGCTAGAGAGCAAATCAGAATATGAAATTGATTTGATATCAGCAACAGTCTGGATGTCAATTTTCAACTTCAAATATGATGTAAACGACGTGTTTAGATACTCTGCTGTTGGTGTTGTTAATTAATATTTTAAAATACCACAAGGCGCTTACAATCTAACTGATCTTAATACCGCGATAAAAACCAAGTTGACGCTGCTACTGGTTAGTGCAACTGATTTTACTCTAGAACCAAACTACAACACGCTGCGGGCTAAAATTACGCTTAAAAATAATTTTCAAGTAAATTTTAACGGCGACAAAACAATTGATAATATACATGGGTTTAGCAAACAAATTTACCGATCTGCAGTTGCCGACCCAATACTGTCGCTTATTTTTGAAGGAGAAAATCAAGCTGACATTACAGAAGTAAGCACCATTTTAATCAGCTGCTCAATTGCCCCAGGATCGTACACAACACAGGGTAGCAGAGGATTAAACATTTATTTGTTTAGCCCAAATGTTCCACCAGGATCTTTGATGCAGATCCAACCGCGGCAAATGGTTTATTATCCGATTAACATGGAGAACCAAATATCAAGTGTCATAATGTCGGTCACATCGCAATCTGGTGGGAGGTAGATATATTTAAACAACGAACAAGTGACATATTATCTTCACATCAGAAAAGTTGTGTAAGAAAATTTACAACGAAACAACCAAAAATATACAGACGAAAAATCGTAGGAGGATTTTTTGGTAATACTTTTTAGCAACTAAAGTGGTTTGAATTGCATTTGATGCGACAAAAGCATTTGCAACTGACGCCTTATCTGCAGCCGGTAGAGCTGTTGGTAAATAATAGCTGATAAAATAAAAGGTGGCTCTGGGATGCAAACATCTCCAGCAGGCTTGCCCACACCGTCAACTAATGCTGAAATCAAGCAGGCAATATCAGAAATAGCTCCAACTACAGAAACAGTCAGGGCGATGATAGCAACAACAAACAAATTATTATCACCAAATGGCGAAGCGATAAAAAAAAATGTACACCAAAACAGCAAGGCTGAAAGACAGACGAAGCCTGTCCAAATCAACATCTCACATCCCCAGCTTTTTTTTGATAAATTTGTTATGTAAAAAATAAGAATAATATTGTCAACAAAAGATTATCATGATCTTAATGATTACACACAGTTTTGACGACTCAACAACATAATTCGAATACTTTGAGTATCTTGATGATAATTCTAATAACCAAAATACACCTGGCCAGATAACAATCAGCACACGAGATGAAGATGCTTACATGCTGCCACATAAGGCTTTTCTTGAGGTACGAGGACGGGTGATGGCAACAGCTGATCCACCTGTAGCAATTGCTGCTGGTACAGAAATAGCCTTGGAAAACAATGATTGGGGTTTGTTTCAAAGTGCGCGATACCAACTTGCCAATCAGACGATTGAGGATATTTCTTAGCATCTGCCAATTGCAAGTACTATCCTTAACCTTGTTTCGTTTAGCGAAGATTTTTCCAGGAGCTTAGCAACAGATAGGTTTGGGTTTAAAGATACTGGTACTGGTCGTGCTGTTTCAAAGGAATTATTTTCACAGGAAACTTGCTTGCTGTAGGAGCAGTCGATGCTGCAACGTTGGTTATAATCAGAAATTATATTATTTATATTGCTACTTTACTTGGTATTACTCCACCTGCTGCTGCCGCAGATTTAGCCGCCACATTGGTTGTTTTAACTAATATTTGCAACTATATTGGAGTAACACCTGCTCCTGTTGGATCTGCAACCGCAGTTGTGCTGGCAAAGGCCAATGAAATTACCACCAGTGGTCCAAAAATTTCTACCTACAATGATGAATATGCAAAGAGACGAGCCTACACAGACGCCTCATATACTATTTCAATGCTTCTTCCACTGAGCACAATATTTAGTTTTTGCAGAGACGTCAACAAGTTGTTTAGAAGCGTCAAACACACGAATATTCTTAACCGAGCTGAGCGTGACAACTACATGATGCGAGTTGGTGGTGTTGATGGACAGTTTGTTACTTCTCAACTGTCTCTCTGGATGCCAAAAATAGCATCGTCGTTAACCAAGCAACTTGAGCTTGAAAGCGCCCTTCAGATCTACAATAGAAAAATTTATTTTGAGCAAAATAATATCTACATATGGTCAATACCAGCTGGTACACCTAATTACTCCTGGAGAATAACAAACGCACCAAGCGAACAACTTCCAAGACACGTCTTTATAGTGTTTCAGAAGCAGACTAGGCTTACCAGCCAACTTGAAAATAACATGGTATTTAACAGTATGGACGTCAACAGAATCAGCGTGAGAATAAACTCAATGCAGTATCCTGACAGAGCTCTGGAATGTGATTTTAATCAAGCAACAAGAACATATCACGAGCATACGTAATGCTGATGGAAGCGATGAAAGAATATCAAGATACAGACAGCGGTTCACAAATCTCAATAGAAGAATTTAGGTCACTTTACCCAATATTCCACTTTGACGTTTCCAAACACCCAGGACGACTTGCTGGATCACCAGCAGAGATTGAGGTTAACTGGTCTCTTGTTGCAAACTACGCTGATGCTGCTGAGTATGCAGGTGCGGCTTATTACGCATTCGCATTTGTTACATCTGAGAGATATCTGACACTTGACGCTGTTAACGGCAAGATGACAGTACAAATTGAATAAAATATTTATTAATAAAAATGGCCTACATTCCACATAAAGTACACCTTACCACAGGCCAGATAAAAAAAATAGCAAGTGCAATTGCATCTACATCGGCTGTATCAGTAAAAAATAACGCCAAGTCAACCTGGTAACAGTTAGCTGCTGTTAACTCAAACGCAAATATAAAAAAATAGCACGCGGCGGAGGCATTTATTTTAAACTTGTCTTCATCGCAAATTACCGCGATGAGTAGAGACAAAGCTGGCGGTTTTATTGGTCAGCGTTATCCGTACTAGCCAGAACAATTTTGTCAAAGGTTCTTCAAGTACTTGGAACATTGGAAATTGCAGTGGCATCTGGTGCAATATCAAGAGGAACACAAATGGCTACGTCTGGCAAAGGAATTGCCAGCAAAGGACTTTTGAATAAGATAATTCCTGACGATGTTAAGAAATTTTTAGTCTATAACAAAGTGCCGATTGTGAAAATGATTGCAAGTCAAGCGCTCCAAGAAAAAACAGGAAGAGATATTTGTAAGTTAGTATACAAATTTTATGTAAAATAAGTTTATAAAATGCCAAAGAGCAAAGAAACAAAAAAGACAACGAACTAAACGACAAAAGCAAGACAAATGCAGATGCAAGGTGGGCTTATCTGGCCATTTCTGGCAGGAATAGCAAACAGTCTGCTTCCAAATCTTCTGGGAATAGGACGAGGCCTGACATTGCCAGGCACCAGAAGATAAAGATAGTTGCTCCTTTGAACAACTTTGATATTAATGATATGATGAGCGGTGTGTAAAAAACATTATTGGAGTTTTTTCAAAGGACCAACTGCCATATAAAATGGCGCCTGGTTCTTCATGTGTAATTAATATCCATAATTGTAATGATGGATCTGGTACACATTGGGTTGCGCTTTATAAAAAATAATTATTTTGACAGCTTTGGTTTACCACCAAGTGACGCCGTAAAACAATATGTAGGAAGAAACAATTATTTTATTCATCAAATCAACTACAGCCATTAGGAACAGTGGCTTGTGGATATTACTGCGTGATGTTTATTAAACAAATGTCTGCAGGTTTATCTTTTTTAGACTTTATAGCACAGTTTGATTCAAAACCAGCACTAGCAAATGATAAAATTGTTATAAATTTTGTGTGAACACAAGTATAAATATGGGAGTTTACTGCCTCAAATGTAAACAAAAAACTGCAAATGTTGATGAAACGATAACAACAACAAAAACAACCGTCGGATTTTTAAGGCAACATGTGCTGTTTGTGGAAGAAAAAAATGTAGATTTTTGAAAAGACTATGCCAGCCATTATTACTGGCCAAAATGATGTTGTTGGTGAAGCGCTGCACCCAATAATACTTGTTGAGTCTCACACACCGGAGCGAAGACAATCAAAGATTGTCAGGACAGCGAGGGAAAGCCTCACCAAAATAATAAAAGAAAATTAAATAATGTGTGATTGGGATGATGCAGGCATCTTTGTGCGGAAGGAAAATAAACGTGTACCATATTGTAAAAAATTTAAACACAGAATAATAGTTGGTGAGGCAATTCATATTCACAAGATAATTGGAACGTTGCCACGGTCAAGTGGTGACTGGACATTACCAGGTCACAAACACACTAGCCCGTGGAATCCGCTGCGCAAACAACCAGATGAAAACGACAATCCACTGCCAGACGAAGAACCTTACAACCAAGTTGATGCAATAGCAATGCGACATAAACTTTTTATCGAGACAACGAAAATGATAAATCTGGCTCTGATAAAGCGATGTTAGGAGAATTACCAAAAAAAATGATACCGCAAAATATGCGTGCGAGTATACAGAAAACTTGTTCAGTGTATTATTGGGGCAAAGTATAAACTTGGTGTTGGATTACCAAGCGAAAGTTAAGCCAGAGAGACAAAGTCTCCTTCAGCCAAACAAAGTTTGGCCGATGAGCTTCACAAAAAAAAAAAAAAAAAAAAAAAAAATCCACGCAGAAGAGTTGTTGCGAACTATGAGGACTACATCTGAGCTGTTGATATCGCTGACATGAGCCAAGTTGCAGATGACAACAACAGTAATAAATATTCACTGAATATCATTGACGTGCTAAGCAAATGTGTGTGGTCATTACCAATAAAAGACAAAATGGGCAACACAATAACAAACGTGTTTCATCATGTTATCACAACAAGTGAGAGGCGGCCAAACAAAATATCAACCGATCATGGTACTGAGTTTTAACAAACTATTTGAAAATTTTCTTAAGCAAAATAATATTGAAAAATATACAACTGGAAATGAGGGTAAAAGTGTTATTGTTGAGCGTTTTAACAGAACGTTGAAAGAAAAAAATCTATAGGCATTTTACTACAAACAACACAAATAATTATGTAGATACTTTGCCACAGATATTTTCTGATTACATTAACACCAAACACTCGACAATTAAAATGACGCCAGTAGAAGAATTACAAAACTCTGTGCTGGCAAATGAAAATTAATACCGCAGACACAAGCTTAAGAAAGGCGAAAAAGTTATAATTTCAGTAACAAAAATAAATGTTTGAAAAAGGTTACACGCCAAACTGGACAGAAGAAGTTTTTGTTGTTGATTTTATTGACAATACCGGTGACATACAAATTAAACGATCTTAGTGGTGAGCCAGTTGTTGGATCATTTTACAAACATGAGCTGTAAAAAGCAGCGCAGGATGTATTTGTTATAGAAAAAATAATTAAAACCAAGGGTAAAAAAAACACTTTGGTAAAGTGGCGCGGCTACAGCGATTTTTTGAACAGCTGGATGCCGACAGATTCTATCGTGACCTAAACAATGTTTAGGTGGCAATAAAATTGCCTGTAAACATTTCAACATGTATTTTTTCATATTGTGCAAGAAAGGATTTACATTTTACCAGGCTGCACAGAGGAATATAATTTTTTTCTATCCTCTGACATGTCCATAAAGTTAAACTTTTTAACAAAAATAAAATGAAATTTGATATTTTTTGTCGTCCGTGAATATTTCTGCTCATAAACAAATTGAGCCGCTCGTTAAATTTTTCAATCTCATCATGTGATAAATTAAACTTTTTTGTTTCTTTTGTTACTAGATGATATTTGACATTGTAACGTCCTGTTGTTAGCTTGCCATAATCTTTAGCGCTGTTTGCGTAGACAGAGATATCCTGATGTTCGTAAAGAACCTATCCAACAACATTTTCTTCTTCCAAAATACGCAGATCCTCTCGATCATATCCTTTATCAACTTGAATTGGAAAGTCATTGTTCACATTTGGTACTTGATCTTTAGGCGTATTCTGAATTTCACGAAGCAACATCATCAAGTTTGACATTTTATATTATTATGATTTTGTCTAAATAATAAAATAATACGACAAGATATTTAACAAAAAGCCATATAACTAGTTGATAAAGATTTATTTTATGATGGGTTGAGGTTTAGCATTTCTCAATCCCGATAAAAAAATTAATGTTTTTTTTTCTACAATTGCTGATGGTAATTCTGAGACGGTGTTGCTCGCGCCATTACAGGATATATTTTTTCGTCATCTAACAAAAATGAGCATTTGTTATGATCGGTTGCTATTTCTTGATCATGCCCATTCTTTCATGGCAAAGGAAACATTATTGCATATAATTAATCCTGATAAAGAAAATTAATTTTTACGTTTAACGTAAAATATGTTGCGATTTTTGTTATTCCATCACAACCAAACTGAATTGCTCTGGGGTTTATTCCATTGCGCTTGGCAGCAGATATAATAGAAGGAAATGTTTCTTCTTCATTTGTTTCAAAATTAATCGAAATCACAAATCAAAATTCTGATGTTTTTTTTATTATTATGGCGACCGCAATTACCGCCTTTGCTATTTTTGTTTGTCAGAACCTCTAAATTTTCAAGGCGATTGTCAGTCCTTATACCATTAATGTGATTACTAACCAAACCATGGGGTATTGTACCGTTGAAACACTCGAATACAAATATGTGTGAACAATAATTCTTTTGGACTGTGTTTTTTGCCCGAAACCATTACATAAAGATACCCAGTATTTTTAAGCGTTCCAACTACTTTTTTCGTTTTAGTATGTCTAATAACACCAAGCTGGTTAGCTTCATAATGATCATATACTATACTCTGAACAAATTCTGCCATACTATTGTACAGCTTCCTCTAATATAAAATATAATTTGCCACCCTATTAGGGATTTTTTTTAAAAACTATATTATATAATGACTGCTAGCGCAAATCATATGACAGCAATAGAAAAATCAGACTTTTGCAGGATATGACAAAACATTTGTTTTTGATAATTATAAAGTATTATATTCGGGTGTTTCATCAAAAAAAGTAGCAAAAATGTTATCACCAGAATTCAAAGGCGAGTTGGATCGCCACAAAGGTTTAAAAATTAGTCTGCAGTACAAAGTATTTTTTTACAAAGATAAATCCTTTTGATGATGGTGGAGAGGAAGCTCATTATGATGAAACTCTCATCGAACCTTAGATAACAGTAAAATAAAAAATAATTTTAATCGGAACAAATATTGCTGCAATCATCGACAAAATTCATAAAGAAATTTGGAAAAAAGATAGACGACTACACAAATTCAGGTTCTGGCCGGAACTACCAGGGTAATAGTGAGATTATTCTTTCAACATCTAAATACACGCCTCTATGTGGTTCGAACTACGTTGATCTACCAACACGAATAAAAAGTTATATATGTTGTATTAATGTATAAAACAACGATAACAAATTCTTCATGTCGGACTCCCAACGTGGTACTTTATACAAATCATATGTTGACGATCTTAATTTTACGGGAAAGATGTTCCAAAGTTTGAAAAAAATAATAATCTCTCTGTACACATTTTTAGCATTACTGAAAACGAACTGTATAATAATCACTACGTTTGGATCAAAAACTTTAACGGACTAGCCAACACACAGTACAACAAATCAGCACATGCAAAATATTTTTGCTACAGGTTTTTACACGTTTGTACAACACAGAAAATTCTAGATGAACATGTTCTTTATTGTAAAGAGGTTCAAAAGATCTCAATGCTAGTTGGTGATGAAAAAACACTAAACTTTAAAATCTTTAATCACAAGCTTCAAATTCCACTTGTTATTGACGGTGATTTTGAAGCTATTTTAGAAACCGTTAATGGACCTGCAAATAATCCTAATGTTCCATCAACAACAAAGGTACAAATTCACATACCCCGTGGAGTTGCATACAGCGTAGCGTGTGTGGTTGATGACAAACTCTCTAAACCAGTAAAATTGTATCGTGGAGAAAATCCTGCTAAATGGTTGCTTCAAAATTATAAAGCAGAAGCAGTGGCGGTAGAAAAAATATTATCGACGGTAAAGCCAATGTTGCCTCTAACAAAAGAAGAACGTGATAATTTTGATCAAGCTGTTTCGTGCCATATTTGTGGTGAGGAATTCGACCAGACTTTGTTTGGCTGCTCCAGCCAGAGGCTGGTCGACAAGCCTTTGGCTCGCTGCAGGGACCATTGTCACATAACCGGAAAATATAGAGGGGCCGCACATGCTAAATGCAATCTGCTTTACAAATTTCCAAATTTTATTCCAGTTGTTTTTCATAATCTTCGTGGGTATGATTCACATATAATAGTTGAGGCACTTGGTAATAAAGAAATAAGCAGCGATATGAACAAAATCAAATGTATCCCAAACAATATGGAAAAGTATATATCATTTTCATAAAACCACGCTAAGGATTATTGACAGCGTACAGTTTATGGCAGCATCATTTGAGGAGCTAGCTGCTGGTATAGCCTTTTATCCAAATTTGAAAAAAGAATTGGTGATCATTCTGCTTTTCTAAAACAAAAGGGAATTTATCCATACGAGTACATGTACAACAGAGATAGGTTTAATGAAACAGAGTTACTAGAAAAAGAAAAATTGTATTCTTCTTTTAATCTTGAAGGAATTAATGACAGTGAATACCAGCAAGCACAATTTGTCTGGTGGCAATTTGGTTGTAAAAATATTGGCGATTATCATTATCTTTACCCCAAAAGGGACGTGCTGTTGCTTGCTGATGTTTTTGAAAACTTTAGAATAACGTGCTTAGAAAATTATTCACTTGATCCTGCTTGGTACTTTTCTGCGTCAGGTTTATCATGGGATGCTGCGTTAAAGATAAGTAAAATAGAGCTTGAACTTCTCAAGAATCCTGATATGTTCTATTTCGTTGAGAAAGGAATCGGAGGTGGAATTTTTGATGATAACAAAAAACCACGCCGTAGCAAACAATAAGTATTTATAAGATTACAATCCTGATGAGCCGTCATCTTACATAATCTACCTAGATACAATAATTTCTATGTATATGCTATGTTACAACCGCTGTCATATTTAGGATTTAAATGGATAGAGACTGAAAAGTTTCTAAAAGAAACATAAAAGGCCAGCTTGCTGGCTAATGTAGGATATTTTGTTGATGTTGATGTAGATTATCCTGCTGAGTTACATGATCTACACAACGATTATCCATTTTGCGCAGAAACAATGCTTATTACCGATGATATGTTGTTACCTGAGCAACTTGAGCAAATACAGCGCCATAATATTGGTAAAAGCACACGACGTGACAAGCTAGTATCAGGTAATGATTTTATTTCAATGAAAATATTTAATGAAAACCTAGTTGCAATTCACAGAAAACAAAAGATCTAAAATTAAACATGCCAAGCTGTGTTGGAGCTGCTGTTCTTGATTTTTTCAAAGCATCTGATTTACCATTGTCATTACAACTACATTAAGAAAAAATATAATAATGTTGAGTTGTTGTTTACCGACACAGATTGGTTGTGCTATCAAATACAGACTGATGATGTTTATGCTGATAGTTACCCATATAAGCATCTGTTTCCATTATCCTGTGGCAAGTGGTTTCCAATGTAATAGTAATTAAAAAAAGTACTTGGCAAGTTTAATGACTGGTTTCCAATGTAATAGTAATAAAAAAGTATTTGGCAAGTTTAATGACTGGTTTCCAATATTATAGTAATAAAAAAAGTACTTGGCAAGTTTAATGACTGGTTTCCAATGTAATAGTAATAAAAAAAAGTACTTGGCAAGTTTAATGACTGGTTTCCAATGTAATAGTAATAAAAAAGTACTTGGCAAGTTTAATGACTGGTTTCCAATGTAATAGTAATTAAAAAAGTACTTGGCAAGTTTAATGACTGGTTTCCAATGTAATAGTAATAAAAAAGTACTTGGCAAGTTTAATGACTGGTTTCCAATGTAATAGTAATAAAAAAGTACTTGGCAAGTTTAATGACTGGTTTCCAATGTAATAGTAATAAAAAAAGTATTTGGCAAGTTTAATGACTGGTTTCCAATATTATAGTAATAAAAAAAGTACTTGGCAAGTTTAATGACTGGTTTCCAATGTAATAGTAATAAAAAAAAGTACTTGGCAAGTTTAATGACTGGTTTCCAATGTAATAGTAATAAAAAAGTACTTGGCAAGTTTAATGACTGGTTTCCAATGTAATAGTAATTAAAAAAGTACTTGGCAAGTTTAATGACTGGTTTCCAATGTAATAGTAATAAAAAAGTACTTGGCAAGTTTAATGACTGGTTTCCAACGTAATAGTAATAAAAAAGTACTTGGTAAGTTTAATGCCGAAACAAATCTTTTGCCAATAAAAGAGTTTGTCGGGTTGAGAAGTAAAATGTACGCAATAAACCTTGATGAAAAAAAAAAAAGAAAAATAAAAATAAACGTGTTGTGGATAATGTTTTCAAGTTTGATGACTATCTCAATGCGCTAGATGGGGCGCAGTAACATGTTGAAATGACAGTAATCAGATCAGATCGCCACAAGCTTGTGACAAATGTTGTTAATAAAGTTGGGCTGTGTGAATTTGATGATAAGAGAGTATTTGTTGAAGGAATCAAAACAGGCGCGCATGGCTATACAAAATTGTCAGAGGCAATTAGGTTGTGGGAAACATGTGTTTTATGATTATCTTGCTGAACTTGGATATATGTAATAATAATTTATGTAATAATGTAATAATATGTAATAAAATTATGTAATAATAATTTTAAAATGTTAGAGGCTGTGTCTCTACTCACAATTATCATAATGATTTTTGTTTGTTGTGAGTTTTTATCTAAAATTCTAGAATTACTTCTGGTGTTGGCATATCAAAAAAGGGGGATTTGTCACGTACAATAAGCTGATGAGTGAAATCAGAGCTTATTTGCGAGGAACAAGCTATGAGATGTACGATTTAATAAACGAGTTCAAAATTATTGATAACATGATGTAAGATATTTTACCTCTTCGTCCTTCACGATATGAAAGCGATTATGAAATCGAGTATGAAGAAGATAGTAACATGCCAACTGATATTTAAACTATAAAATTTATTCTTCTTCAGGTTTTTGTTGGTACTCAAATTACCAAAATGAATTATAACGATACGACATTGAGTAAAGTTGTTCCTTTTCACAACGCTATTAATATTACCAGGAGTTATCCCAGTGTAGTGTGATGCTGCTTTTATTGAAGGAAAAGAGTTTTTAAAATCATTGTCATATTTTGTTGTAACAACAGGAATTGGACTGCTATAATAAGCAGGATTATATTTCGAGCACATTATAGTATACTAAGCTTTCTAATTGGTTGAAAGATCTTATAAAGGGCCTAAAATTAATATAAGTAAGGTTAAAATTTTATGTAACAATTAATATAAGCAACGTTAAAATTTTATCTAACAATTAATATAAGCAACGTTAAAATTTAGGGACCATTTATAATAATACTACTACTGGTAGTAGTAATGTAAAAAAAAAACCGGTGTCTGGTGAAATGTCTGTTTATTATCTTCTCGCAAATATAAAAGATCTTTGATCACGGCGAGCATAGCGAGCTGTGAGGTGCACGAGCGGGAGCGAGCGTAGCGAACCGTGATCAAAGATATTTTATATTTGTGAGAAGATGAAAAACAGAAATTGCGCCAGAAACGGTTCTTTACATGATTGCTACTAGCGCATATTGTTAAATGACCAGTACTGACTAGATTATTATTTCGTCAGAACTCGTGAAATACCCTATCCTTGTAATCTCTGAATGTATCTGGTTCAGCTACTGCATAGAAATCTCCAGTAAATTACGTGTTACCCAACACTGAGTACTGATCATACAGATTTTGAATAATCTCAGTTTGCGCCCTTTAAATATGTATGCCATACAATAGGGTGGGCATATACACATAAAAAATATATACATTTTGCACATCTGGAAATTTGAATTCTATGCCAGCAATTCTGTAACAATTCGCGTTATATATGAAGTTTGCCTATCTCATGAGAGAGGTTTTTGCAGAAGATTACAACACCTCCTTTACCACATTTTATCAACGTGCCATTAGAAGAAATAGCATCTGCCTTAGCACTACATTTGTAATCAGAACGAATAGAATCGCACGACATAAGTATGCGCTAAAATAGTCTATGCTCTGGTATGCATACTACATCAAGATCATATTTATCCACCAATCCATTTATCCACCCACCGACCCATCCATTCATCCATTTGTCTCTCTTTCTATCTATGAGCACGAATCTATCTGTCTAGCCACTGGTCCACTGGTCAGGAAGAGTGGTATCGGATGGTACTTCTCAATTCCGGCCTTGGGTCTACTTGCCCTGTAAAGTGATAATTTTAGACTTACTTTATTTATTTAAATGCGGTAATGGTGGAGTGAAACTTTAATTTTCTCTACGTATGATGATGCTGATGATGATGATTAAAGGTTCCCATATATATATATATATATATATATATATATATATATATATATATATATATATATATATATATATATATATATATATATATATATATATATATACACACAAAATGTCTGTCTGTATGTATGTATGTAGGTAGATAGGTAGGTAGGTAGGTATGTCACTAACCATTTACAGGAGCATCCGGTGCGAGAGGGGTCTTATCACTGTCAACCTTTGATAGGTCTGTCTCGTCGGGTATCTTGGCTTTCACGGCACCACCCTCGGGATTTCTGTAACACCTTCCAAAGCAGGATTTCAGGCGGGACCTCAGCATGTAGATGATAAAGATTAACGCCATCAACAGGAGAGAGGATTCTGCTATAACACCGTACTTCCATACACAATCTGAGGAAAGAAAGGGCGATTTCCCAACGCATACACACCAAACCACCAAACAGAGCGGAAAGTGCTATCCGTGGTTCCTACAGGAGAATGCTTGAAAACATTAACATAATTTTTAAATAGGAATAAATAATTTTCTCATACAGGTTAGAGAATTTTTAATTCGTACTCTACGGAGATTCTAACCCGGGTCCGCTGGTGACGGCACCCATCGCCTTGCCTATAAGCACCAACCCCTATATCATCTCGATCATGCACACATCACCAAAAAATGATGCTAAAAAGTCGCTGGTATAGGCATACATAACCCCATGTCGATTGTACACACATACACAGTCTTTATCAGTTTTAAATAAAGTATTTCTGATAATTTGCTTTATGAGAATGTACTGATGAAGGCGTACTAGCCAAGATGTTGGAAATTTAGAAAGACCTTGCTTTATATATATATATGGGTTATTTAAAGGGACAAAACAGAAATGTAACCAAAAAGTTATATAAAATGATAAATATCAGCATGATGAGACGGAAAAAAACTATTCTGAATATTTAATGGAGAAAAAGAAACAAAACGTGAGAGAAAAAGAACGAACTACATTTATATGTATGTGCATAAAGCGCCCTGAAAATAAACAAAAAATGTAAACTAGTGATGAAAGATATCACAAATATCTACACATGTTTATTTCCCCCTCCACTATACCCACCCCCACCCCCTTGATGCATTAAGGATTCAAAATCTTCGTTGTCGTCTACTCATCCTCCTGAAACATCATGCCAAACATGATCACATTCCCTCAATCGGTGTAGATCAAGTTCGGTTCACAGGGAAGAGTCCATTTTATATATGAAAATGAATGAACTTTTGACTCTCATCTCCTACCCTGGGGGATGCATCCAGGATTTATTCATACTCCTATTTAACCATCATACGAAATATGATAACTCTCGCTTGATTCGTGTAGATGAAGTTCTGGCTACAAGTATCACGGGCAGATGGACATGACTTATCACAAAAGTTTGGACATAAAAATGTCAATATAAACACATAAAGTGAATAATATAAAATACACTTATTGGCTAGTGCGAATGATCAGCGCAAAATGGCGGAAAACAAAGGAAAGTGACATTTATCTGAGAGTTATTTTCCATCGATTACTTTCTCATTTTGGAGTCTCATTAGACCATTTTGATATCAAACAGCAATTGCTATCATACATTAAAATTAAAATAAAAGATATTCCCTTTTAATCAAGAAATGAAAAGGACACCTCATACAGCCTGAATATTGTATAAACACCGTACAAAGGTGTAATATATATGTTGTCTTATCTCATTACCAGATAATATAGACAGCACGCGCATATTTCGCTGACTATACGAACACTTATCTTGCGACAAAATCTTTCATTCAAAATGTTAAGCATTAAACTTCCCTAGCCTTAAATCTCAAATCAGTCAAAACGATTCAGAAGGTTGGTATAATTTAAAAACAAAACAAAACAATCATTTAGGATGTTCTTGATTCATCCACTCTAGCTTATTCCGAACCTCACGCAGAATTTACACAAGAATCAAGACCTTTGAACTCTTCTTTTTTAAATTCTTTTTAAACGTGAGTGATTTTGATTTTACTGCTTCTCGTTTTTGTGACCAACACATTAGTATAGAAACCCCAAAGATCATGGGAGCTGAAATGTACAAAAACACACCTTATGTTTTTTCTTTGTATTCGTTATATTTTATAATTCTTTATTATTTGCAAAAAGTGAGCGGAAATATGTGTTAGAAAATAAATACCATTATTTTGCGAACCACTGTTTGGCTGATGTTCTTTAATCCAGTCATCTGAAAAGAGAATGAACAAAGATTCTTCCTAATAGGTACACATAGACAGCTTACTTCTATTAATATATATATATATATATATATATATATACATATATATATATATATATATATATATATATATATATATATATATATACATATATATCGCTAAAACTGAGAGCTAATCAATTCAGCGCACATAATTTTTCGCCGCGAAAAAAGACCCTGTTTATATTTCTTGAGAGAATAGACAAAGTTAAAAATAAATGTTATAATTCTTTTAAACTTTATTAGCCGTTAATGTTGCCAGTCTGTACAATACTTTCGTTACAAACATCTAAGACACGTACTTTTGATCATCTTAAGTGTAAATTGTAATCTTTTAATCGGTGAGTCAAGATAATTACAAATACCGTTTATACTCGTTTGTAAGTCCGATCCAATTGTAAACTGCATAGTTTATTAGGACTAACCAGTACAACAAAACAACATAGACCCTGATCTGCCGGCACATAATGCGCCGGCAGATCTGGGTCTGTCTTTTTTGCAGTTGAACCCGACTTATAAGCGAGTATAGACGATACGTGGCGGGGAACGTCAGTTACTTACTAACCAGGAAGAACCTTTACTGAAATACCAAACATTGGTCAGCAGTGCGAACTTCTTGAACGATTTTGGAAAATCTCTACCCGTTGCTTGCATAGATGACTGAAGAAGTGCACCTAACGCGCGTCAATTATTCATTTATAGGGGTAATTTTTTTCAAATTATTGGGCCATTTAGTCATTCTGGATATCCTGAGGTATCTACCCATGCAGAACTGAGTGCAGTTTTGTTGCTGCCTGTTGGTAAAACACTCCATCTCAACGTCTGAGCAGAGAGCACATCTCTGATGGAATATGTCACAGTAATCCCGTCCAATGAGACATGCATCTTCAAAACAGTTGAAATACTTGTCACCGGTAGAAGTAGAGCTGAACGCTGAAATAGGAAAAATTTAAGTAGTATGTACACATTACAACCAAATTCACTCAATGATTTTGGAAAGTTACTTAATTTTATACATGGCGATAATTAATATTTTTTTTCCAGAAGTGATAGATAGATATATAGAGAGATAGATAGATATATAGATAGATAGATAGATAGACGAGAATACAAATACGGTGGCGTAACAACCGCCCAAGCAATCCCCAGTGGGTACCCAAAATTGCCATAAATCAACCTTTTTGTGTCTGGGGTTCATTTTTAGGCATTCCTGATAGCGCCTTCTCATTGATTACATAAATGTATACGAGAAGGTCAACAGTCTTGACACATTTTAAGATCTATTCATTCTAATCATCCTGAGGGAGAGAGAGAGAGAGAGAGAGAGAGAGAGAGAGAGAGAGAGAGAGAGAGAGAGAGAGAGAGAGAGAGAGAGAGAGGAAGGGAGAGAGAGAGAGAGAGAGAGAGAGGAAGGGAGAGAGAGAGATTGATTGATTGATATCTTTATTTCCTCCGTATATTACGAAAAGCACAATCAATAGTATAAAGAATACAGCAAAAATGGAGAGTAACAGTAATTAAAGGGTAGAAATAACATACATTTACAAATGATCATGCGTAAGTAAATGTATATATGGTGAACATTCACCATGAGAACCAATGAAAATTAACTTGAAAAGTCGTCGAGTCATAATTTGTTTTCAGCATTTGTTTTTCTACACATTATAACAGTGGTATTACCATTTAAGTGAGCACAACTGGCAAAGTATCTTTGAAGATTTCCTGCTACAGCGAAATGAAAATAAATTTCAGAAAAATAATTAAATGATTAGCATTACTAAATCTTAAACAATTAGCAACACACACGGAAGTAACAGCAAATCCCATTAGCATTAGAGATAAACACAATATACTTATTACAAAAACTCTTTATCAAATACAGTCATTGCTTCCTTCATATAAAAGTTTTGGGATCGTTTTCCATTGCGATGATGTAAATACTACCAATGATGAACCACACAGAATATATGGTGTTAATACACTAAATTATAGGGTTACTGACAAAGCTTTAACTAAGAATACGGTCATTATCAGCATCGATAAGTCAAAAATTTGTTGCATATTTTTTCCACATGGAAAAAAGTTTGTTCTATATTTTTCCCACATGGAAGCAACAGTTAAAGTACATATGAGATGTAAATACATCAGTTGTTCATTGCTTAAAAGAATTAACAAATCATGGGTCATCATTCCTGAGAGAGTATTCACCAAATCAATATTGGAAAGTAGTTCCAAAAGTGATATCGCCATTGTGGCGATATAATTTTTTCTCACACCGATATATTTTAATATCTCATTATATATATATATATATATATATATATATATATATATATATATATATATATATATATATATATATATATATATATATATATATATATATATATATAATCGTAGATTATTATTATTATTATTATTATTATTATTATTATTATTATTGAAGTATAATCGTGGTTATGTTTCAAAGCCCAATAATACTATTATAATTCTTATTATTGCAACGAAAAATATTGTCAATGATTAGGCTAATCAAGTAATGAAACATTCATGAATGCTGCGTTTGTTATCGCAGAGTTATGTTAAACCAATGGAATGTTCAGGTATACAGTTGAAAACTCATTGCGTCAGATATGTTTGTCGAATAAATTGTGGATTTACCGTGCGTTGTTCCTATTTTTAAATATTGCTAAGTTCATGCAAGCACAATAGTATGAATTAAAACAATACTCAGCGCATTCTTATTTATTTTGATTTGGATGGGAATCCACAGCTCATATAGGCTACTATGGTGTGTCCCTGGGCAAGGTACTTGACATTCCTCGGCACGATACAACCTTTAAAGTGTTGCTATGCCGTAAAACACACAAACACACAGAGAAAAAACAAAAACAAATCACGCATTCCTTTCATTGTTATTATCGATTTTGTGTCTTGCCTTATGTATGGTTTATAATCTGGTGTGTCCTCGGACAGGACGCTTTTCTTACCTTGCCACGATATAACCATTAAATTGTTGCTGTGCCGGAAAACACACAAACACACACACAGCCAAACCCCCCAAAAAACTCACAGAACCAAAACACGCATTCCTTTCATTGTTGTTATCGATTTTGTGTCTTGTATAATTATGTAAGGTGTATGATCTGTTTATTTAATGTTTTAACCGTCGCTTTTTGCATTATATTTAATTTGCACTTCAATCAGAAATTGGAAACTCATTTACCGGGGTATAACGTTTACCCACTTGAGAACAATGTAGACCCCAATCTTCCGTCGCATAATGTGCCGGAAGATCAAGGTCTATGTCGCTCGCTTGATATCATAAATAGTACAACCCTGCCGGCACATAATGTGACATCATATCTGGCTATGAGCTGTATGAAGTTAGGCGCGATCTATGCACGTGCACTGGCTCGCTGTTTTGAGTTAGGCGCACAATATACACGTGCAGATCTGACTCTACGCTGTTTAGAGTTCATCATCAAACAGGTCAATTAATTTCATTGCGCAAAACATGTTTTAAGGCTCGGTATAGAATTGACAAATAATATAAATGATATATAGAATACAATATTTGTATGGCTGAGGCACATATGATAATTGTTTTTAAAAGTAAGGTTTTATCTTGTCTCGACGGAATTTTATTTAAAACATTTAGTGTTTATCATTTTTATCGGTTCCTTAGACACCATTCTATTATTTACATTTAGCTATGCAATTTTAATTAATATTGTTTTAAAATAGCGTTTATGATGAACAAATTATATCATATAAAGAAATATTTCCTTTCAGTATGTTAACTGATAAATATCCCAAAGCTTCACTTGCTTTACACACACACACACACACACACACACACGATGGGGAATTCAATTACTGCAGTATACACTCTTGAATATATTTAATATTAAAGATATTAAATAAATTGTAGAAATTTGTAAGAAGATTTTTTTGGTTGAAATTATGCACAGCTTATATATTTGATATTCTATAAATGTTGTCATAAATCCTATGAATAGATACAGTACCTTGCATTGGAAAAGCCAAACAACAGCAAATTTCCTCCAAGAATATCACTGCTCCAAGTACAGCGACGAACGGCTTTCCATTGGCCATCGCAAGCGATATAGATAATCCATACAACTACGCACACATATAGTTATCTATTTTTAGATCTTACAGGTTGGGAAATCCGTACCGTGGGATTTCCTATCCTATCTTATCTTATCCTATCCTATCCTATATATATATATATATATATATATATATATATATATATATATATATATATATATATATATATATATATATATATATATATATATATATATATGAATAAATAATATTATCATACGGGTTAGAGAATTTTAATTGATTGACTATTTAGACCTATTTGTAATTACAACAGTGTAATCTAGATACTCCTATCAGTGAGAATTAATTACAATGTATAGTTTTTGTTGAGCTCATTGGAAGTCATATGGCCAAAATACATGGTGAAATTACCAAGAAGGGCACATAAATCTTAACTACAACATAACTACAACATATTTACGTACTAAAACATGAAATAGTTAAAGGCTATTGGGAATGCGGTTTCATAGGATGGGTGGGTGTAGTATAGTCAAATATCATGCATAGTAAGTAATAAGTGGAAAATATTACATTATTTACTGAAGCACACAAAAACAAAAAAAAAAAACACAAAAAAAAAACTGTCAATGAAATGTGCAGATACAATCTGTTTTATGGAAAAGGTATTTATATGACCAAAAATAGGCAATTTGATATTGCATTTTACGCGCAAATAGATCACGAGATTGAGATATGATTGAGGTATTGGATTGTAATTATCCTGTTGCATAAACACTAAACAAGATGCAACGAGCGTTACATTTTGCATATACATTTGGGCCTTACGTACACCGCATGTGGCAAATATCACAATGCCATGCAATGTAGGCTGCCATATTGGTCTGCTTCCAGTCAATACAGTCCCATGACTGAGAGTCATATTACACGCATATCTGTAACCCGATGGCTATCAAACTTTCCATATAGAGAGTACAGTCGTGGTCGGTACTGTTAATAACGAAGACAATTCATAACCGTTCGTGAAATGCATAATATCAAATGACTAATTTTTTTTTTTACATTTCACATCTTGTCCTCTCTCCTTTCATCCCATGATGTTCTGTAAATATTTAATCCGCCGATCGTTATATCTTCTGGTATTATCATTCCTTCGTTCTCAATACCCTTGTAAAGATAATGAAAACTACTTAACATTAGCTAAACATACCGTATATTTATGTACAAATGGGAGATATATTAATTTTGCTTGTAAGTAAGAACACTATTTGTATTTGTACGATGTGTTCCCGCTAATGTGTGAGAAGACACTTTCCGCAAGGCAGCATTGTGGTTCAATAGAAGAAAATCAAACATTTTAAGAAACTTACGAACTGATCAAGTAAGATATAGGAGCAGTTGTATACTTTAAAAGAATGTAGGCCCTTCGGTTCTGTTGGATGTTACGATTGTCACTAATCATAAAAGTTAAAGTAAGTGTAGCGTTACAAATTCAGTGACGGTAGGACCTGTATATATGCATACATCGGTAGTATGATATAATAGGGGTATGAAAACACATACATGATTTCCCAGGTCCTTGTCCTCACTATCGCTCGCCCGGGACCAGTGAAATCGTATGTATTTCCAATACTTCTATTATATCATAATACACTGTTATAATAAGCCTTTAATTTGCCAGCTTGCTGAAAATATGGCGCACATGAGTTACCTTCCTTCAGTAATTATTGAAATATTTGGCGTACACATGTTACCTCCCTTGCATGAGCACACGAGATACTTCCCTTGACTGCAATCTATTTTTAGTAACAAAAAAATATGCAGATTTGCCTAACAATAAATTTATCAACGTAGTAAATACCTATTTATATATAAGGTGAAGTCTAAGCATAAATAGTGCTGTGCGCACATTAATTCCTCGCACATGACCAGATTGGTCGCACGCGAGTTTAATCCAAATTCATCATCATAGTTAGCTGGTTCAAAGTCTGTTGTCTTATGAGGTTTGTCAATCTGTCTTGACATTCGGGCTGGAGTCCAGTTTGGGGGACTGCCTTAACTTTCGACGTAAACACAACCAAAAATTGCAGTAAGTTGAAATGGGTTAAAAACCCGTCTTTGAAGCCGTTCACACTAGAGACCGGGTGCAGTGGATAGCGATTCCGATATGTTCCTTAATCTGCTGAGGAACGAAAATATTTTTTTTTCTCACGCCTTTAGCTCGCTTCTTTGATTTGTCAAGCAGCTCCAGCAAATACATTTTAGCTCATGGCGCGATTACGTCTTTTATATGCGCCACATGCTCTTCTTTGAATTTGCCCACAGGTTTTATATTGGTCTTATAAACTTTGCTGAGCACTTTATCATCATCTCGAGGATAATCTGAAAAATCGAAGTGTTTTTTCTTTGCAAATATGTCCTGATAAGAATCATCGATCTTAATTTCATAACATAGAGAGTCCGTGTCAGCAAACAGCAGTTTGGCCCTGTCTTCATATTTCTTTTTAATTACGCCATCAAGAACGTTGTACATTTTGATACTTTGAAAGCTCCAGTACAGCAAAACCAACATAGATTGTCTTATTTTGCTTCAGCTGAGTTTTCTTTCTGTGGATTTCCACTAGGTTCTCATAAAATATTTTCATGCATACAAAAGCAGGGTCAGCAACTAACTTGTCGCGTCTCGTTAAGTTGTTTATGATTTCAACGTTGACTCGCCTTCTGACATTTTCCATGCATTTACCAAAAACTTGGTTGTTCATCATCTTCAAAAAGCTTATTTCCAACTTATTTTTCTTGCGGCTCTGTTTTTAGTGTTAAAATCAATGTAAGGTTCAAGCAAAGCTTTTTGTTTGAAACTTAGCGCGCGGTGTATTTAATCAGATGCAATCCTAGGTCGAGGCAATGCTGCAAGTTTGTGTAATGGATCAGACAGCCAAATTTGTCCATGAGATTTGGCATCAGCTTTGGCACTTTAAAGTTTCCAACACATAGGTTTTCTTTAAGCTTAGCCGAGTAATCAACTATCATAAAATCAACTACATTCATGCTCTCAGGGGGTTATCGTTGTGATCGTTATGTAAATTAGGAGGTTACTCAAGGTCAACTTCAAGAACGTAGCCAATGTCATTGTCGCTGCGTAATATTTCTTCTGTAAAGTTTTCTGGTGTCATCCACTTGAATTCACCAACGGGTAGCTTCTGTGACATTCCCCTATTATAAAGATTATTGGAACCAATATACGTAATATATTTTGTTTCTTGCTCCGGATCATAATTTTTCTGATTCTTGTTGTTGGACACAGAATGACCGGAATTCCACCTCTGATACCTTTTTCAAATAAATTGTGCATGTCAATATATGTCGAAAGCTTAAAATTGGCTCCAGTCATTTTTAGTGCCACATCCCAAGAGAAACCAGGACAGGAATAATACCATGTAGGATCTAATTTGTAATAGGACTAGCAGAGATCTCTAAAGTTTTCAAATACGTCAGCAAGCAACTGCACACCAGTCTTCAGGTAAAGATCATGATACTCGCCCATATTTTCATGTTGAATTTGTTCCAAACATTCTTAGCATGATCGTAATCAGCATCTGAATCACATGTTCCGCCCAGTCTGCTGTAAAAAAATCTTCTTGCTGCGGCAGGCTGGTTTCGGCATATTTTTCCCACGATGACATGTACTCATATGGATAGATTTGACTAAATCAAGTTTGCCGCCATCAAATTCTTCTGCAGTATACTTAAATATTTGTGTAATCTTAACAAGCTCATCTAGCGACTCTTCATAAACTGGAGGCTGTCAATAAAACGTGGGTTATCAAGAGAAAACGACAAATATTTTTCTAAGTTATTTGGAATGCAAGTTATCCTCTTATCAAATTTGTCAAAATGCTTTGCAATGATATGGGAATCATAGCCTCTAAGATTATGAAATACAACTGGGACAAATTCTTGTCGTCTTGAGTTTAGATTACACTTATTATGAGTGGCGCCACGATATTTGCCAGTATATTGACAATGGTCGTGAGCTTTATCGGCGCCAAGTTGCTGATTACAAACCCATCACATATTGGCCTGCAAAAAGTTGTCTTTGTCTTGTTCTATAAAGATCATCCTTGAAGAATTAATTTTCTGAATGAAATGAACCTCGTTAAGGAGACTTTGTATGAAGCGCTCGCCAGAGTTTTCTCCGCGATATAATTGTATGGGCTTGCTTAGCGCATTGTTGGCACAGATTACTTTGTGTGCATAACCACAGGGAACATGCTCCTGATATTTTCATGCAAAAGATTGTTCAGGATAACTGCACTGCACCCTCGACAGGAATCAGTATTGATTTGAAATCAGCATAACTTTTGAAAGGTACCCGGGCTATATTACAGAAATTATAAAATGATGTATTATTTTGGTGAAAGTTTAACTGTGTAGGATTATTCATAACTGATAATATTTAAACTGTTCAATTTCATACACAATAAATAAATTGAAAGCTAACCTGAAGCTTTCGACCTTGTACTAAGGACTTCATCAGCAGAATGATTTATTCTCTACTGATTGTTAACATCAACGGAGGGAATAGTGAGCGATGTTAACAAATTGTCCCAGATATGCTTTTTTATCTTGCTTTTTTATATCTGGCATGATAGTTTTTGCGACATTAACACAATCTAATCATGAGCCGTAAGCATTTCTTATGCAGAATAGCCATGACGACATCTTCTACAGTAAAATAGTTTTCCTTTGTACTTGCTATATTGGCCATACATTATGCCAGAAAAACTTTTGATCCAGCAGAAGTGACCATCATTGGTGTCGCCATGAATATAGAGAAAATCAATATTAGGAACATCGCTGGCAAATGAAGAAATATGCAGAGGATAGATGTTTGATTTGTCATCTACGCCAAAGATGTTGACTGAGATATTATTTAGTCTCTCAAATTTTGGAATGGCATTGATCTGAACAGGAAACTTAATGCCAGCAAAATTTACGTATCTTGATATGGCGCATAATTGCTAACTCGATCTGGATTTGTCTTTGCCGGCTACAGTGCAGATAACACGGACCACATTGAATATTTGTTGTCCTTATTTTTGACAATGAAACAACGTTGGCTACTTTGATTTTGGCTGGTAGTTCCAATATGACTTGCCGCATAGTGGATTGTCCTCAGCAGTACTAACAATGCTAGCTGAAATACCAAGTACAACCCAGCCTGAACCTTTTCTCTGAAAATGATCAGTGCTATTCTGAAGAGCTACAAAAATGCTTTTTACGTCAAACTAATGATGAGATGCACGAACTGGTTTTGACATGAAATCTGCTTCAGTTTCAGTGTCATCGGCCTGCTGCAGAAACACTACGCTTATGCCCACAGAAACTTTTATGCAGCAATGCAAACGCAGCTCTTTTGACAATATTTGTTTTATGCTTGGCTTTGCTAACCTTGTAAAAATATAAAGTGGTATTAATTGTTCATTTTCCAAAGCAAACGTTTTGTCGTAGCCGGCAAAGGCTTGTCTTTTTTGTCTGAAGTTTATGTTTGTGCTCATAATATATAAGGTATTTTATTTCTTTAATTGTTTGTTTCTAGCATCGCCAAAAGAGTATTTCCCTTGATACAAGAAACGCTATGGCGCATTAGCAAATCATTATCGTAGCAGATATTTATTCGGCCAAGTTCACTTAGCTTGCGCCACTGCTCTTTCGTAATCTACACCTGGCATTTAGGATTTCCTAGCGGCTTTGTCACAATAAGATTCAACTGAAAGCTCGCATCAGAATTTCTGTACAATATCACGATGGCATCAAGTAACACTTCTGGCTTTTCCAAGTAAACATCTGTGGTATAAACAATTGTATCTGACATAATGTAGAAATTGATTTGACACAAATGTATGACTTTCATAAAAACGAAGATGCTATTGTTCGCGATTACGATGAGTGCAACCAAGTGCAAATGCACACCTACACTACAATATTAGGCCAAAAAGATATATCAGAAAATATCACATCAGACAAAAGTTGAGCGATATAATTTGTCAGGCGATGAGTTGGCACGATTCAACGAGATCTTTGACAGATGTATCACGCTAAACTTGCCAGGAAGACAAAAATTTATAAAGTTCGGTTACGTCTTTAAGAAAATATTTCTATTGTTATGTATGCAAGATAAGGCGGTCATGTACAAACCCGTGCAAACCCGTAGCCAGCAAAAAAATGTTGGCAGAATACGACAGAATTATTTCTCAGTACTTGCCAGCAGATAACACTGGCATCAATCAGACATGATGTCCAAAAATAATTGCTTGTTGGAAAACGTTTGTTTAGACAGCAGATAACTTTGTGTCGGATAATTCTTGTTCATAAAAGAATCCAGAGAAAGGTTGCTATTAAAGTTTGCAATTCGGTACGTTACAGGAATTGTATTTAATATCTCTGTCACGGTAAAAGTTTCTTTAGTCCATTTGGTCGTATGACCTTTTTCAAACATTTTAGTCTAGAAATCTTGACCCGGTCAACCACATTAAACTTTTGTCTAAAAAATAATTTGTTTGCAACACTATCTTGATTTAGTTTGTCGCTAGCCTGTTCTGGCGTCATTCCAGTGTTTCTGTGTTCTGTATTGTTGTATTTATCTACCAGCGACTACAACATATCTACGTACCTATTCGTTTTATTTTTTGTAAAGTTTTTCCACATCGCATTTTTCGCGTTCGATTGAATCTTTCAACAACAACTGTTTTGCCTTGATTAAACGTGGAATGCGTATAAATTTTATTTTGTTCGAGCCAGTTCTCAACTGTGTTAATGTAAAATTTGCTGCCTTGGTCTACCCAAAGCTTTGCAGGTTCGTGTGATCTTGTATCCATTTCGAAAGCGTCCATGATAGATGCGCCAGTTCTGTTTTTTAGTGGCAAGCCTAATGCATACTTACTAAAAACAGCAATGATATTTAGCAAACACTTAATGCCACTATTACCTCCAGAATATTCTTTTATTCTTTTAGGTCTTTCAGATCAGCTGACCAAATGTCATCAACACCATTAGCAACAACTCTGTCCCTAGGAAAACTTATGTAACTCATCTGCAAGTATGTCATCATTATTTTTGAAACCTGCAGTTTTGGTTCGGGAACAAACACTTCCAACTCTAAGCTTATATTTGAGTCCAATAGCGCCTCTGACAAAAGCTCTGTTAATGTGTTTTCGCATCCTTTTTGGTTTTATCACGGCTAACTCATCAAGTATAATTTTGGCGCAGCATTTTTTTTCTTCTTGATCTCTGTAGCAAATGCCATGCCGCATTTTTATCTACTTGATAATATTGTTGTTGACCAGGAAGCGGTTGATCATTTGCGTCACGTTGTTTAATCAGAGGATTCCAAGGACCAGATTACTTATGTCCTGGCAGAGTCCAGCCGCCTTTTGGTGTTAGAAGTTTTCCGATAAGCGAATGAAGATCAAAAGTGCTGCCATATATCTTAAGCCGCTTACAAACAGAACAGGGTCCAATAATTGTATTCCCTTGAATACGAATATTTGTCGTCGCAGGAATGCATATATATATATATATATATATATATATATATATATATATATATATATATATATATATATATATATATATATATATATAACGATAAATTTAAAATTATGTGTCAAGTACTACAATAGGCTGGGCATCAGCACAACCACTAGAAGTTGTCTTCACAAATCTGGATTTTCTTTTGCCGCATTCAGCACATATTGATTTCACAACAGAACGACCATTTTTAGTTTGAAATGAAGTTTCTACAAGACTGTCAGTATCCTTTCTGCATGATAAGCACCACGAAGCTGTCATTATATCTAGCATTTACACAAAACACACTTGGAAATCATGCAGCTTACTTAAAACTCACTTGTCATTGTCTAGAGTTGGCAGTCGGTAAAATTCCAGTAAGATATCTAATGCGGATTTTCCTTGTCATCGTGATCTAATAAAAGAAATAAAGTAAAGACCACAAGCTGAACTATGCATATGCTGAATTTGTGTTGAGTTATAAATACAACTTCGCCGCGCACCAGAAATATGCTGTTTTGATGGCATCGCACTATGGTAGACCATTCGAATGGAAATATTCTAGTCGCTACTATCTGGCCTGTTGACAATAGCAACCCGATGTGTTCCAGAGCCATCGAAATAATTATCGATATTTAAAACGCAGTATTCCTTGGCTAATTTTTCTTTTTTTTTTTTTTTTTTTGCATTCTATCTTTGGAAAAAAAAGCAGCGAAATATGATTGTATGTCTTTCTCAATGTAAAATTACTTAGTGGCGCTGTATTTGGGGGTATTTAAATCCTCGCGCTCTCTTTTCTTTACCTTTCATACCACGGCCATAAAGCCTAGCAAGAAGTCCAGGCAACACCGCACCAGTAGTACCAGCAACTAGCAGTGGTAGAAGTGTTAAGACTCCCCCTTGCTTTTTAAGTTATGCTGCAGACAAATCAAGTGCAATACCTTTTCCTGCTGCGCTTTGTTTTTTTACTGTGTCATGTTGGCGTTTTGTTAGCATGAGCTTATCGCTGCCAGAAGATAACTGTTTTGTTCATAATCTTATTGACAACGGGCAACCTCTGGAAGCGGCTAGCACAATTTTTGCACGTTGAGCTTTAGACTAACTTCCTGATACGACATTTCTATGTAAGATGCTTAGACAAAACTCTTTCTGCAAACAAATATATGTCTACAAGTTATGCAAACATATTTTTTGTTCTGCGTCTAAGTCCTCTGCCGCTTGTTGCCTTTTACGCAGCGCCAGATATTGCTCCAGAGGCAGCAACTATTCTTAACTTACCAACTACTGGTAATATTTTGGCGCCCACGCTTCAAGAAGTGGTAGTGTTGCTGGGAAAGCACCGCCCATGTGAGATATTTATTTTTAAAGTCAAGCCTTTACCAATTTTCTTTGCCATGCTAAACTTGAGATCTTGATTTCTAGTGAGCGCAAGAACATGTTGTCGTTGCTGCAACTGGTTATTTCCAATTTTATGGAAAGGCCTCACGCTTATTATGTGCTGCTTCAATCGATTACTGGTTGTGATGGCGTCAAAACAACTTTTACTAAAGTTTAGCTCATTTATATGATATTGTTGGACAATTATTTGAAACTTGTTTCTTCTAAACAATAACTGTCAGCATTGCCACTAAGAACATCCAATGTCAGAAATCTGTCAGCGGAAACTACTTCATAAACATGTTAGTTTACGGCTACGGCTGGTGTTATAGGTTGAAGAGTCTACTTGACTTCAACATCAGCCATGAAATCTTTTGTGCGTTCCAAATGCTTAGAAACATCAAACTGATAAATAGTGTACAGCTTTGCAAATTCATCTAGAGATATATGTGTAGCTGTATAAACATCCTGATATTTTTGCATAGCCTCCTGAAGCATAAGATACGCTCGCGAATAATCTTTACTAAGTGGTCAAAAATTACACTCAAGTTCACGTTCGGGATATTGTCTGCTATTGACTCTGACAGCAATGCAAATCAGTCCCAAGTTGTCAAATACCTGACTGCTTGTCTCCTTATTTGCATCTCCTGGTGCGGTCTGAAAAGCAATAAATATATGTCTAGGTAGTTCACTGCCTGGCAATGTCGCTATTCTCCAGTTCACAGATAATTGCGCTGGTAAATACATAACACTTTTGTTGACTCTCGTCCGCTCAAAGTAAAGTTTCTTGCTAAACTTGGACAAAAGATTGTCCAATTCTAGCGAGTGATAAATATTTTTGGCATCCACAGGGATAGTTTTGTAAAAACAAATTTCCGTCATCCACACCAGCTGGACTATGCATGTACGTATTAGGATCAGATCTTTCCAAAATCAGCATGTGCTTAATGCCTTTAAAAATGGTATCAATGTTGCGACAAAAACCCAAAATGGAACTTAGTGGCAACACCATGCAAACCTCATTGTGGCCGTGTGTGAGAGTACGCCTCATTGCAAAGCCAACATTATAATTTCCTTATTGCAAAGCCGACATTACAATTTCCGTTTTCGAAATCAACAAAAGCAGCACGGATACCCTCGCGAATTCGACCTGCCACTGCAGCATCATCATCAGCATCAGCAGAAACAGCATCAGCAATCAATTCTGCGTTGCTTATATCCTTATTCCAGAATATATTTGTTGCTTGACCTCTGCTGTGGTCATCACTCATCGAAATCAAATTCATGATGGTGCTGGCAGAAGGCAGATAGTTGCTAATGTCAACAACTGTCTGATTATTAACTTGATATCGCGCTGTCTTAAACAAGCTCGAACCATTGCTGACAAGTGCCATGTTTTTCTTAGCAGCAAAATTGCCAGGAAGAGCTTCAGAGGTTTGCAAATGACCTCTGACTTCAAGAAAAGCTTTAAGAGGCAACAATTAAAAGGCTTCATCTCGCGTGTCAATACTTTTTATACCAGGTTTATTCATCTGACGTGAATCTTTTTCCAAATATTCCACATATTCATACTCAGTTGTTGGTTCATCAATTGGCGCGTCATCAAAAAGTTTAAAATACTCTGGGGTAAATCTAGACAGCATGCTTATAGATTCTCGTTACACAAAAATTCTCTTTAGGCCAGCACCTACCATAATATTTTACAGGTTAGTCAGTGACGTGGGCACCACTGATCTTCATGTTCGCATATAGAGTTCATTCATAATTTCTTCACCGCGCTTAGACAATATGTTTTTTGCTGTACTAGTCATCACACCCTCAGCTTCTTTTCTTGGTGCGATTTCTTTGATGATTTATTGACAGGTTCCAATGCAACAGGCGGTTGTAGCTCTGAAGCTCCCATAATCTTAGATGCAATTCTTTGTCGAGCTACTGATCCTATTGCTGAAGCGGCACTTTTTAAAGCTGTACTGAAAAGTGGAGCAATTCGTTTGACTTTGCATGGCACTACCCTAGAAATGTTTGAAAACAGCGTTGCAAAAAATCCTCCTATGATCTTTCTTGGCTTAATTCGTATTCGCTTCATTTATACAAAACTGGTTACATAGTTTAAGTTTTGCGCTCGTAAATGCAGATAAAATGTTACTCGCTCATTATTAAGGTTGACTTTGTTTCCAGGTTGCTCCGTGATTGACATCGCGATTTCTGGTATGCTGTAAACATTGTCGATGGGATAGTAAATTAGCGGTGATGGCGTTCCTGTCATCAATGATCCGGGCGGCGCATTAGGACTGAAGCTATAGATAACGTGACTATGGCCTCCTTGCGCTTCAAATGATCCTTCAGCTATGGAACAGTTGATACGTAAGCTGATTACGTCGCTAATGTTTAAGGGAAAGTCGCCATCGTAAACACCATTTTCTTGTAGAATTTGCGAACTAAAACCTAGTAAATTTCTAAAGCTGTTGTCAATTGTAAAGTCAACTCGGTAGCCGTTGTTAAGCATCAGTCGTGTTTTAAGCGGAGAATAATTTTGCTCCATGATTATGTTATCGCCAACATAACCTTTTTCTGTCATAATTTTTTCTATTTCATCAGGGATGTCACCAATGTTGTAGGTGCCAGGAATGATGGTCAGCAATGTTACGGCATCATTAGCTGAAGTAAGATATCTGAACTTGTTATTGCTTGTTGTAACATTATGAAATGAATTCCTTATTTCTCCTAAAATAAAAGCGATCTCATAGCGCGTATACTGTAATAACTCTATGGATGTACTATATCTGACAGTAAAATTACTGCTGCTTCCTTGAGCCAACTTGGAATCAAAGAGAAGAGTTTGCGACATGGCTTACTGAATCATTGTACAAAACTTTATAATCGGCATTACTAAGTAAACTTTGCTGTAGTAAATGGTCTAGTATTTCAGTGATCTCGTTGTCAACTTCTATGCCAAAGTTGCCCGCTTGCTTACTGGCAGCTAGCAACTTACGACTTGAAACCAATTCTGCCAAATTTTTTAAATATTTTATTCCTTTGCCCCTTGTCTTTTTCTCTTTTCCTTTGTTAGGTCGTCTTCTTGCCAGTGGAAGGCGCTGATCGTACAGAAGAAGATGTCTTTGGCTTTTCAGCAGGTTGAGGTGATGCTGACCATTCTTGTACGGTAGGTGGAGACCCTTTTAATGGGCCACACTTATGCGCTTTCTCAATTATGGATTGTTTTATTTGGTGAGGCGATGCCACTTGTGGAGATGGGTCTCCATGCTGAGGTACAATATAGTCAATCATTTCAGCAGCCTTAATTTTGTGTTGCTCCTCCAGCTCTCTTATGATCTTTCTTGCAACTTGCCTAAGATCCTGATTTAGCTCTTTTATTTTTTCCAAGTCGGGTATAATTTCAGGAAAATTGTGTTGTCTTTTTACCCATTTTCTATTAAACTTGTTAACTTTTTTCTTGCGTTTTCTATGTGTCTAAGTATGTCTTCAGTTTGTGGTTGTCTTAATAGGTTCTCATACTCAGATAGCAGGTCTACGATCTCATATTTTACCATTCTTTTATCAGACATCTGTTCTAACGCAGAAACCTCTGGAGACAATACCTCAGAAAGTTGTATTAATGCATTCTCTTGTGCTGCTTGACTGTTAATTCTTGCTTTTGTTGTTCTTCCAGAGATTTGATAAGCAAATAATGTCTAGCATCTTGTGCTGTCGCAGTCTGTTCTATTTTTTTCTGTTACTGGCTTAAACAATTTTTTTTACTACATCGCGCTGAAATTCCTGTTCGCAAATTTTCCCTGCGAGTATGCGGCCACGCAATTGTTGTTGCTGCTCTGCATACTTGTATATAACTTTAGCGTTATCTTCTTGTGTATCTACTCGTACAAACGGCATTGTATACAAAGTATTTGCATAAAATATTGCTGCAGCTAACATGTCGCAGTTATCAACAAATTAATCTGACAGATAAAATTCGTCAAAGCCGCGACGATACGTTTCAGGAACGTGTTCTGCATCTCTGTGAAAAACCATAAAATCATGTTTCCTGCTGCCAGTGACCTCGTGATAACACTGCCTAAAATTTTGCAGCGTTTATGCCACGACAATGATCGCGCGCAATCGAATCTATGTCGTGGATGTCTAAACCTGAAAACAATACAAAGCAGCTTATATTGCGCCGAATGTATTTTGGCACGTCATAGTAAGAATGTTCTAGGTAAATAGAATTGCAGCGCTTGTTTGGTGACAGTGAGAAATATTCTTTAATCTTATTCATATTGTCGCGCTCAATTTTGATGTCATCAAAAACTATGACAGGTTCGTTGTCGCCATGAAATTCTTCTACGGGCATTATTTCTTCTGGCTTTATTATTGTAAATGTATCGGTCTTGTAGTAATCAGCAACAGCAGGACTGCTAACGACTTTGTCAAAATCGCTATGTGTCTTATATTTATCCTGACTTGAATTGAGCGTGTAAATAACTACTTTGTCACAATTGAGCCAATTGTTAAGCATCATATTCAAAATCAAATTTGTCTTGCCGCGACCTGTTGGACCAACCATCATGTAATAACAATCTGGAAACAAAAAGTGATGTCTTGATATTTTGATGTCTTCGGAATCAAAGTTGATGATGCGCATTTTTATAAACAGAGGATATATAATGAGTCGTTATACAGCTTTTTGCACAGTTATTGGCGTTGCTGAATCGAGCAAGACAGCAACTATTTCTAATCCAGAACTCAACAAACGCTTGCTAAAAACTGGCGACACGATGACCGGTCCGCTAAACATGTCTTCACAAAAGATTACAAATGTGGCTACACCAGCAGATAACGCAGATGCAGCCAATAAAAAGTATACAGATTAAATGTCAAAGTGTTGTTAACAGATGCCAATAAAAATTTCCCTTGAGGACGCTTACTTTCAGTAGGACAAAACTTGGCATCGGTAATCACTGGCAATGAAATGTTAGTGCCAGCGCCATATGTTTTGCCGCTATCTGGTGTAACTATGACTGACAACATCGACATGAATTCTAAAAAAATACAAACTTAGCCACGCCAGAAACTGAAAAAGATGTTGCAGCCAAAGAGTATGCAGTTACAAAACTTACTGTAGTAGGTATACTAGCCAAAATGTCGCCTACTACAATAAGCAGCAAATATATAAGAATGACTGCGGATCTGCCAGTAGGTAAATCCCTGTGTTTTGTTTTAGGTTCGAGGACAAGGCGGATTTATGTACCAAGATCATCGGAGATATCGTATAGTCCAATCATTATTCAAGCGCCAGGATGTTTTAGAATTAACAACAATGTAAACTCAGTTATGTTTGAAGTTACTGGCGCTGGAATCAATGCAACCTTTGCTCAGATTAAAAATGTGGGCGTGCCAACTGACAACAAAACTGTATGTGGATTCCAAGCGAATAAAAAATACGATCAGGCATATTCTATCACTGACGTCCAATTCTGATGCTCGCAACGGATTTGTAGCTCTGTATCATCGGAATATTCAACAGCCTTTAGAACGCATCTGGCTTTTGCTGACCACATATCTACTGCGTCAAACGGCGAATGGGCTACAGTAGGCGTTCATAATAAATTTTGGATCAGAATAGATTGTCCTGTGGAAGTTATTATTTGGCGCTTTCAACTTAAAGGCAGATCAGTTACCACTGAATACATCAACAATTGGCGTCTAGACGCGTCGAATGACATTGCTAACTAGACCACGCTTTACGCAAGTACGGGTACATTAAGGTCAGCTCTAGCTACGTTTGATATTGCAAGCCCTAGTACGACAAAATATCGCCTCTACAGACTGTATTGCATTTCTGCGTTGCCAATCAATCCCAATCTGACTTAGTTTCAGATTTTTATGATGATCTTATGTAAACAAATATATAAGATATCAGAATTCGTGAGAATTGCACGCGAATTTAACACGCTGTTGCTTGAAGAAAAACACGATAGCGCAGGTTTTGATAACGCGAGATTTAATGCTTATTATGATGAAATTGGTGAAAACAAATAACTGTAAAAAACGTTTTGGGCTAATCCAGAGGGCGTAAAAAGAGATGATATCATGCTCAATCTTTTTTCGGTAACTCATATGAGAGCGCCACAGTTGCGGGACGAGCTGGACATATATGACAAGCTAAAAATTCTGCAATGACAATGAATCGGCCAGAGCTGCTAGAAACATCGGAGTGCTCTTTAAAAACATACTTAACGAGCTGAACAAGGATACCTTACAACTAGTGTATCTAACCAGAAAAATAAAACGCAGAAAAATGAACGAAAAAGAAACAAGCGATAACGATGCTAACTACGCATGCATGTACAATAACGTCTAGCAAAAGAACCTTTAGAAACCAAGAAAGACTTCACCATCAAGTCGACAAGCCTGTTATCTTTTTTTAAAACTTGGTTTGGATTATGACGACGTAGAAACGATACTAGAAGCGATGGCATTGTCTGATAAAAGAAAACGGTAAAAAGATCTTTCTCATGATCCTCAGCCACAACGTGAGCAGCCACAACCTGACGCAGAAAAGACACAGTCACAACCAGAGCCACCGCAACCTGAAGCAAAAAGCCGCAACCTGAGTCACAGCCTGAACCTGAAGCAGAAATTCCACAACCTGAAGCAGAGCCGCGGCCTGAGCCGCCGTAAGCAGACACATTTTTATCAGAAAGGCTAGCAGAGGCATACTATCGCACATCTAGATATGCTGCACTGTATAAGTATGATGCTAATATTCTTTCTGAATCATCTTCTCTCTTTAAAGCATAAGCTGGTGGCCGTGTAGCCATTCTTCAGTCTTTTGTTAATGCAAAAACAGAACTACCTAAAGGCTACGTCGTTGGAATACCAGCAACAGAAGAGGAGCTTAAAAATGTAAAGATTTTCATATGGCTAATTTCTATCAGATATTAAATAACCTAAGACAAAATGTCCCACTGCTTAATAAAAAAATTATAGAAAAAATAAAAGAAGAGCCTAAAGAAAAATCAGAAAGAAAATTCCAGACTATCTCAAAAAGACTGTTCAGGGAATTTATCTTGTTGCTAAGTACCATGCAAAACACGACTATGACATATACGTACTTTCTTCAGCATTTGATCACCTCGAATCAGTACCTTTTCGTGATATAGCTGCTCTGAGAAGTTCTTTTTTGATACAACTGTACCAGAGGGCAACTTTCTAAATTCACCAGAAGCTAGCGCAGTTAAAAACGAAGCCTTCACATTGTATGATACTACTTTATAACAGCATGTTACAGAGGTATTAAAAGATATTGCACTAACATTGTCCTACAAACTGATACTTGACATAATTTATCCTGTGTCACATATATATACATATATACATATATACGTATGTATGTATGTATGTATGTATGTATGTATGTATGTATGTATGTATGTATGTATGTATGTATGTATGTATGTATGTATGTATGTATGTATGTATGTATGTATGTATGTATGTATGTATGTATGTAAATATTTACAGGAGCATCCGGAGCGAGAGGAGTAACATCACTGTCAACCTTTGATAGGTCTGTTCCGTCGGATTTTTCGATTTTCACAGAACCATCCTCGGGATTTCTGTAACACCTTCCAAAGCAGGATTTCCGGCGGATCTCAGCAGATAGATGATCAACATTACCATCATCGGTAACAGGAGACAGTATTGTCCTATAGCTACGTACTTGCAGACAAAATCTGAGGAAATAAAGGCTGGGGCAAGTGCAACATGGGTGATTTCCCAACGCATCCTGTCATTCTAACCTTTAATAGAATATCCTAAAGTATATATATATATATATATATATATATATATATATATATATATATATATATATATATATATATATATATATATATATATGTGTGTGTGTGTGTGTGTGTGTGTGTGTGTGTGTGTGTGTGTGTGTGTGTGTGTGTGTGTGTGTGTTTGTGTGTGTGTGTATGTATATAGTCTTGATTGAGTTTTAAATAAAGTCTTTCTGACATACCACATGGATAATTTGCCTTCATGAGAATGCACTGATGAAGGCGTACATGCCAAAATGTTGGGAATTCAGAAAGACTTTGTTATACCCGTTATTTGGATAGATGACCGCAGACATGCACCTGACGTGCGTCAATTATTCATTTTTAGGGGCAATTTTTCAAGTCAATTATATCCTTTTATCTACGATTAAAAAACAGAAGGAAACAAAAAAAGTAGATTTTCTTTTTATTATGTATTTTTTAAGGCAAATACCATCGACTTGCATGGATTTTGTCTCTCCATTCTATGCCAATGCGATAAATGGCTGCATTACTACGTCGATAAAAAGAAGTTCTCAAATTTTACAAATGTTTTAGGACAGCGACATTTTAAAAATTTTGCTCGTACATATAACGCTTCAAATTGAGTATTTTCTCAAATTAATGAAGAGATTTTTATTTCTTTAACACATTTCTTTCGCGGATTGATTCAGTGAACATTGTTGAGGTGGAAGTATTGTTAAAACACCACATATCAGTCGTATTTGAGAGACTTCAGAGCGTAACAACTTTAAACAGAAGATTTAAGTGGTTATACGTTTACCTATAAGGATTTTGGTTGTTTGTTTTGTTTTATTCTGCATTGAAACGTGAATTGTGTGGCATTGGCAAGCTTGCAGTCTTGTTCGGCAACAGAAACTGTACCCAAATTGTATGACCAAAAAGTTGTAATTTGATGGGGATGTTACGGATTCTTTTAAAAAGACAAAGCATTGATTTTTATGTATTTTGTTTTTCATTTACTCAGCGTCGTGTTTCGTGGTTTTAATTAACCTACTGTTGTTTTCTGTTAAACAAAATACACCAAGGAACTTAAGTTCATCACATATATAAATCATGTTTTCACTAAGTTTAAATTTAAACCAATCGGTTTTGCGTGTACCAGATATCATATTTGTTTTTGCAAAGTTAATATTTGGTTCTCATAGTTTAATATACTAGTGAAACGCATTAAGATTGTCTTGGAAAGAATCAATACTAATACTACTGCTACTACAAATTATTATTATTATTATTATTATTATTATTATTATTATTATTATTATTATTTACGTATGATCAAAATATAACATAAATATCAATACAGATAACAAATCTAAATAAACCGCATAACATATAACGCAGTACACATATATAAAAGCAACTACAATACAGACAAACATTAAACACATATAAGACTAAAGTAGTACATAAATACTACAACACCTAAACCAGTAAAATGGTCTACATAACACCACACGTGCACATTTATCAAGACTAGAGTAACACTGGTCCACTTTTTTAAGTTAAAAGAATCGATATTTAAAAATTTTAAAAAATAAGAAAATATACTGATCCACCAAGGATGACCCGTCAAAGGTTATAAAAACTTATTTCCAATGGGGTCCTCAGTGATCAATATTTTACGGCTGGGTAGACTAACATAAGAATTACTTTTAAGTATTAAAACTTAAAATCTCAATTCAGAGTTAAACATATCATTAAAAACCAGTTTAAACTAAACTGTATCTGAAATATTCTGTATAAAACTGGGTAATATGTTCCAATCTTTATGGTTTCATCAAGTTATTGAAGCTACGCTACCAACACATTGTGTAACAAAATTAAATTTACTACTCCAACACCAACACATTGTGTAACAAAATTAAATTTACTACTCCAACACCAACACATTGTGTAACAAAATTAAATTTACTACTCCTAGTGACAAATGGTAATGATCACTAATCTTCACAAATATCTTACTCAGAAAAAATGGACATTTATCATTTTTTACAAATATGAGCATGACTGAGTCTTAATTTGTTCACTCAATCCTCTACACTTTCAGCATTCCCACACTTTTAAATTATACTGTGTAAGGCTTGATCTGGATTCAAGGTGACTTATAAATCTTTGTTGTATTATTTGCTATTTGGAGTTTGTTTATGAGATTTTTTTATCATTTTCCGGATACCACGAAGAACAGGAATAATCAAGATTAAATTGTATTACAGCGGAACATAGTGTTGTTGCTTTTTGTCCTTGTTTTTAGTTTTAATAACATTGACTTTGTCCATAGAGACATTTTAACAAGTCATTTACTCTTTTTTAGTATACTGTTGACTATGTATTCAAACGACAGTAAAATATCTATATAGAGACCCAAATATTTAACACACTTTTAAGATATGATTGTTTGGCCATTACATGCTATGTTGAATTCTCTGATTTTTTTTTTCTTTTCATTTTTTTACTATTCGCTTATTACCAAATAAGATACATTCTTTCTTACCCAAATGTAATGACAGTTTGTTGTCCGTCTGCCAAAGATTACAGGATTCAAGTCTTATTCCAAGCTTTTTTGAAATGTAAACTGGATCCTGCTGTAAAAGTATGATAGCACTATCATCTGCATACAATGAAAGCTTACAATCAGAACTTATGCTAGTTGCGATATCATTCACATAACACAAAAAAGACGAGGCACCTAAAGCACTACCCTGAGATACCACATCAGTCCAGAGTACTACAGTATCGTCTGCATATAATCAAATTAAAGTTTTTAGATATGCTGAAGTTTCAAAACCTGCTAAATTATTATTCACACCGGAATATTGATTTTGTTGCAAGAAAGATTTCTTGATCGTTAAGAAACAACGAGAATAATACTAATGGGAGACTTTGAAAAGAAAACTGGACAGTCTTCTGGCAAACATTACACAGGACTTTAGGTTTCGACAGAAATTGTGTTATTGTATTTAAAGTAAACAACACCAAAACGTAATATCCGTGACCGGTTTCGCTTTATTGCTTCTTCAGACTGAATTCAAATAAATGTTTATGACTTTAAATCCTTATGGTTTCTGGGACGTCAACGTTAAACTGTAAATGACGTTATGACGCGAAAGGATAGAAAGGATCCAAACGGTGAATCAATATACTTCCTTTAACAGACGTTCCATTTCAGAATTAATAAGAGCAATATAAATAAAAAATAAAAATGTTAACATGAGATGAAAATAATGGATCGCTTACGTTATTTATGTCAAATATATGTCAAAATTATGATACAAATTATAACTAATTGTAAAATTCATGCTGTTTACATTGTTGTGGAGTAATATCATCCATAGACCCGCACGACAAAACAGAGTCAAAAGCTTTGCTATGATCGATAAAAGAACATCAGAATAGTTTTTGTTTTCTGAATAGGCAATAGCTTATAGCTGTTATCGAGCGATAACTTTCAGGGTGAGAAGGATCTCTGTTACGCCTAAGAACAGGTCTTATGATTCCGTCGAGCCCTGAATGTGGGATTGCACGAAAACCTTGTAAAGTTTTGTGTCTCGAGTATCAGGTTAAACAATGAAATATAAGTAGGCATTTTTAGATCTGTATATTTTATATATTCATCGATAATTTTATCATTTAATTGTGTCTTATTATTTTTGTTAGAGATTTAATATATTTTCCTATCTCTTCTTCCGTGATTGGGGAGTTTAATATAATATCATTGTTGTCTAGATCTATATCAAGTTATTCAGTATTGTCATCATCACCTTATTTGTTTAGATCTTTGAAGAATTCCTATAGTGTATCTAATGTAATGTCTGATTCATCTCTATTGTTTTTGAAAATATTGATACTCTTCCAAAAATCTATTTTTATGTTTTATTTTACGTTTTCTCAGTTTGACTTGTGTAGCTTAATTAAATTTATTGACATGAAAATTCATTATTTGTTGAGTAGTTATTGCTTGCCATTCGGAGATTACTTTTTGGTTGACTGGCAGGGATTTATGTTGTGTATCTTCCTAGATAAATTATATTTTCTTCGTGCACTTTGACACTGTGGTCCAAACCAACTTTTATCTGAATGTTCGTTATAATTACCATCATTTATACCTTTATACTCGGATTATTGTGGAAACATTTTTAAGCCAAATAAGTAAAGTTTTGTGTCTCGAGTATCAGGTTAAACAATGAAATATAAGAAGGCATCATTAGATCTACGGTATAATTGACATATTCATCGATAATTTTATCATTTCATGGTGTCTTATTATTTTGTTAGGGATTTACAGTGACGGATTTATAATTTTTTACCGCCCCGTAGCACTGTCATAGTGGCCGCCGCCCCCCTCCTCCCGTCCCCTAACCCCCAATACAAAACAAAACAACAACAAAAACAAAGCCTTAAAATTAGAGCCATTAAATACCTTTATACTTTAAATAATGGCAAAATGTAACTAGATCTTTCTTCTTTTCCATTTTAATGTACAAAATAAATAAAAAATATAAACAAAGCCAGGTTTGTATACTTTAAAATCTGACACCCTCTGAATATTGCGGCCCTTAGCAGATGCCTTATCTGCCTAATGGGAAATTCGCCACTGGGGATTTAATATATTTTAGCATCTCTTCCTCCGCAATTGGGGGGTTTAAGGTAACTTTATCATTGTCCAGATCTATATCAAGTTCCTCAGTGTCGTCATCATCACCATATTTGTTTAGATTTTTGAAGAATTCCTATAGTGTATCTAACGTAATGTATGATTCATCTCTATTGTTTTCCAAAATATTGCTTCTCTTCCAAAAAAATCTGTTTTTATGTTTTATTTTACGTTTTTTCAGTGTGACTTGTGTAGCTTGATTAAATTTATTGCTGTGAAAATTCATTATTTCTTTTTTAGTTATTGCTTGGCCGTTGGATATTAGTTTTTCGTCGACTGGCAGGGATTTATGTTGTGTATCTTCCTAGCTATGTGGTAGTTTCTTCGTGGACTTTGACATTACCGTCCAAACCAACGTTTATCTGAATGTTTACTATCATTACCATCATTTATACCTTCATACCCAGCTAATTGTCGGAACTGTTATCAGCTGAATCGATATATTGTTTGGAAAATTACAGACTTATGCCATTTATAGTTTCGTTATTATGTTTTATTAATATTTTGCTCTTCTCGTTTGATGCTGTTGTTTATTTCAGCAATTTCATCAGAATCAATGTGCTTGACAAAATGTGTGTGTGTGTGTGGATATAGTCTAGATTCTGCATTCAGATCAACAGCTATGCGTATAAACAATGTATTCAACTGAGGCTGTCTCAAGGAAACATTAATCTGTCTATAAAGATTAATCGTCTTTTTTGGTCATTCTACTTTTTGCACACCACGGCAACAAGCAATACACTTTAGCCGTAAGTCCGAATTAATCCTCAGAATCTGTCTCAGGCCTTGGAAGAGGAGTGTCTGAAAATAAAGAAGATTGGATATTAGATGATCTAGCAACACATATAAGAAATTCTGTGTCATTTACTACGTTCAAGCCATAACCTCTCGCTCTCATATACGTACACGAGCGACAAGTATTAATATGTAAAAGGCTGAAAACTTAGTGGTAGAGAACGAATAGCAGCAATATTAGGACAAGATAGCACAAACCACTAAGTACAACTATTTTCAAAATATAACCATTTTCAAACTTTCTTTCCATTACTGGTGTTGGGCATGATGTTTAATGAATACATTCCGAAAAAGGAACTCAAATAGAGCGTTGAAAGAATTACAACTTGTATTAGAATTTCACTGATCACTATTTTTTAAAATAAATAGTTATATATTTTATTTGTCTATATTTGTATAGAGCCATGAAAATTTTGCAAAGTTTTAGTGCGCTAAACAAATACAGAATCATGTTGAAGTGTAAAGATGTTCAGTATTTTGATATAAACTGAAAGTCACACTAAATCTAATTTCTCAGTAGACCAATGGCATGGACAAAAGGTATGTAATTACACAAGTTTTCAAAATACATAAATATGTATGTATGTATGTTTCTTCAACCAAAGTTTGACTTACTCTTTATGTTTGACCTGCCAAAATAGATCGACTTGGGATCCAAAGATCTATATGCATCGGAGGATTGTTGTTTTTTTGTACCCTCATTTGAGGGCTTATTGGTACAGGTGGTTTGTTGTTCTTGCTTTGAGCTACCGTCCTGTACAAGAAACGTCTCTTTTTCAGTCTTATGTATGTTTTCTAGGTTTTCTGCTGCTTCACATTTTCCACTTTGGTTAGGTAATTCCAAACATATCCATCCAACAGATGATCTTATCTTAATTAGAAAAAGCACGCATCCACATGCCAGCAAAAGGACGGCGAGGACCGCTGTGGCTACGATCCAGGGCATAGAGGAGTTTTCACCTGTAGTGGAAATATCAATTCAGTTCAAAAGTCTTACTTGAAGAGAGAGATCAGAAGAGAAGTTAGTTCAGATGTTATTTCTGTCAAAAAGTAATCTTTCTAGCATTTATATCTCATGTGTCGCAAAACAAAAAGTGCATCATGCATCACCGGAACTTATCAACTGTGTATTTAGTCTTGCAGCTAAAAGGCTTGTCCATGAATGAACTTTACAGAAGGCTGTACATCTAAAGAAACTATACAAATAAATTATTATGCTTGTAAATTTCTGTTCTACCCAGCAGGTCTGTGCTGTAGTTTGGGTTTTGTTTCCCTCGTTTCCAATCTGTTTTAAATTAATTTTACCAGATGTATCTGTTTAATTTGGACTGAAATCAAGTGAGTCAATTTTGTTAAACGGCATAATTATGGTTCAGTTTCCTTTTTTCAGTTTGCATACATTAGCTTTGAATGTGTTTTAGTTATCGTTTGAATTTTGAAAAATAGCTTTTCATCTTAAGTTCACACGCTATCAAAAATGTGACTTTCGGGCTGATTTAAAAAGTTAACATTTTTACTGAAAGCAGATAAACTTTAAAATGCGAACAACGTCCCTGTCGAAAGATCAAAATCTATCGTCTTTCGAGTCACAACAGTGATATACATAATTATTGCTTTGTAAAGTGATTCTTGCTATAAGTGCAAATCGCTTACCAGTCTTGTATTTTTCATTTTTCAGTATTTCCCTCTGTTTCATCAACCACGTTTCTGAAAGGATGATAGATAGTAAAGAAATGGCATAAAATGATTAATAATCTGAGATATTAATTCCTTACATGCACATATAAACAGCTACAAGATATGCATACTGAGTCGATGAGCAGCTTCAATAAAAATTAAATTTTACACCAGCATCTTAGCTCTAACCGACCAGGAAAATTCTCCGATTGGAGATCAGGCCTAGGTTCCCGTTTTGTAAAGAAACATTTCTACCAACGAAATACGGTTTGTATCCATAGATACTGAATAATAAAATAATCATGCAAATTAAATGCTTTAAATGTCATCCACCGTCATGAAAAAACAACAACAATAACAACTCCTCCTCCAACAAAAATCGATTTTAAAGTCCACAACACGATAATTATTTACATCATTTTTGTCCTAAAAATGTCGACCATAATATCAAAGAATAAGCTGGACTTGCCTTGACAAAGGACCGTGCAGTTTGACTGCTGTCGAGATGTGAAACAATCCTTCTCATAGAATGAACAATCGTCACATCTTTTCCAGAACGGATGACAGTACTGATATCCAATTAAGCATGCCATAGCATGACACTCGAAAAACTTTACTTCCGGTTTAGTATCGCTTATCTCTGCATAGTCTGGAATGATAAGTAATAGAGTTTAATGTACGGGTCTATAAAAAAACACAAGATCTGTGATCTAAAAAATAATTCTTGCATAATGTGATAATGATCATATTAATGTCAAAAGAAAAAAAATGTGTTGTCGTTTGAGACGACAAGTTATGTGTTCATCGTTTGGTTCTACATCAATATTTTAAGCGTCATTTTTAATAATCAATCTCTTTGATATTACTAATATGTTAGGGTTTATCGTAACAAGACCGGTATTCGCTCGTTTCTCTAATGATGAACGAGCAGTCACGCACAAACGCGATCGTGTAACTTTGGTTTGCGCCTGTGTTTTGTAATATTGGTATGTTTTTAGTGAGGTAATTCAACAGCCTTTGTTGTTTCCTTTACGAAAGAACAATATATTCGATGCGGTGAAATACTCGATGTTTTTGGTTGTCCTAGACATGACTTTGAATACAGAAGCAAGTAATTTCACTTCACGAATTAAAATATCAATGTTAACAGTTTTGAACAAAAGGTCATCTTGAAATGCCTTTGAAGCAAATTTACTAGCAATACACTCAATATTGCAAATGTAGACCCTAAACTCGATGATTGCAATATGGATACGGAGCTTTCAATACAGCCTAATATGAGATCACTTAAAAATACCCCCATACAAAAACTGGGGCATTTTTGTTTTAATGTACCCCATAATGCACGTTTTAGAACAATAAATTTACTAATCTGTGGTTCCATTGAAAGTTCGAGAAAAAGCAACCGTCAAAAACATGGAATTAGTCTATAATACGATCTGATAAAAACTGGTGCAGTGCAGTACATAGGAGGAAAGTGCTGTATGCGGCATCTTTGGGCGAAAATAAAAAAAAAAGACTTTTTAAAAACAAAAGACCTCAATATTACTACCAGTATCAAAGAAATGAGAGTACAACTCAAATGCCAAGATGTTTGCGAGATTAGATGGAAGGTCCGGCTACTGATATCGTCATAACGCTCGACAGGGTTCGAAACATAACCCACAATTATATTACTACACTTATAATACGATTATATATGATTTTATTATATATTTAATAATGAAATATTGAAATATATCAGTGGGAGAAAAATGATATCCCCACAGTGTCGACATCACTTTTGGAACTACTTTCTTTTTCCATTTAGGAAATATATCTGCCCTAATGTATGTTATTCAAATCTGTATTTATAGTGACCTATTTCATTTTTCTTCTTCTGCTGCTCCTTCTCCCCACCCCACCTCTCTCTCTCTCTCTCTCTCTCTCTCTCTCTCTCTCTCTCTCTCTCTCTCTCTCTCTCTCTCTCTCTCTCTCTCTCTCTCTCTCAGGATTAACAGATCTTAAAATGTGTCAAGACTGTAGACCAGTGGTTCCCAAACCCCGGGTACTGGTACTGTATTTTGGGCCGCAAAAGATGGTATTTAGGGTGGCGATCAAAAAAGTTTTGGAACCACTGACGTAGACCCTTGAGTACACATTTATGTAATCTGTAAGGAGGAGCCATAAAATATATGCCTAAAAACGATCTCCAAACAACAAACAGTAGGCTTCAAGTATTCACTCTTTTTTAATTAGTTTCCTCATGGATCATACAAATTATTAGTGATTGAACTTACATGACCTGTTTCTATTCGATATTCTGTGTCACCCATACAATATTGTATACCTTTTGTACTCTACGACAAACGGACACGTTTTTTTTAGGGCAAAAAGACTAAAGTTTAAATATAGTAATACAATTGTTTAAGTAGCGATTTTGCCTCAAATTACAATCATAATCATATCTGAAAACGATGGAGAAATCAGGCATTGATGAGTGTTGCTTGCAAACCCAAATTAAATGACAATCGAAATTCAGGTGCAGCGTCTGTTACCGAACTAGACTGCGCGCTAGCCAAGGCCAAATATTCACGTTTGAATGCTGAAATAAACAAAATAAAGAACCAAATCTCTACAAGTAAACTCACAACCATTAAAATCTTTTGTTTAAAGATGTTACGCTCTGAAATCTGTCGGTAGCGACCGCTCTAAGATGTTTCTACAGTACCTCCTCCAAGTGGTGTACTGGACATTGGGCATATCGGAACAATCCGTTTTTACCGGTGTTTGGGGTGTGAGCAAAACCCCGGGCCTGTCGCGGCAGACCGCCGCATCGGTGGGCCGTCAAAAAAATCCGTTTTTACCGGTGTTTTACTGGTGTGAGCAAAACCCCGGGCAGATAAGTCCAGGGCCGAGTTGCTTACCCAGTACACTCCTGCCTCCTCCCCAACAATGTTTGCAGTATCAGTCTGTTTGCATGCTAACAAGGAAAAGTCATGCAATTGTAAAGTTATAGCTGTGACATTGTGGTCATTTATATATTGATTACAGAAAAATGAAAAATTGTTGTAGTCTTGGCGCGTAACGAGAACTTCCAGTTGACAACGAATGTTGTCGGGAAGTCCTTAGAAATAGGGGAAAACAAGGGACTTCCAGCCCAACCTCACGCAGATGTTTGATTCGCTCGGTAGAGGAACCCGTGTGCGTGTTACAATATATATATATATATATATATATATATATATATATATATATATATATATATATATATATATATATATATATATATATATACACAAAGGCACAAGTGGCCTTTGTACACAGGTGACCTCTGTACAAAGGTTCACCTTTTAAAATTAGTTTTTGAACAATTACCATGCACCGAATATCATTATCCTTACTACTACTACTACTTCTACTGCTAAACATTGCATTACAGAACGCTCCAACGAACTTTAGAGTGTAACATCATTAAACAACATATTTAAATGATTATGAGTTTACATGTAAGGATTTTAGTTGCTATTTTTGTTTATTTCTGCATTCAGACGTGAGTATTGTGTGTTGGCAAGCTTGCAGTCTATTGCGGTAACAGACGCTGCGCCCATATTTCGATTGTCACTTAATTTCGGTTTGCAACTGACACTAATCAATGCCTGATTTCTTCGTCGTTTTCAGACATTATGATTCTGATAAAGATAAAATCGCTACTAAAACAATTTTATTACTAGATGTAATAAAGAGATTTTCTTAAATATGTGTACCGCTTGTCGTTGAAGTATACGATACTGTACGGGCGACAGAATATCGAATAGCAGCAACACGTCATGTAAGTTCAGTCACTGATAATTTGCATGATTCATGTGGAAAACTAATTATACAAAATTAATACTTGAAGCCTGGTTTTTGTTGTTTGGGGTTTATTTGTAGACATTCTTGACGGCGCCTCCTCATTGATTACATAAATATATACTAGAGGGTCAACAGTCTTGACACATTTTTAAGATCTATTCATCCTAAGAGAGAGAGAGAGAGAGAGAGAGAGGGGGGGGGGGAACGGTAAAACAAGCAGAAAATAAAATGAAATATGGAAATACTGGTCTGAATAACATACACAAGAGAAGATATACTTCCTAAATGGAAAAAGAAAGTAGTTCCAAAAGTGATATCGCCACTGTGACGATATCACTTTTCTCCCACTCATATATTTCAATATCTCATCATAATAATAATAATATTATCGTGGATTGTCGTTGTTGTTAATATTATTATTATTATTATTATTTTGTGGTGGTTATGTTTAAAAGCCCAATACTACTATTATAATTCTTATTATTACAACGCAAAAATATTGTCAATGATTAAGCTAATCAAGTAATGAAACATTCAAGAAGGCTGCGTTTGTTATCGCAGAGTTATGTCAAACCAATGCAATGTTCAGGTATACAGCTGAGAACTCATTGCATCACATATGTTTATGGAATGAATTGGGGATTTACTTTGCGTTGTTTCTATTTTTAAATGTTGCTAAGTTCATGCAAGCACAGTAATAGGAACTAAAACAACACTCAGCGCATTCTTATTTATTTTTATTTGATGGGAATCCACAGATCATTTCGGCTACCATGGTGTGTCCCATGGCAAGGTACTTTTCTTAACTCGGCACGATATAACCTTTAAAGTGTTGATGTGAAGTAAAACACACAAACACACACACACACACAGAAAGTAAATATACAACCCAACCACGCACTCCTTTCATTGTTGTTATCGATTTGTTTCTTGCATGATTATGTAAGGTGTATGATCTGTTTATCGTTGCTATAGCATTATGTTTAATTTGCACTTCCTATTACACAACCATTCAATCTTACATGCTTGATCTGGCGGCGTTCGATACAGCTGTTCAATCCGTATTTCCGTATCACACACCCAGATTCGAATTACTTAGGTGCCTCTTTGACGTCCGCGCGTAGATATTTTTAGACGCAGTAAATCGAACTTTTATAAATACCAGTTTGTTTTTAATTTTATTCATACAGTAAAGCTAAAACATATTTAGAAATTGTAAAAATGGGGTTTGTTATAAATACAAAACCGCATTCGTGTTTTGTACTGAGTCGGGGAAAGAACTCGTTTGATATGGCTTATGAATACGTCTCGGCCTGACAGCCTCGACGTATCCCTACGCCATATCAAACTCGTTCTTTCCGCCGACTCAGAACAAAACACGTATGCAGTTTTGTGTATTTATCAGAAATTGGAAACTCATTTACCGGAGTATAACCTTTACCCACTTGAGAACAATGTAGACCCCCATTTGCCGTCGCATAATGTGCCGGTAGATCAGGGCCTATGCCGATCGCTTGATATCATAAACAGTACAACCCTGCCGGCACATAATGCGACATTATATCTGGGTCTAAGCTGTATGGAGTTAGGCGCTATCTATGCACGTGCAGATCTGGCTCTGCGCTGTTTAGAGTTATGCACACAATATACACGTGCAGATCTGACTCTACGCTGTTTGGAATTCGTCATCAAACAGGTCAATTAATTTCATTGCGCAAAACATGTTTTCAGACTCGGTATAGAAATGACAAATAATATAAATGATATATAGAATACAATATTTGTATGGCTGAGGCACATTTGATAATTGTTTTTAAAAGTAAGATTTTATCTTGGCTTGACGGAAATGTGTAATTCTTCTTGTTATTTTAAACATTGTTTTTCATTTTAATCGGTTACTTACACACTTTTTTATTATTTACATTTAGCTTTGCAATTTTAATTAATATTGTTTTAAAATAGTGTATATGATGAACAAAATTATATCATATAAAGAAGTATTTCCTTTGAGTATGTTAACTTATAAATATCGGAAGCTTCATTTGCTTTACACACACACACACACACACACACACACACACACACACACACACACACACACGATAGGGAATTCAATTACTGCAGGATACACGCTTGAATATATTTAATAATAAAGATATTAAATAGATTGTAGAAATTTGGAAGAAGATTTGTTTTTAAAAATTGTATGCACAGCTTATATGTGTGATATTCTATAAAATACGTCATAAATCCAATGGATATATACGGTACCTTGCACTGGAAAAGCCAAAAAGCAGCAAAATTCCTCGAAGAATATTACTGCTCCAAGTACAGCGACGAAGGGCTTTCCACTGGCCATCGCAAGCGATATAGCAAACACACACAACTATGCACACAGAGTAACATAACTTATTTTTAGATCTGACAGGTTGTGAAATTCGTAACATGGGATTCCCTATTATATATATATATATATATATATATATATATATATATATATATATATATATATATATATCTATATATATATATCTGGCACTCTCTCTCTATCTCTCTCTCTCTCTCACACACACACACACACACACACACACACACGGACACCACAAACACAGACACGCAATCCTAGCGCAGGTTTGGGACCGATTATTTAATTTTAGGAAGGGGTGGGGCGGGGTGGCCTGGAATTTTATTTTCTAAAGCGATAAAGGCAAATTTTTTTCTATTATATCAGAGACGTGTTCCAGCCCCACCCCCACCCCCAATGATATGGTTGATCCCGTCTCTGTGTTGTGCAGGTGCGCCTTGATTGTCCTTTCTCACATTCGTTATCGGTATGGATAGAGATTTTCTAGAAGGAAGGTCTATCAAGGCCAGCAAGGATCAGCTCTGTGTAGCCTTGGTAATGGCACTTAGCGACCATTTTCTTGGCATGATATAGCCAATAATGTGTGCAAGGTGCCATTAAACCAACAAACCAACCAAAAACAAACCCAATCAGGAACCTCGCACGTGATCATTATGGAATATTACATTTTCGGTTGGGGTGGGGGGAGGGGGTGGCGTGGGAGGGGAATTTCTGGCCCCCAAAAACCTTTAAAAATTTTCTTGCTCTTAGTTTTAGAAGAAGAGGAGCTTGATGACTATTTAAGGTTTATGTGCCCTTCTTGGTCGTAACACCATGCATTTTGGTCATATGACTTCCAATGGGCACTGCAGAAACTATACATTGTAATTAATTCTGACTAATAGGAGTACCTAGATTACATTGTTGTAATTACAAATAGGTATAAATAGTTAATCAACTACCACTAGAACTTGATTTTGAATTAACCCCCTAAACATGTAGTTGTAATGTTGTGGTTACTCATCCATAACATCAACGACCACTGTGGTTTGAATAGATGAACACTATGGTGTGAAGACACCTGTGCATGTACTCTCGTGTACATTTATAGGGGTTGTGTCCAAATTGTTCTGAAGTGTTTTCGACTGTAATTTTCTGGTCAAGTTTTAGAAACTAAAAAAAAAAAAAAAAAAAAAAAAATGTAATCAAGGTAATCCTATCAGTTCAAGCTGTACTTGAAGCAGTAATATCTTGGAGGAAAACAAAAATCATTATGAATGAACATGAGAGCACACGCACATGTGTCTTCACAACACCGTGTTCATCTATTCAAACCATAGGTGTCACAATTGTGTCATTGTGTTCATCATTAAATGCTGCTTATGGCCAGTAAAGGCATCCTTACCTTTTATTAGGAACTGCTGTCAATGCTGTTCTGGACTGACAAAATGTATTTTGTTTATAAACAGTATGTGCAGAAAAACAGCCTATGTTCAATGTCTCAAACTTTTATACAAAATCCACTTTTTCTTGCCACTAAATGGATTATTCATAAGTATCAGTGACATTTTCTTTTCAAATGCATACATACTCCATATTGCTGTACACTGCATCAAAGTCTGTGGACAAAAATGTATGGAATTTTGTTAATTATAAGCTATTCTTTCAAACACTCATTACTAAGTGTTACATGATAACTAATTGAAAGAAATGGGACAAGACTACTGCCATAATTTGTAGCCATTTCTTCACGATCAGAGTACCATACCCCACATGCCTGTACTGATTTGTTCATTGCCAAAAGCTCTTAAAGTTAACTGTCCCGCAAACAGAACGTTTACATGTACAACTTCTGCAGTTCGATTTATAGTCGAACAAGCCGTTGTTGTCATGGTTGTTTTCTTCTTAAATTCATATTCTCGTTATTATTGATGAGGGGGTAAGTGAGAAAGCTTGCCAGTAGCTTCCCATGGGTCTGTGGTCTTTCCCGGGTTTTTCCTCTACCAGATATGCTGGCCGCCATGTATTATGTGCTGAAAATAGCGTTAAACCCCACAAAACCAGAGTAATATTATTTATGAAGGCTAAATCAGTTCTAGATCAAAGCTGAATCGACCTGTTCACATTTGTATTATTGCTCAAGCTATCTGCAGTACACAAGATGCAGTCTCAAACAATGTTCTTTACGTGCGGCAGCTCTGTATTGAATTGAATATATGTAAAAATGGCCGCCCATATTTCTTTTGACGCTAAAATGTGTTATACGTCATTTAAAGTTTACACTGAATTTTTAGTTTTTACGCTCTATCTTAAGGTGAGAACATTTTCAGTGCTTGTTTTGTTATATGAAAGTTACAACAGTAATCAAAATCAGCCAGTTTCACTTCGGCCTTCATCTTTTTGTTCAGGAATGTGAGAAAACAACCCTTCATTATGCATCGGTGTTGGATAGGAAAATTCCACAGTCGGGATTAGAATTTTGCGTCAGGCACAAGGCTTTGTCTTTGCCGAGAGTTTAACGCAAAATTCTATCTCGAGGGTGGGTGGAAGTTTTCTTTCCTACACCACTGCACAATGAAGGATTCTATTAGTCTGCCTTATATAGCGACATTTATAAAACTAATCTGACAGTCATAATAAATTATACTTTGTATAGATTTCATCAGTAGTCACAACCTTGACACCAGATATATCATATTCTAAAAATCTTGCATTATATAATTTGAGGAAGATGATTTATAGGAGTTGTTCATCGTTGAAATTGCACCAAAAGTTGGAATTAGCTTTCTTTGACTTGTCTTTTCTTTTTTCCCCGATTATGGGTGCTTATTGTCCTAGGAGGATAAAGACAGTTTAATTGTGTACCTGTATTTGTATTATTTTCTTCTTTTTTTACAGAAGAAATAATTGAGATCTGTCCAAAAATGTATACCCCCCCCCCTTCAATAAACTTTTCAATCAAGCATTCAATTGTTACAATTCTGTGTATCATGTATTAATTCTACAGCACACTATAGAAGGAATGTTGCAGCTTTGTAGTTTTTGTTCGTTTAAATATATTGTATTGCTGCATATTAGACAAAATCATCTCGAGTATACAAGGGTCCTATTCAATAAAAACTATAAAATGTGTAACGATTGAAAACTTTTGTCATGCGGATGGTGATAGGTGATATCACGTCGTTTTCTCTTTCGGGAAAATAACTAACATACTGCTATAATACAAACTTTATACATGTTTCATTTAACACAAAATCAATGCGCCACAGACACATACTTAGATAAAAGACACGAAAAAGGTGCCCATGGATATTTGTAATATTATTGAAATACAACACTTCAAAGACGAGAAAATCGAAATTTAAGCACAGTATAGAGGAAGCGAATTTGTGTCTTCATCTACAATAAATAACTACTCATGTTTCCCAATTTTATCCAATACGGTGACAGACTGTCGATAGCTAGATGTTTTTGGTTTGGGTTCATTAACACAGAAACAAACAGTTCAATAACACAGAAACCAACTAATCATTAACACAGGAACAAACCCGATTCTGAAAAACATTTATATACTTAATATGTTTGATATTCAGGATTCTGTCGTTCAAGATTATGAAACCTTCATGGAGTGGGGGCAAGATCCAGAGTATCTCTCAGAATTTCTGTAATTTTTCTATAGGTTGCATCATGACTTCTTAGTCGTTAGATGGGACATTTCGATTATGGGATGCCTAAAACCATTGGTGATAGCGATTGATTGAGATTCGTTACAGATTAATCGCAAGAAAGGATAAGTTAAAGATCATACAATCCTACAAGTGAATACGGAAATGTTCATGAAATTCCTCTTGAGGACCACCATGTCTCACCTTATTGAAATCTGTTGTACTTAATTAAAAAGCACGAGTTATAAATGTATCAAAGAGGACAGAATAAAAGTAAAATAAACTACTAGTATTTGATGCGAAAATGCCTTTATTTTCCCCGTCATTTCAGTCGGATGCCCAGACTGCTGTATCCTATATCTAGTCAGGAACATCTTCCGGTTGAAGCTCACCCCGAACCCGGTCATCTTAGCACACTGAAAATTAATTTATTTGAACTTTATTTATTTTATGTTTACTGAGCCACACGTTCTACAAGTTTGTATAACACACTTCTTACGAATCAAGGTATAGGCAAAAGGTGGTATTTAAGTGGAGAAAACTGGAAAACTACAATAAACCTAGCCAACATTGATGGGTGATCCCTGTTTGCTTAAATTCCAGGCCCTGTAGTCACAGATAGAACTGAACAATTGGATACTTGCTCAATTGCTCAAACTTTTTATATATATATATATATATATATATATATATATATATATATATATATATATATATAATGCAAGTTATTAAACAGGCATCTTTGAAGGTATTCTTCAGATATATCCATAAACTGGGTTTGATAAAAAAAAATCCGTTCTTACTTGTTTGTATTGTTATATTGTTATGCCCACAAAGTCATCATAGATATAAAAAAAAAACCAGAGTCAAGACTGGTCAAAATTCATTTGTTTATTTACTGTCTTCAAAGCAAAGTGAAGTAGAAAAGTACAAGAAGTGACCTTTGACCTAATCCGAAGGTCAAATATGTTTGGTTTTCAAACTTGTTTGTATTAGCGCGGACATATTGGTGGCCAGATTTGCACCATTTTCATTCAGGACATAGTACATATTGCAAGAATTGTTTCAGTGAAAACTCCACACCGTTCTTACAAGATGACTAGCGATAACAAGATTTTTTTAGATGGCCTCAATGGTTGCCATGTCGTAGGTCAGGTCAGCACCAGTTTCATTCAAGACCTGCTTCATACTGTTATGGAGTTTTAGTAAAATGCCCATGTGGATATAACCAACCATTCAGGTGAAATAACCATAGCAAGATTTTCAAGATGGCCGCCAATGCATACATTTTGTTGGTTAGATCAGCATTATTGAATACTGAGCCAACTACTTCTTGCAAGAAGCGTTTCAGTGAAAACCCGTTGTCGATACGACCATCCTTTTAGGAGAAGTAGTCACAACAAAATTTTAATGATAACCAATGTAGTGGCCATATTAGAAGGTGATATCCGCATCATTTTTCATTCTGGACCAGCTACATATTATAAGACATCTTTTAGTGAAAATTCGATGTAGATATGACCATCTGAAGAAGTAGCGATAAAAGTTCTTCAAGATGGCCACCATGTTAGATTGGATGTTAGATTGGCAACATTGGATGTTATATTGGCAACATTGGATGTTATATTGGCAACATTGGATGTTATATTGGCAACATTGGATGTTGCATTGGCACCATTGGATGCTTATGCTCCAGTTTTCGCAAAATTTCACTTTCTGACACGTATGGTCGTGTGCTCGATGTTCAATCTATGCGGTGACAACTGGAAAACACGGACTTTTTCATCTCATACGATTCAAAATAAAATTCTCTATTGAATCAGTGCATCTACTGATTGTGCCGTGTTTTTAAGTCAGACTTATTATACACTTGTTTAAATCCAGCTAGTGAACTAGTAAAAATGCTTTAAAATAGCCAAAATGTGGTATTTTGCCCTGTCCCTGTTCTAGCAAACGAATTTTCCGATCGTGTATACACGTATGGAGATTTAAGTACCTTAATTTGCTTTTCTCTAGAAGAAATCTGAAGAAAATCTGAGCGACTAAATCGTTTTAGTATCATCTAAAAGTAGTTGATACACATTATTGCTTTGTAATTTATTTATGTATTCAGCGTTTAATGGCACCGCAAAATCAGCACAATAGTGGCTAAATGGTGCCAAGTTAAAGTAAAGTTCCAAAAATGTAAAACTTAAGAACTGGATAAAACTTTAGGAAGATACACCCTTCAAAATAAAAGTACAATAAGGTAAAATATTAAACGTAAAGATGTAAAAATTATATAAAAGATATGCAAAATAAAAGGTAAATGTACACATATGCAAAATAAAAGGTAAATGTACACATATGCAAAATTAAAGGTAAATGTACACATATGCAAAATAAAAGGTAAATGTACACATATGCAAAATAAAAGGTTAATGTACACATATGCAAAATAAAAGGTAAATGTACACATATGCAAAATAAAAGGTAAATGTACACATATGCAAAATAAAAGGTAAATGTACACATATGCAAAATAAAAGGTAAATGTACACATATGTAAAATCTTTTTTGCTTTCTAAACTGTGCGTTTACTTGGAGTGAATATTTTTGCATTCGACCCCTGTGGTAATCATACTGAGCTAAATACCTGCAGCATCTGGTACACATTGAATGCTTTACACATTGAATGCTTAAATTAAATTGATTCATGGCAACATAAGCGTTTTTGAATTCTTCTTTAACTAGCATATGATCCCAAAGGTCAAATGTCGGAAGTAACTTTTCTTTAGAAATTTAAACCTGTGCAAATTACGAAACTGTGAAGTGGAACCTCATTTAGGACCACCGACACGTCATAAAAATCTTGACGTGAAAGCCCTATGTCAGTATGAATATCCTTTCAGGAGAAGTAGCGATAACACGTTTTTTAAGATGGGCCGCCATGGCGGCTCGTATAGGATGTTGGAGGGTAACCATTTTTACTTGAGACAGATTAGAATGTGTGTATCAAGATTCATAGCAAGTCTCCTAATAGTAAAGGAGGAGTATGGACAACAAACTTGTGCTAACGGACGGACGCTAGATGAGCTAAAAAATTTGCTCTGAAAAGATTCCAACTGTCTCCATATTTGTCATTTTTTCTGCACATTTTTTGCATCATTCAATTACGAAAAAAGTTCCATGATGAGAACTCTGTGTAATAAAAGAAAATATTAGACACTCAAATTTTTTATGGTATTTATTGACATATGCGCAGTCTAAATTCGCATTAGTCGTGTTGAACAAAGTTTTTATCTCGGATAAGGAAGGCCTTCATTGATATATTTTTAGTGACATCAGGCTGTTAAAGCTCTACTGATTGAAAGGGAGTTAAGAAAGACTCGATGTGAACTTTAATAACTGTCGATTCTAGGTATATGTCAATGAAAGTAATGAATGAAAGTGCGTGCCACATTTTTATCATTATATGGATTACAATATTTTTGAAAAAGCGATAATGATTTGAAAGTAAACAGATATTTCATAGAATATCCCATCCAAAGGTGCATTCCGTTTTTAATTAGGTCGTAAACAAACCATTGAATCCAAATAGTGTCTGTACTTACCTCTGCTGCGTCTACTTTGTTTTCTTCTTCTATTCTTTCCACGGATTCCACTTCATGTGACGTTAGTACCAGGTCTGTATTTAGATTTCCCACGATCATTCGGGCCACCTACGTCATCGCCACTCGATATGCATGTTCCACACGATATATGATCAATCGCACGATTACTGAGACACAGAACTAACACAAAGTAACAGTTCACTAGCATGGATATGGCCAGAATGATGTACACTAAAATGAAAGTGGGTAGGTGGCTATGTTGCATGCATGATATAGTTACTTAGTAACCTTTTCATACTAAATGAGTGGGAAAATAGACAGTTTGTTTGTTTGTTTGTTGCTTTTAACGGCACTTGTAACACATTATTGGCGGTATCATGCAGAGGAAATGGGAGCTAAGTGCCTTTCCCCGATGACACACAGAGGCAGCCGATCATGGCTGGCCTGAAGGGGGGGGGGGGAGGGTATCAAACGCACGGAGAATAGAAAGAAAATAGCTCTTTGATATTGAGACTGACCAAATTGTGGGTTTTTTTTTTTTTTTTTAATTTTTTTTTTTTATACAAAAGCGAGATGAAATACTAAAGCACAAATAAAGTGAGGTCTGAGATGATATATTAAAATTTACTGAAAATCATATGAACAAAAATTGTTATCTACAAAAATAGAAGAAAAACAAGATGTCAATTATCTGGAGTCATCGCAGTGCAGATAACTGAAGGATCGGTTTTAATAAAAAAGATCGGTCAGATAGAGGAGCATAATTTACCACATTCGTCTGCAAGAGATTTATTAATTTTGGACAAACAATTTACTTGGATAATCGCATCTCGCGTAACCGATTCCAGTTCCACGATTATTTGAACATACTCAGAACATGGATTTTTACTCAAGTTTAATGAATGCATGTAACATAATTTTCATCAGATATACACATGTAGGAACATTTACAATGTACAGGAACAGAGAACAAGGTCTATGATACTGGTTGGTTAATGGTTTTTTTTGTTTTACATCAATTTGAAAGTGTGTAGAAGGAATTTTCCCTACCTGTGTAACAGCTACACGTGTCTGTGACAGACATATGGAGAGATGACTAAAGTGGAATCTGAAGAAAACAAAATACCAACCGTTCTGTTTTAACTTCTTTGGCAATGAAAAACTGCTACTACTATAAGAAAACTGCATTCCGTCACAGTTTAATCACTTCTACGTTGAGTATCTCTCTAGCCATAATCCATCCACAAATGATATCTGTATTTATGGAAGTATATGAAAGGTTTATCTTTCTTTATGTCCTTATACAGCGGCATTATCTCTATTCGAATGAATTTTCATCATGGAGAATACAATTTACAGCTAGGGTGAATCATTGTTTATCCTATTAGTAATTACTTAGTTGTTTTTTCCCCCCGTCCCTATGATCTATAGTGAGCGTCAAGCATTATACACAATTTCTTCTCCCTTGATTATATTGTTGTATTTATATTTATCAGCCTATCCAGTCAGTTTTACCGATCAAACATTTAAACACTGCAGCAGTATGAACACCATCATCATCATCATGGTGAACAGCAACAACAATTAGAACAGCAGTATGAACATCATCATCATCATCATCATCATGGTGAACAGCAACAACAATTATAACAGCAGTATGAACATCATCATCATCATCATCATCATGCTGAACAGCAACAACAATTATAACAGCAGCAATAACTAAGTATGATGCACCTATATATAAAATCACGTTATCAACTTTTTTTTTCCCTTCATCTTCTTCTTTTTTTATTTTTCAATATTCTTGCTACTGTTGTTGACGCAGTAAAGTTTATCTATTTTTCCGAAGTAGGTGTCATGAAGGTAGTTCATGCTTCTGGTTTCAGTTCCTTTCGAATGCAGAGTTTCTTCGTTTTGTTCAATCCAAGCTATTAAAGTGACAAAAACTGTAAGTATGATTTAAATTATATTTAGAATGCACTGAAAGAATTCGTGAGTGTGTGTATATATATATATATATATATATATATATATATATATATATATATATATATATATATATATATATATATATATATATATATATCACCTTCCCCCACCCCACCCCACCCCCATGCGTTTATAGTTATCAGCTCCTACAAATCATCACAAATCATATTATGATACAGCTTGTCATTCCGTAACCCTGTACATATGTAGGAAAAGTCATTAAAAACTGACACGAAATACAAAGTTTTTCGGGCAAATTATATCCAAACTAGAAAGAGTCATATAATTAAATAAAATGATGAATGGATATGGATATTTAAATGAAAAGAAAAATACGATCAAACGAACGGTATATTTATTTATATATATATCTATATATATATATATATATATATATATATATATATATATATATATATATATATAAAGAGAGAGAGAGAGAGAGAGAGAGAGAGAGAGAGAGAGAGAGAGAGAGAGAGTTTACCCATTCTTGCTTGGTACCTGTAACCAGTATATCAGATGTAATGGTTCTGACCCCACATAAAAATCTCCATATGGGGCTCTCTGACTAATCACTATTATTTAAGGCTTTCCAATTACGTATAATGAAGACGCGAATTAGTAATGTAATTTTCAGGTAACTCACATAGCAACAGGAAGCAGTAAGGAAATTTCCGAATTGACTTGAAGGTGTTACTATCACTTATATATTTTCTCCTATCATAATCAAATATCCAGCACTGATAACTACAATTTATATATAGACAAAAATATTTAAAAAAATACCGTGGATCTATTTCTATCCAAATTTCCTGCTTGCAAGATAACTTAGTGGAGGTACAATTATTTACATAAGTCAGTTTGATTTTGTATCGCTCAGTAAAAAATACATTATATTGTTACAAATGGACATTCACAGAATTTATATACATGTACTCTAATTTCTCTATCTGTCTTTCTCATCTGTCATGTTTATTTATATCAGACGCACATTGTTATTTGCTCTGTAAACAAACTAGAGTACACCCGTACATACATGCAAGTGTTTTGCCGAGAATGGTGTCTGACCTGAGTCCGTATGTTTGTCAGTATAACCATGTATCTGACTTTCATAAACTTTCACACAGACATTAACATTGTTGACCACAATGCTTAAGCAGATAAGACAGGCAAGACTGGACATCCTTGCACATCCGTGTATAAACGTTACAAACTATTGTAAAAGTATCCTAAATTTTCAGTTCAATACAGTAAAATATAGTGAGGATATGTGTTTCAAAAATTTAAACACAAAGCTGTAACATTTACAACGATAAAATATGCCTTTCAGCTTAAACAGGCGAGACAGTCAAGACAGGAACTCCAAGCATATCAGAGTATAACTTCAGACCCCGAGTTTTATTACTTTAAAGTTGCATTTGAACGCAGCCATTGATGTAGAAGATACGTGACTTTTAAAACCTGTAGCACAATACCACCATTGTTCACCGTGGTGCTTATGCATGTGATGCAGACAAGACAGGAACCGCTAGCTTATCACGGCATAAACTTTAGACCTATAGAGATATTGTCAAAGAGTTTCACTTGAATGCAGTGACTGATGCAGAATATAGTTGACTTTCAAAAACTTTACGCAAAACTTTAAAATTGTTGACGCCACCGCCGTTGCCACGGGAAGAGTGACAACCATATAACACCAGAGACCATTCTTACTTAGGTGAGATCAGAATGATCATTATTATATTATTTCTTATCCTTACCAAGTACAATTCACGAGAAATTATATTTTTTAAACGTTAGTAAATATGCATTTACAAAGCCCCTCTCTCATACACACACACACACAAACACACAGACAACAATCTGAAAAAACAACTACTTGAAAAATGATAAGATAGCATGGGATTATGATTCTACAGGATGAACGAATCTGAAGCAAGTAAGTCTGGTTCCTGACCGAGCCCCACTCCGTTACTCTCTGTTATATCCTCATAACGGAGAGTAATCGAGTGGAGATAGGTCAGAGAACCAGACTAGAACCAAGTCAGGTAATATAATGTTGAACACTGTATTCATTTCAGAAGGTTATTAACCTATACATGTCAGAGGCGGAAAATGGGTCAGATTTTTAAATTTTTTATATGATTACTTTTAAACATGGGAGTTATTTCAAAATTCCACCCTAGCGGAGAAAAGATTTTATGAGACGAACACATTCCCATGAAACATGTGTAAGCATGAAAATTTAAAGTCTTTTGTTAATTTATTCAATGTTCCAAATATCTTACTAGATTTCGAGCCACATTTTTGCTATATATACATGGAAAAGCTTCAGTAAGTACGATATACGTTTATACGCCCAAATTGTATATTACTTGAGGATCAGAAGTCGCTTTGCTGACTGTGTATAAACATTATGATGACATCTGTAGTCTATATTTTCGTGACAGAACACGCAAACAGAAAGTAAAATTACTGACTCATGCCTTTTGGAAAAAGTAAAATACCAGTATTGATATACACAATTATTAATGTGATAATTACAAGGTTGCTAAGAGTGTTGACTTGACCTTTGATTGGATGGAATCCCCCAAGATCAATGACATGTCAATCAACATGCCTTCTCATCTCCATATCACATTACTAACAACCAGTATGAGGGTTATCTGATATCTCTGAGGTAATTGCTTAGATTTACGTACTGAAGGTAACTTGCTCCCATAACCTCTACTAAAATAGAAGAAATTATAGAATGCAAGTGGCACGTTTTGAATACATGCGGTTGAAACTACATTATATTATATGCATTCCTTATTATTGCCCTGGTAAGGGAGAGATATGAAGATTTGTTCACGTCATATAATAAGAAATGCACAACATATAATAAGAAATGCACATCATATAATAAGTAATGCACAACATATAATAACAACAGCACGAGATACAATAATAATTGCACAGTATATAGTAACAACTGAACATGATATATTGAAATCGCATTTCATAAAATAAAATAAAACAAACAAACCAACATATAATAAGAAGACACATCATACACATGCAAATGCACATAATATATTGAAGTTTTAACCGTATGTATTCGAAACGGAGGGCTTAAGACAGTTTTGGCGTTCCATAGGAAATTCTGTATATAATAAATCCGACTTAAAATAACTCACAAACCATTTGTTTGATTTTGTACAAATTTGTACAAAATTTTTGTTTCGTTCAAACCAATATGTACTTTCGATTTCGCAATTTTCTTTTACAATAGAAAATACTTTCTTATGCAAGTGAATCTGGGCGGAGTTTATAGCAAATTTTGGATCTATCAGTTACATAGCAGACGTATGTCAGAAACGTTCTGAATAATGGGCCCAATACAAAAAGACCGACTTTGGTGAGTCTGCAAGTCAAATCTTCCCACTTCCAACACATTTCTTTGTTTGTTTGTTTTTGTTTTTTAATAAAATTGTGTCCATATTTGTTTTAAAAATAAAAATGATATAATTTATGACAACATTTTATTTCAAATATTTAGGCGGATTTGTAAAAAAAATAGTGAATACCCCAACTCTCCCAGACCCAAGAACCCTAGGCCATAAAATAGGCGTTGTAGATCAGATCCGGCACTTATCTAGTGTTCTGTCTTTCATTCCGGCATTAACAAATTTCTGTTGAACATGTTCTACTCTCTGACCTATACTTCAGGGACTTAGAACTCGGAATAAAAAAACACAATCTAGACTCTCTGACCAATACTTCAGGGTCTTAGAACTCGGAGTAAAAACACAAGCTCGACTCTCTGACCTATACTTCAGGGACTTAGAACTCGGAGTAAAAACACAATCTTGACACTCGGATCCCTACTTCAGTGTCTTAGAACTCGGAGTAAAAACACAGTCTAGACTCTCTGACTTGAGGGTCTTAGAACTAGCAGTTAAAACACAATCTTGACACTCGGATCCCTACTTCAGTGTCTTAGAACTCGGAGTAAAAACACAGTCTAGACTCTCTGACTTGAGGGTCTTAGAACTAGCAGTTAAAACACAATCTTGACACTCAGATCCCTACTTCAGTGTCTTAGAACTTAGAGTAAAAACACAGTCTAGACTCTCTGACTTGAGGGTCTTAGAACTAGCAGTTAAAACACAATCTTGACACTCTGATCCCTACTTGAGGGTCCTAGAACTCGGAATAAAATTAGCACCCCATTTGCACAGCTTCACTACACAGACAAGTACCGAGTATATTACCAAATTAGTTTGTGTCACTCTGATCAACGGTGTGACTGTTGGAGCAGAAGGTGGGGTGGACTGACGGACGAACACTCGAGCGCACAGGTGAGGCAAATGCAAATACCTCTGATATCTTATTGGCAAAACCCGTGAATAAATATTATAAAATGCAGAAGGCTAGACTTGAACCCTCGCCCCTACAACAAAGTTTTAACCTTTTATTTAGCCACTATCATAAATTGCATGTAATGAAGTAAACACTTCGAAATGACCTTCTGAGTCCAGCGTCATGTACCCATATAGTCATGGGTTCTTGTTCCGGTCATTTTGATTTTTATCCCTGTATAAAGAAAAAAGATAGTGGGATAATACTATTTCTTTCGCTTTCTTTCTCTATACAACTTCAGACCCTCACTAAATGCTGCAGACAACCACTCTGGAACATCCCATATCACCCCAACCCATAGAAAGCCCCAACGAGATATTTAACCGGCACCTTGTTACTCTTCCAGTCCTGAGGTGAAGTTGAAACGCACGGATGAACATTATCATTGTGTGAAGTTGAAACGCACGGATGAATATTAGCATTGCGAATGATATATGATATGCAAGAGGAATGTTTGAAAACCAAGGTCGCGTTCCCACCTAGCAATGAGTCGGGAAAGAGGCCCTGGAGAAATTTCCAAAATCGCCCCGCTCCTACACCATTTCACTGCGTCGCGGAGCTCCATTTGCTCCGCCTTTTTAAATGGCCTTGTATATATATAGATATATATATATATATATATATATATATATATATATATATATATATATATGTGTGTGTGTGTGTGTGTGTGTGTGTGTGTGTGTGTGTCCTCAACTCTTAAATACGGTTTTACAGTGTCTTAGTAGTCAAAGTTGTTTGACATTAAAATTTTATATTTACTTTTACAGGCATTGAATGTTTTCTGTGTTGATGATCGATACTGTACAAACTTTTTATTTCCTGGTTTGATTTTTCACTAAATGTCTTCTTGTGTCAAAAGGGAATGATATATGATATGTAAAAAGTACGGTCTGAAGGCAATAGCTCGAGTTTATACCTATCATCGAGTCAGGCACTTTGCCATACGAAACACCAACCGGAACCTAGGATTTTTACAAATATAAATAAATGAATGCAATATTTTCTTACTTTATATATATATATATATATATATATATATATATATATATATATATATATATATATATATATATATATGTGTGTGTGTGTGTGTGTGTGTGTGTGTGTGTGTGTGTGTTGCCTCTATTTTTCAATACAACTTTACACAGTATCTTAGAAGTCAAAGTTGATATGACATGAATATTTTTTATGACTTTAAAATTGATGAACGACACTATAAAAACTTGTTTTTATTTCTTGTTTTATTTTCACTAAATGTGTTCTTGTGTCAAAAGGGATCTTTGTTTCCATTGCCACTATTATATCCAGTGTCAGCAGAAGCTGGAGGAATGTGTCTTCCTGGAGGTGAGTACGCATGCCTGAAACTGACTCCCACGGACAACCTGGACTGGAGTTCTCCACGCACATCATCTGGAATCAGTGCAGCATATACAGCTTTATTAAACCACAAGTCTTAGATATAGGTTTCATAGAAACTGAAGCTATATATAATGGTTAGTGCTTATAACTACACATCACCGATACTAACCAAAGATTTATAACATCAGCGAGTTACTACAAACATATCCTATTTTGCAGTATTATAACCAAATGCAACGTACTTCTTTCCAACAACATCAGTAGATCAGTCAATCAAACAATCCTTATATCTATCTGATTTTTCTAAGAAAAGGCGAGAAATCTTAGTTTATTTATTCTATTTAAAAAAGAAATTCAGAAAGATTAATATAACTCCAGAATTTGATGTTCATGCGTTCCCAACACGATTGCAATATGTTTCCCGTTGCTGGGACGAGTTTTCACAAAATCTTCAAATGTGTTTCTCCCCTGTATTTTCAGAGTCGGCGTCATTTTCTGGATCGTAATTTTTATATTAATCTGCACGAATCTGACATTGGGAAATAAATCAAACGAATAATTATAAACCGAAACATTTTTTAAGCCAAGAATGACATATTTCATATTGTAAAGTGTAGATAAAAAGGATAATTTCTCAATGGACGCATGATATTATTTTTAAAAAAAGTTTTTAATTACAGAGCAGAAGAGCAATTGCCAATCTCACCTGCTGCTGAGGCGCAGTTTTGTTCATGAATATTTGGTCGTTCAGACTCTTGCTGACGTTGACTTCCTGCATATTCCTGTTGTTGACAGGGAACTTCATTGAATCTCGAAGTTTTCTCTATATGTTCCTTTTTCTCTATTCCTCCTGGTGCTTCCGTGTTTCTGACAGCTCTGTGAAATAAAAACACTGCTCTATTCGCGTTAGTTTCAACGCTTTCGCCATCTTGGAGCCGACAATCTGGCCCTCGGTTTGTGTAACGTAGCTTTCCAATAAGGGACACTACCGCTGCCTTGATTTCCCATCTCAATAGGTACACAACCCAGACCAAGAAAAATGCAAACAGAACATTTGTTCCGGTCGAAACATAGAGTAAACGGTGGGCTGAAACAGATGTTTTGGATATATTAACATGATAATCACAGTGCAAATGACGGATCATTGAAAAATGGCGCCTCTGTAGCCTTAATGCATAAGATGAAATAGAGGACCCCGTAAAAGAACATATGTTACTATTTCATTGTAGATTTTTTAAAATACATAGAATTCGATTTTGAAACATCTACCAGTTCACTTTTTTATACGAAGAAAGCCAGAAGTAGATTTATCCGCACACCTAGTGTAAACCGAATATCTAACAGTTTGCTACTAAATGTGTATGATATTAGTGATCCTACTTGTAAATCTATTACTAGTTTCCGTAAATGCCATAACTGTAAAGGGTGGACGATCTTATATGAGCAGAGTAAGTGGACACGAAAATAGTTCATACTTTCAGAATATCACATTATGAGTTATCTAAATGTATCAATCGTGCAATTGACTGGTTGACTCATTGACATACCATCATCACAACTTGCAGTGGTTAACGTTTCTCCAGATCTGGTAATCTCTGAAGAAGAAAAAATGTTGGTAAAGTGGTAATATTTTCAAATTTATGGGTTGAAAGGAAAAAGAACGGTAAGAAAGACACTTTAGTATCAGATTTATATTACACAGACCGCACTATATAAACTATTCTAATTTAAAATGGGGTCTGCTAACAATTATTCAAAATTTCAATAACAAAGGTCAAAATCAATGTATGGAGTATACAACAATGTATATAAGAAAAATGCAAAGAACAAAAATAGCACAAAACTATTTGTAATTTATCAAATGTAGTAGAAGTAAATTATACAGATTATCATGATACCGTTGGCGATTGGCGGGTCAACCTCTACATGTCGATGTATATTGTCCCAAAAATTGATGACATTGGCTTCACAACAAAAAAAAAAAAAAAAAAAAAACGCAGGCCAACCAAAATAGGGGATTTAAGTGTTTGTCCCTGAAATGCAGTGCTTTTTGTTTTTAGTTCTACCAACATGACATGTTCGTTTGTCCTTTTCTGATCAGTATCAAACGATATGTACACCAACGGTGGATTTTTTGGTGCTGTGACCAGAAAATTCTTTCACATTTTTTAAAATTTTTATATGGTGAACTTGGCTGTGATGAAAGGAAATGGAATAAAGTTAATTATTAAGCTGAAACAAGGTTGCCAAAACATATGTGAGGTGATTTAGGCCGAACCGTATTTCTGATGACAAGAGTCAAAACATATGTGTGTTGCTTTAGACCAAACCGTATTCCTCATAACATGCATCAACATACAGCCCAGATATTAGGGACAAGTCCATTCATAAGGGGAAAAAAAAGTACAGTAGGTATTCATGCATTGTGCAGGCTGGATCACTGAAGATAATTAATCCAAACTATGCCAACAAGATGCATGTTGACCAATGCCTATTTTGCAAGAGAACACACGGCTCGTGAATATTCCACTGAATGTTTAAAAAGAACATGTCAGTCATGTTGACCTAAAAATAAGCATGAAACTGTACATAAACATTTCCCGCAAATGACAATACAAGTGCGTAGAAAACTAAGATGGTGAACCTTAAAAGGGAAGCTTACCATCACAGTGGAGAGTGCAGTTAAACAGTTGCCTGGGTGTGTGACACGTGCTACTGACTACGTCACATGCAACACAACGACGAATAACTCTGTCACAGAATTGGTAGCCCCAGCGACACGGGTTTTCGTGGCAATTGTAGTAAATAAACTCGTGCTTTTTCACTATAACGAGAAATACATTATCGTCCTAAGAAGAAAGACAACCACAATAATCATTTTACATAACATTTCATAATGACATGTTAAAATGTGATCTTTGATTCTTCCTTTTTTTCAGAGAGAAACAAAAAACATTCTGCGGCATAACGGCTTTGTTCATCATCATGTTCTTTTTCATGCCTTTTTAACATTCCTCCCTCTCGCTTCTCGGTCTTTCATTCAAAGCTTTATACCCCTATTCGTAGAATGGATCACACGATCTAATACCGTTGTGAACATACTGAATCAAACCATCCTCCAATCATTCACCATTATTGTAAACCTGTATCGATAACGGCTTGAAGGCATATTTCATGGTTGTATTTTGCATCTATCTAGTACACCAATAATTAAATTCCTGTTAATGGAAAATAAAATCCATTCTAAGTAAATGAGAAAGTTATCGAGCGTGACAACTCCATATTATTAAAAAGAATAGCACCAGCCCAAATATATATGACTGTAACGATTCAAAAAAGGAGGATAACTGTAAACAACAAAAGAAACTATAGTTATGAATATGAAAATATATATCAACTCCATGACCATACCGACGAGGCGTGTAAAATTATTCAGATCTTCGCATTGTACATGATATATAAATCACTTAAAATGTCGTCCTAACTGAGGTTATTTTAGCTCTACAAGTCCCTGGCTATTATACTGATGGTGGGAACTTTAAAGCTTTGGTGAAAAGCATAGACATTTTCTGCAGAGTTGCCAGATACAAGCCATCTGACAATTGAGGCTCTCTTCATGGTATTTGTAGATGGATTCTATCCAAATTAAAATCGTTGTGTATCAAGAAACAATTTTTCAACTTGCACCTAGTTAGCTGCTCTCGTATTTTCGCGAGCGCTCATAAAAATCTTTCAGAATATATCGCTGCCACAACGTTCTTTGGACCCCATAGGTCATCTAGCAAACCTTAGTCTATCGTCTCTGGGTATTAGCAATCGGAATACCTCGTGGCTTTTCTACAAAATTCCATCCCGGAAATACTTTGGTTGGTATCGGCCTTCATTGGCAAGCCAACATCACACTCTGCACTATCGTCGTTAAATAAGCTCCTCTGCTATATGGCGATTTACTATACAATTTTGGATATTATTCCTCTGCCGACCAGCTTGGCGGACACGTGTGCATGTTAAGAGTCTAACAAAACAGTTCCAAATACTTGGCTCCTTTACTTTATTTGTTGTGATGGCTTGCTAAGGTCAATCTAATATATGTCTCGATTGTAATTTGAACTAAGTAAAATGCTTCATAAAAGTGTGTTAATTTGTGTTTTTGCACGTTGTCCGCAAACCCCCGATAATGCTTAAATGGCAGTGATCGGTTTTAAAAAACACCGGAATTTATGAAATTTGGCCAGTATCATAGGATGGTGACTAATAAAATATCTGTCTCCTATGTAATTCACACAAAAGTGACGTCATTCACATAAAAAAATTTTAACCTCAAGATATTATTTTCCAGCTAATATATATATATATATATATATATATATATATATATATATATATATATATATATATATATATATATATATATATATATATATATATAATAGGTTCTTTTTTCTGTAAATTAGAGCATGAATATTTTCTCCAGCTCTTTGTGGGCGGTCCCTAATGGACCAATCGACGCAAAATGACGACTAACTCGGTAACACACTGAAGTACGCTAGTCAAAATAAAACCATGTCAAAAGCACAATGATACCTTTATGGAATTATTTGCACAAGTTCACTAAAAGAAAGTTCTCCAGTGAGTTCATGCTTGAAAAAAGAAACTTCGGAAATATTTAGACCAAGAAAAAGTCATCTCAGTTTAGTCGAGTCGCCCGGAATGAACGCCATGATGGTGTGTGACGTGCACATGATGTTATTTGGTAAACAGGGTATACATATATGCAAGTAAAGAATTTCGTAGTTTGTCCCCCTATATTTTACACAATATCTCCACATTCTGCACCAAAGCCGCTTAACAGAAAAGATCGCAGAAAATACAGTCCAAGTTTAGTGTGATTAAGTCATCAAGGAGTACGATTTTCTCCAGACTGCATTTCACCACAAAATTAACAGCGTTGTGAAGTAATGTTATCCTACCAAGGAGAAGTAGCCCATTGTGAGGAGTGTGGTGCAAAATTGCTGTTGTTTTTTTTTTTTTTTTTTTTTTTGAATAAAACAAAAGTTCTGGGCAACAAAGAGCTTGAAATAAATATTCTTGCTCAGATTCTTAGGAAAAAAAGAACTAATTATGTCCATTATTAGTTGAAAAAATTAACTATCTTGGGGTTAAGGAAAACAACAAAATCCTGGCTCGAACGAAAATCCCAGACCACCCTCTCCCAACCCCAAAAAAAAGTGGCCGCGATCGGTAAACACAACCATGATGTTAGAAAATAAAATCCTAAAAAAAAAAAAAATTCATTTCTGACCAGGTTTCACTTTAAAACACTTGACACTAGTGAACAAAAATTGTTTAATTTAGTATCTATTGTTTATCAGATTGAAATGGAAGCACAGATACCGTAATGTCATTCTCAAGTGCCATATCTTCCCCATACGGCAACTGATGAAAATTTCTTTGCATTCGGCCTTAGCTCTAAAGTTGCCACAATCATTAAAATGGCCAGGGACTTGTAGAACTAAATGAACCTCAGCTAATGTCGACCAAGATGGGCTAAAATAGAATGGAAAATGTATTTGAACGCCAGACAATTCGACTCCATAATGAAAGAGAAATTGAAGGAAATGCTCAAGTTAAATGTTACACGATCTATATTGACTCGGAATGGACTAGAATTATAAAATTAGAGTTTGTAGTGAGGAAGAACTCACAATATATCCTATCGTTTTTGGAATAAATTATTTTTTTTAAAGCAATATTAAATAAATCCTGGAAGGAACCTGTGGTGTACAGTGCACCTTCATTTAAAATATTCACCCACTGTGTAACTCTGGTCGTAATGAGCGAAGAAGTACAAACGTTAGAGTCCGGTTGTTTGAGGGATGTTGAATAAACTCTGGAAAGTAACACACAGCAATCCAGTTTTGGAATGCAACACACCTTCACCTCAAGATGCACCTACACTGCGAGCTTGGAAATTACAGGTGCGTTGAAATAAGAGTTACAGCCCTGACAAAAATGACGTCTTGCGTCATTCTAAAAAAAACACCAAAAACATTAGTTTGTGTTCCCAATTTGTAAAAAAAAATGAGTTAAACAGAAAATATTCCATTGTTGCTTTGAAATATTAAAAAAAAAGAGAGAACACGATTGATCAGTCAACTACCGCATAGAATTGACAAATTGAAAATTATAAATTTTAGGAACAACTTCAATCAAAATATAGTCAAGGACAGATAGCGGCTTTTCGTATCATCTTATGTGTTGCCTCATTCCGACGTGGTCGTACTTTACACAGTGGCGGCGCGAGGCCGGTCTAAAGGGGGGGGGGGGTTGCCCCCGGGCGCTGGGCGAGGGGGTTAAATGGGGGGGGGGGGGGGTTTGGAGGTTGGCAACTGACATAAAAACTGTTTTCTGTGGCAAAGTAGTGGCGCCACTAAAAAAACATTGCCCCCGGGCTCCTCGAACCCTCGCGCTGCCACTGACTATGATGTTGCTAAATCAGTGTCTCGTTCTATAACAATAACTGTATAATGATACTAATTAACTTACCTTCCATACCTCAAAACTGCTTTCCGTTTACTTTCGATAAACTGTTTATTTTGAATGACACTTCATCGACTAAAGCTACACATGGAGACTAATTTCCAAGGGAATTACCGGTATGACATCAGACTACCCGTAATCCAGTAACTGACGTACCCTTGTTGACAGTGCAAAGGTTAAGTTGAATATGATCAAGAACCATTCTGTTACTTCACATTTTAGAAAGAGTCTTACTATCAAGCACCTATATGATCAGGAAGAAGTGTACTTATAACGGTGACCAACGTCATGAATTTAGCTCATTTTACATTGTAACGTTTGTAGTGATTGATTTGAAATAAATATCAGTATGTGTAAATCAATGTAACTTCTCTCAGTGTTTATTTAAGTTGACTTTTTAAGTTGATACTGATATCTAAATGTGCTTCACCACCACGTGTAATATGTTTTCGAGACTACTTACAGAAACGTGGTTTGCTTATACAATCTGAAAAAAAAAGGATTCTATACTGTTGGCTGCCTAGTCACATTGGTGTTAAGGGCAATGAAAGGGCAGATAAGACAACCAAAACTGCCCTGTAGACACCCGTTTCCAAATGGAATATTCCATATACTGACTAGACACCCGTTTCCAAATGGAATATTCCATATACGTTCTTCAAACTAAGCAAAATATGTGGAATGAAAACTCAACAAACTTCGGATAGCTATGTTAAAGGTATTTCGAAATATTTTATTTCCACGAGTGATCTATACATTTTGGGATTTATTGCAGCCTCAATATTTACATATTTATATTTTTCCCTCCATACCCCTTGCATATAACAGCAGGAGGAATCCAAAAGTTCATCTCTAAAATAGCACATATTCACTATTTACAGAATTTGGCTTTCAACGTTTTTCTCGTCAGCAATGGACAATTTCACACAAATTCAAAAATTAAACCGTTTTTTAACAGCTTAAAACAAAGAAACTTGGTGATATTCATACATTTCCAGTTGTTAATAAAAAAAATATGAACAAAACATTTTCTCCAATGTATGGCCAACCATCCTCGATGGTAAATTAGAGTTTGCCTGATTTTTATTTACTCCTAAATATATGCATCATTCAGGAGAATCAAAATATAAAACATGTTATAATGTTCATTTTTACAATTATAAGCATTATTGTCGCAGAATACACAATACTAAATTAAAAAAGGCAAAAATGCTTCACAACACTTGCCAAAAATGGCACAAAGGTGACTCTGTTCAAAACTAATGGTAGGTGGCAGTAGCAATTGTCAAAATTGCAAAAGAAGCAGCCAAAAAGTTTATGACTAATAAGTTGGTGAGTATTACTATTGAAACAACATATTTGCGAAAGTTGTGAAATAGTACTGTTGTCTATCAATTTTGGCCAGAAACATAAGCAACTTTTTTGCATGATGCCAATGACGTTCCATAAGCGGCCATGTTGGCACTGTGTCTTACTTCTGGTTTGGATGAAAAGAATGACCCACTTATTCAAAACTTAATTTCAGGCAAGGTGCATCAGTTTAAATTTAGAAATTTTTCTTAGAAAAGTTTTTAAATGTTGCTTTTCACAAATTGATGTGTTAAGCACTTATGTGCAGATTAAGGGGATCAAATGCAATTTGGATACTTTGTCTTTTCTTTTCTCATCTCACAAATGCAATTTGGATACTTTGTCTTTTCTTTTCTCATCTCAAAATGCATGCTAAAATTATAATAATGCCAAATACACAATATTTGGGGTTTTCACTTTGCATAAATACCCATAATTTTATGCAAGAAGCAATCATGTAACTTCAAACTATGGTGCAAAAATAGACCTACCTATATTGTAAACCGGGTCCAATGCTGTTTTGGAAAAGTTTAGAGTTACTCCCCCATTGCTTGAACATAGCTACTTCAGAATGTCAAACACACTACTGGAGCATGGTATCCCTAGTATAGAACAAATCGCAGAGATGATGTTGCATTGTGCTGATCGTGTATCAGACACACATATCTGACTCCTGCAGAAGGCTGCAAAATTTACATTCGTGAACAGCTTAGTTTTGTTTACTACCTGCAACATTCACAAAATTGGTAACCCTGTAAATAAACATGTACATGGCTGTCAGTACCCCAGTTCCAATTAAATTACATATTTCCACATCTCTGCTTAAGAGGACTGTTTAGTATGATTTTTCTGTTAATTCTTTTTTTGAAGTATGGGTGATTTTGAGATGGAATGTGGCATCACTAGTAAAACACCAAAGTTGACAAGAATTGGTTGTATCACACTTTACATAGGTTGATTTACTGATATTGCTGAAATAATTTCTTTAAACTACATTATTTACCTTTGAAAAAAGCATGTTCATCAACAGAACCTTTGAGGAGTAACATTTTATTTTAAAGAAACATTATTTCAAGCTTGTAAGCCACTGCACAGTTTTGTATCCATCACAGGTCCTTCAAAAGCATCTTATGTGCATGTCTAGGCAGTACATCTTGTTGCATTATTGATTTTTCATCATGAACATATATGTAGCAGTACAAAATAATATAATTACAATCTTAAGGATGTTTACCTAAATTGTCACATATTCAACAAAGACATGCCTTATACACTGTATGCTATCATAATAAGAGGCAAAAGACTTAACATCAGATGAAACAATTACAAGTTGAGGTAGGTATGGTATGTATATTATCAATAGTTGTCAGCAGTAAGCCTAATGTGCAGATCAGGGAAACAAGTTGAGTTTCAAATTGGTTAAGTTAAATGGCATCATTTTGGTTATTGTATATCGTGTACAAGTTTAACACTTTTGGTAAACATTGCAGCCTTACTCGTGCATACCTCCTGGAGAGTGAACCTCAACCAGAGTGCATACCCTGACAGTGGAACATATTCTTGTATAGAGAGTCAACTTCCATCTTGTGAGACAGCAGTATTTTGATGTGAACTCACTGAAGAAACTTTACAATCAACTATTGGAGAAAATCTTTGACTTTCTGAGGGAAAGTGATTTATATAACAAATGTTAACCATGTGTTTTAAGGACTTTAAGGACTTTGTTTTAAGGTGTTTTAAGGACTTTACATGTATTACCTTTATCTTATATTTTATATCTTTGACAGAAATTTAACATCTTTACCTTTTATATTTTATCAGTTTGTATTTCATGTTTTTATTAATTTTAAGGGTTTATCTTCCTAAAGTTTTCATGCAATTCTTCATATTAAAATTTTAGAACTTTAAATTTAATTAGCACCATATGGCCATTATTGTGCTGAGGTGCCATTTAACATTAAAACATACATACATACATCTATCTCCACTACACCTTAGTTGTTGTTCTTTCCATCCCTCTTTTACCTCCAAATTGTTACATTTTGTTTTATTTTTCTCTCTCTTTTTACATCTTTCCTCCAATTTTCAGCTTCCACTTTAACTTAAGTGTGTACACGTCAAATATCACATATGCCATCTGGGTTTCTTATAGAGCTGAAACAAATACCAAATTTTTCTATTTGAAAATTCATTGAATGTATTTGGACAGAATTCAAATATTCATTGATTTTAATATGGCTTTCAAATCTACCTTTTTTTGTCTCCTTTGGTATTTATTGATTTATTGACACCCCCAAACCCTGCCAACTTGCATTGAAAACACTGTGAACTCATTCATCCAAATCTAATGAAATGATATTCTAGTGGTCTTCAGTACCTTTCTTTTATTTAGACTCATCAAATGAATAAAGGTTTATTTTCCATGTTTATCTTAAAACTCGGTATGAGCAAAAATGTTCACTTAGTGTTGAAGGCAGACTAAAGGTAAAAACATGCTGTCACTCTCAATTACTTGTTCAGTTAAATGTGGGGACTATCACAACAAATTCTCTGGGCAGTGATATATTCACAATAAATATCGCATGAATTGACTTACAATGTAACTTAACTGGAGTGCAAAAAGTGAAGACAATTAATGCTCACAGTCGATGACTCGATTGGTTTTTTATTGTGAGTTCAACTCTGTCATGTTTCTAGAATTTGATACCTATAATTATAATATGTGAAACAATCCTAGGGCAAGAGAAGTGGGTCTTGATATATGTACAAAACATAATTTGGTTGACATTTGGTGAGAGAGAAATATTTGTACATAAAGATACACCTGGAGAAAAAGTAATCCGATTAGGCAAGCCAGTCTAGACTATTTTCTTATTTCAGAAAATCTTTTTACAATGGTGGAAGAAACTCTAACAGTGTAACAGAACCTTGCTACAGAACTGACCATTCCCTTGTAAAAATAACTTTCGCTTTTAGAAAATCTGATAAACACAAAATATTTTGGCAATTCAATAACTCATTATTAAGAGATTGAGATTACATTTTTCTTGTTATAGATACAACTCATCATTGCAAAAGTCAATATATTTGCTCTAAACAGAGATCTAACTTTGAGCGAATTCCGACTTCTGAGATAGTTTTTACTATAAATGATGCATTTTAAAAAAAAATAATCATACTTTTAGAAATTAGGGGAAAACCATTTCTTACTCATCCATTAAGACCAGACAATAAGATCAACTGGATACAGCTTACTAATAAAATTAATTTTTTAGAACAAATTAATGAAACTAATCAATTACAAATTTTAGAAAGCAAAAGAATTTGTTGGTGGAATATCATAGGAAAAAAACAGAACATGTGACAATAAGATCAAGAGTAAAATGCATTGAGGAAGTAGAACTGGTATCAAAATATTGACCGTCTTTACTCGCGTATAATCCAGGTCCAAATGCAACAACATAGACCCTGATCTGCCGGCACATTATGCGACGGCAGATCATGGTCTGTGTTGTTTGTTCTACTGATTAGTCCTTACAAACTGCATAGACCCAGATCTGCCAGCTAATTATGCTAGGGGATTCCCTCTCCCAATATATTTTCCATCTCTGTTCAGAGATATACGGAAAAATCAAAATATCAAAGGAATAAAAATAAATAATATAGAATATCTTATATAACAGTATGCAGATCGCACTGCACTCACTCTTGATGACTGAAACATTTCTTAAATCATTGGATCTCATTTATCAATACACTGAATTTTCATGCCTTAGCGTAAATATCTGAAGAAAGAAAAAAAAGAAAAATATCTAAACCAGTCTGGATTGGTAATAGAACAGCTACTAATACTAAATATTGTTCAGTATACCGTTTAGTTTGGATTTATCAGAATTTATTTACCTAGGCATAAAATGTTCCACAGAACTACAGTGTAAACAATATGGTTACATTAAAATATGATACAAAGTTAGGGAAGTTAAATATTTACTTCAGCGGTGGTCAAAAAGATCATTATGGTTATTTAAAGTTTGGCATTATCAAAACTTACTCATGTATTACTGAGTTTCACAAGTATACCGTTTAGTTTGGATTTATCAGAATTTATTTACCTAGGCATAAAATGTTCCACAGAACTACAGTGTAAACAATATGGTTACATTAAAATATGATACAAAGTTAGGGAAGTTAAATATTTACTTCAGCGGTGGTCAAAAAGATCATTATGGTTTTTTAAAGTTTGGCATTATCAAAACTTACTCATGTATTACTGAGTTTCACAAGTCCCCCTCGTAATGTATTATAAGAATTAGATTCTCTATTTTATAACTTTCTTTGGAGTGGGGCAAGAGACAAAATTAAAAGAAAAGTAATTATTAAAGAATATCGTGAGGGCGATGATAAAATGTTTGATATCAATATGTTTCTGGATTCTATCAAGATAACCTGGATCAGAAGAATGATTACTCTTGTGCCCAAATGGAAAAAAAAAACCAAACAACATTTTATTTCTCCATCACATAGGAACAGTTTTGCTGTTTGGAAAAGATTTGCTTAAACAGTGAATACATGCCTCAGTTTCGGATCGTTGTCTTTTCAGCATATACAAAATTGTATTGGTTTTACTTTTGAAAACAAAAAACTCCTTCAAACACAAATATGGATGAATCCTAATATCACTATTGAAAATTCTAGTGTAATGTACAAATGCTGGATCAGAAAAGGAATTTTCTATATAAATGATTTTGTAAATGGATCAAATTTGATACTTTTTTAAAAATAAATTTGGAGGTATATAAATTTCCTATAATTTCAGGGGCTTTTAAATACCATAAAAATTTACATAAGTTTGATTCTAATATACAATACTCATGTATACACCCATTTATTTTAGTTATTCTAATGGATACCATGGGCCATCAAAGAGTTTACAAAACACTCATTTGCAATAATCAGGAGCCAGCCTCAGTTAGGAAATGGAATACAGAATTTGATCATTTACCCAGTAAATAAAAATTAATGGAATATGTTTTTTCCCTTGCCTCACAAGGTAATTGGATGTCCTAAACAAATGGTTTCAAACTAAGATTTTACACAGAGTTTTACCAACAAATAATTTTCCAAATAAAATTGGAAAATTTTAAATAATTTATGCACTCTTTGCAAAAACTATGTTGAAATTTTATCTTGTTTTTTATCGGGGGGGGGGGGGGGGTAAAAAAAAACAGTCGGCTTTGACCAAATTGACACAGTGAATAAAGAGCGAGTGCAATAATCTGTAAAATTTGTATCAAAGAGAGAATTTCTGCTAGTTATAATAGATACAAGAAAAGCTAATGACGTGATTAATTTATTTATATTAGAGTTAGTATTATGTATTTATAACTGTCGATTTACGAATGAATTTCCAAATATGTCTCATTTTAAGAAAGAACTTAAACTACACTTTCTCTCGGAAAAGTATTCTGCATACAGTAATTATAAATGGGAAAATGTTGATACCATATGGTAACTGTCCAAAAAGCTTTTTTAAAATTGGATATTAACTTATATCTGTTTGACATTCTACTCATAGTAAGGTATGCATTGATATGTTTATATGCATTAACGTGCCAAGTATACATATCTATATACCCTGAGACTTCACTGGGCCAATCCTGCTGTTACTTGGCTTCCTCTGCAGATGGACATACATTTTGGAATCAGTTAGACTGTTTCTATATAGATACAACCCCTGTATTGTCCCAGCAGTGCCTGGTTTCACTGTATTAATATGTTTATATGTCTATAATTATATATGTATGTACATGTTTGTATGTTGAATATGTATGTATGCATGTTATTTTTGTATAGATTTATGTATAAAGGTATCTATGCATACACGTCTAAAGGGACAGATTACTAAATACTTAAAAGCAAAAATGTAAGAATACGAAAATACAGTAAGTAATCGATATTACTGGTATTTGTAATGGATGTGAAAAACATCTTTAGATTATCCAGACTTCCATAGGAAAATGTAGATGGATAGCTAGACGCTTAATTGATAGATAGAAAGATTGACAGATAGAAGGATGAAGAAATATATTTTCATGCAATAATGTGTGATCATGTAAATTGTTGTTGTGGTCATGGCTTTTGTGTTTGTGTGTGTGTATATATATATATATATATATATATATATATATATATATATATATATATATATATATATATATATATATATATATATACATATACACACACACACACACAACTTCACTTTCTATTTCTCTCTCTCTCTCTTACAATCCTGGCACTGTAGTGATGTGTGTGTGTGGGGGGAGTGTCTCGTTCTATAACAAAAACTGTTAATTAAACTAATTAACTTACCTCCCATCCCTCAGACCTGTGCTTTCCGTTTACTGTCGAGAAACAGTTTGTTCAGAATGTAATTGATACGGCTACACATGATGACCAAATTTTCCAAGGGAATTCCCAGTACGAAATCTGACACTGTAGGTAACAGTGTAACTGACGTGTTCTTATTTACGTATAACTATGGAGTGTTGATAAATAGCCGTGATACTGGGATATTTCTAGCAGGGCCCCCCCCTACCCCCCAGTCAGGCCCGCCTATAGAAATTCCGGGCCCCTTGGCAGAGCAGTCGTGGACCCCAAAACTAGTTATAAAAAAAATTTTGTATATAAAAACCTGTGTACAGTTTTGCATATAAAACATGTACTAATCTACCATAACTTAGACTCTTGCAAGGAACAAATTTAAATATTTACTACAAAGATTACTTTTTTTTATATAACTAGTTGACGGCGGGCCCCTGAGCAATTGCCCACTGCCCCCCCCCCCCCGGCGGGCCTGCCCCCAGGAGCTACCAAAACCTGTTTTAAGCGCCAGTCTACGATATGAATTTAACGCACGCATGGAAATCTCCACATGTATATGATGTGAATAAACTATCAGTAATTGCTTTAATTTGATCGAATACACAATTGATTTTATTTTTGTCAGATTGTTTAGCCAGTCGTAGACTTTTTTCTCCTACGATATATGGAGAATTTTAATCAATACTTTGCCTATGTCTTGCGCGGTCAAGCTTCAAAGTAATAAAATGAAGGCAAAATAAAGAGTAATTATCAAATATGGAAGTTTATATTTAAAGATATTTATGAATCTTCCATACCTGAAAACCTCGCAATCGTTATCAGTAGTATAGAGGGTGAAAGTTCTGGATCAACCACTCTCTTTTTATCAGTTATTACACAAAGTTACCAAACCATAACACCGTGTGAGGCAGACACTCGCACATTCCTTACTACATTAAATTTGTTGTGCAATTTATTAAACCGCAACTTTAACATTTTGTACCATGTAAATGAACAAAAATTATGTGCCAAGAAATAAATGAAAAGGTTTTTTAAAAGAAGTACAAAAATGCACAGCTGCATTACGCAAGTTTCATGTTGAAAAAAGCAATAGCTTGAAGACAAAAAAAATCATATCAAGTGACAAAAGCACCTCAGATGAGGGCTATGGTCCGCTCTAACACTGAACACTTACTATAATACTATATAAGAGAGTAGGTTAGGTGACTTAAAACAGTCCGTTCCACACCTGACCCTCAAAATCTGCCCGCTATTTCCTTCCATGAAGACACTCAACCATAATATACGATTGAGTTTACTCCAAAGATATTTTTCTATTCTCATGAAGCCATCGTTTAGTTTCCTGCGTTGGACCAAACTGATGTTACGGGCCCCAAAACGTAAGAATTTGTGCGAATTTTGCCTGGTCAGACGACGTTACGCTCGCTTACGGCTTGCAGGTAACTACAGAGAGCGACTGAAGTAGATGGAAATGTAAGTTTGTACTTAAAATTCTCACAAATTAACTTGAAAAATCCTATTCCGTGGAAGAATTACTTATGTGCCTTCAAATTTCCACTCACTCAAATGTTTTTATCATTTTAATTTACAACCTCCTCTACTGAAGAGCTACTTCTTGGCACCCGAATCAGCAGCTAAAGCTGATTGGCTCAAAAGTTGATACATAAACTAATACTGAATGCAATACATAATATTTCGGTTTAAAAAAAATAAATAATGAGTATAGTCAATTTTAATTACATGTATTGTTAAAAATTTAAAGTGATGCATATTTTTAAACAATGAAATTTCAAAATGAATACATAAACTGTCACAGGAAATAAATATTTCTATAATAAAGGAATTGTGTTGCAATCGAATTGCTTCCATCAAAAATATTAAATACATCACAAAAACAGTAAATTATCAATAATACTTTTTCTCCGAATTAGAGAAAGAGAGTTGTCGAACATACGTAGAGCATATAAAATTACTGGAGTGCCTAGGAATGCATATGACAAAATGAGTTTAATACACCTTCTCCATTTAGATATCCGACAAATGTTTAAAACTGGAAAAATAAAAAAAGTGTGTTGTTACTTCTCCGGGAGCAATTAGGCGTTTATGAACTTTCGGTACACCTGACCACAGGTAATAGTACAATAATAAAATGACAAGTTGGTAATGGAGATTAAAAATGTCGTGCATAATTTAAGTGATGTCAGCAGGTTATCCAAGGCCTTAAATCCAATTTTAAGCAACCAAATTTAGTTATAAATATTCGATGAAATAGTAGGCACTATGATGAAAATTACCTAATGAATCTTTATCGCTGAAAGTATTAACATTTACGGTGCACTTTTGAGTATAGTAAAAGAATGAGATTGTTAAATATTTATCTATTCTGATCTGCTATAAATTTTGAAAGAAAAGACTAGAATGGAGTATGCTGAATATGCAACAGCTACACCTGAAACATGACTAAAAACATATCCCTGGTTGGCTTTCCAAGCTTCGTTCTGTAAACAGATATGTGAGGTTTTAGGTGAAACATTGCTAAACTCAATGAATGAAGTATAAAATCTCGAAGGTGAATTGCAATTAAGCAGACAACAGATAGAAGGAATGAAATCAATCGACCTAAACATTGCCGAAAGCCAAACAAATAAATTAACAAAATAGCAAAGCCAAAATAACCAACTTACAAGATACAGTGCAAAAATATAATAATGACTGTAAAGTAATACATACAGAAAAATACATCGAGATCAGGCAAACGAAAAATATAGATTTGTTTAATATTCTTCTTTATCAAGACATAGTTTCAGTAGATCATGCTACTTTATTTCATTGTTATTAAAAAAAACTTTATCAAACCATAACACCAAGTGAACCAGAAACTCTCACATTCTATACTACGTCAATAAACAAAACTTCTATTGGTCATGAACTATACTATCAACTCATACATAAGCAGAGCAGAATAGCTGCTGCGTATCAAATGAAAAAGATATAAAAACATTATGGCTCCATCAGAGCTATCACCTTCTATACTGCTGTTGTTATTATACAATTCTAGTGTCCGTGTGTGTGTTTTTACAAGAAGCACATACATAGTGCAATATGTTGGGAGGCTGAATGTGGTTTTAAGTGTATTTTAGCTATCTAGCAATAGTGCTGGTATTGCTTTACTCTTTAGAAATAATTCTTATTTCTTTTGCCTACAGAGACAGTTGTGATTGCCAGGGCAGATACATTTGCTTAGATTTATCAGTTAATGGACATACATTTATGCTTGTGAATTTATACGGTTATAATGATAATGCTGATTTTGTTTTAGAAATTTGAATGATGATATCATAAAGGTTGATAATTCTTCTGTTGGCATTTGTGATAAATTGAATATTGTTCAGGACATGAAGCTTGACTACTATACAATTTATATGATAAACACTCCATGGCCGAACAGCAGTCCACGACATCAAGATTTTATAGTGTTTTACATGCCCACCAATACATTTGTAAGGTCATCCATAAGCCCCAAGAATGATATTATTCTTTTAGGCTTAAGAATGTATTATTTATACACTGGTGGACATGAAACACGCTGTAAAATCAAGTTTCGAAACCTCAGTTTCTCGATGTTTGGAAATCGATTTTATAGCATTCCGGTACGTCTAGAATCACCTTTTATAAGATTTAATAGTATATAGAATAGATTATTTTTGTCTGCAACCCAGTAATTTGCTAGATAATAAAGGGTTCTATTTGGACTCTAGAATGGGATTTTTATGCATTCTTAGAGAGTGTCTGGATGAGTGCTGGAATGGGATTTTTATGCATTCTTAGAGGGTGTCTGGATGAGTGCTAGAATGGGGATTTTTATGCATTCTTAGAGGGTGTCTGGATGGGTGCATGAATGAAATTTGTTATGCATTCTTAGAGGGTGTCTGGATGAGTGCTAGAATGGGATTTTTATGCATTCTTAGAAGGTGTCTGGATGAGTGATTGAATGAAATGTTTTATGCATTCTTAGAGGGTGTCTGGATGGGTGCTTGAATGAAATTTTTTATGCATTCTTAGAGGGTGTCTGGATGAGTGCTAGAATGGGATTTTTATGCATTCTTAGAAGGTGTCTGGATGAGTGCTTGAATGAAATGTTTTATGCATTCTTAGAGGGTGTCTGGATGGGTGCTTGAATGAAATTTTTTATGCATTCTTAGAGGGTGTCTGGATGGGTGCTAGAATGGGATTTTTATGCATTCTTAGAAGGTGTCTGTATGGGTGCTAGAATGAGAATTTTATGCATTCTTAGAGTGTGTCTGGATGAGTGCTAGAATGAGATTTTTGTGCATTCTTAGAGGGTGTCTGGATGGGTGCTTAAATGAAGTTTGTATGCATTCTTAGAGTGTGTCTGGATGGGTGCTTGAATGAAGTTTGTATGCATTCTTAGAGGGTGTCTGGATGGGTGCTTGAATGAAGTTTGTATGCATTCTTAGAGGGTGTCTGGATGGGTGCTTGAATGAAGTTTGTATGCATTCTTAGAGGGTGTTTGGATGAGTGCTAGAATGGGATTTCCAATGATATATTCATAGTCTTAAAAGTGTTCTGGAAGAGTACGTTTGGAGAGGTCATATAATGATATGCTAATATTATTTTGCAGTCTTGTGTTTTAAGGGTTTTTTCAAACTTAGTTTTTCATAATGTTCCAGTGGGAAAAGAATGCCTATTTTAATGATTTTATATTTCTAGAGAGGTCTATCATGCATGTTGAAAAAAGATTGTATTTTATAGGTTTGAAGAATGATGTGCTTATATAAATATATTTTGATGTGTTATAGAGCCTGATGAAATCGCAGGTTTATGATTTTTATAATGAAATTATTTCAGAGAAATCATAAATTATGTGTTTACTACCTATCAGATGTATATACAGTACCTGTCACCAATACGTAAAGCGCATCATAAAAAAATCTTGCTTATATATCCATCAGTCTGAAAAATAAATTTTAAAAGATAAGAAATATATGCATTTATGACTGTCTAATCGATTTCAATGTGATCAAAATTAAAATAAGGTGTAATGTTACGACATTTCGTTGACTCATTTATGTTGGAGCTTAGTTAAATTACATTTCAAACAAATTAGTCCACAAGTGTTTTGTCGTGTGACAAATCATTATTAATTCTGTCAACAGTAATATTAGAAAGCACTTTATTATCTTCCTACATTGTTGTTGCGAATAATGTTTTACAAAAATAGCATGTTTTGTTATCTCTGTATTGTAGTTTCAACCATTCTGATTCTATAAGCTCTTATCCTGTATAACTACTTGCTTTTTCTATCTTGAGACTTATATCAATCTATTTTACCTTTAAAATATAAATTAACCCAAGGTGACTTTAGGGAAGCTAGTTTTGCATCTGGACGTTTGAATATTTGTACCTGGGGTTTTTTTTATTGTTATTTTTTATTTTTTATTTTTTTAGATCAGTTGCACGTGTTAATGCGATCCTGATAAAATATCTGTCAACATATGGCGTATTGCAATCGAATATTGTATTTTTATCTTTTACCATTAACCGTTGGACACGATCACATGTATTATCTTAAAGCAGTTCAAATTGTTTTTAATATACCTATGTATAGCTTGATCTCAATGTTTTCTATTGGTTCGAGTATTTTACAATATTTATCTTTTATTTATTTTATTATGTAATGATAGTTAATATATAATCGTATGCCTTTTGCTTTGTAATATTGTTTACACACAATTTTTAATCCCTTGTAATAATCTGTTCGTTTCACAACATTTATGACTACGTGATCATTGACATTATCACATCTGAAATTAAACAAACATATGTTTTTGGTTGTTTTGACATCTTTCATGAACTAATAATGTTTATTCCTTGTTTCTGAAAAGTAGACATAACATAATTTTTCAGGTTAAATAAATCTTGTTTCAAATTTACTAAATTTTATTTTATCAGCCTCATTAGTTAAACTTTTATTTTCTTTCACAAAAATATGATAGTAAATATTTGATTCAGACAACATAATTGATAATTATTTATGCTTTCTGTGTTATTAATACAAAAGTTAAATGGATTTCTTTGGTCAATATCGCCTGTACACAATATACCTTTAGTTTTGTTATTATCTATGAACATTTTTATTAGGTATAATTGATATGGATTGTATAAGAGAATTTCATCAAAAACTTTACAATCATATGGACTAATGTCATAATTGGTCTTTTTTCCAGTTTGATTATATGTTACCTCAATACCAAGCAACATGTTCAACGTAACTGCGTTATGTCTGTCTTTTCTAAGGACAAACAAATAATGTTTCATCAAACTATTATCACTAAGACAATATGTTTTTCTTACACCAGTATTGTTCCCTTTATAAATGTGTAGTGTTTCTTACACCAGTAGTGTTCCCTTTATAAATGTGGTGTGCTTGTTAAGAATGGTATTAATTTCAAGTGGATCTCTTTCGTTTTTAATAGTGTGTTCTATAGCATTTAATAATGACATCTTGGGTAAATCGTTTTTGTATAGTTCTATTTTCGTATCGCGTAAGTACTTAATAGTCTCAAGCTTAAAGCACCCGATTTCATTGCTAAGATCAAACAAGAAGAAATCTAACCCTTATTGGAAACATTGCTTTGATACAATCTTTGCTTTTGCCTAAATTCATTCATCTTTATTCATCTCTACCAAATCCTCCACCGCATACAGAAAAGGAACTTAATAAATAAGTTTTATAGTTTATTTGCAGAGATAAAACCGAGAGGGTTAAAATAGACAGGTAAGGGAGATTAAATATGATTCACTTGCACTCATTTGCGTGTTATATAAAAATGTATTGGATTAGGCATCTTTTAGTCAGTGATTATGGCATATGGCAAAACAAAACCTGGAAATTTAGAGGTACACAGTTATTCAAATTATGGAAAATTAAACTGAAAGAAAATCAAAAAAAAAAAAAAAAAAAAAAAGTTGTTGTGAAGTTATGATGGTATGTTCTATCACTATGGAAAAAAGACCATCTACTGTTCAAAAATATGTGCTTCAAGATATAGTATATATAATTTCAAATCATACGCAAGATAGAGACCAATTGTATTGCACTTATTAAACATCTTTTTGATACACAAGGATCTCTATTAAGCTTTGATGAAATTAAACAAAAACCACAAAGTAATAATTTGATCCAGTATTTTCCTCTTATCTTAAAGAAGTCATTGAAGTGTAAAAGGAAAATTGGAAGCTTGTTTTGAAAGTGGAAATAGTTTTCAAATAATCTTTGACAAAACTTCACTCCGTAGGGTAAGAGAAAATATTAAATATATTTATACAGCCATTGCAAGAACTAAGATACAAAAAGCCAAATGATCAATTTAAATTTGGTCCAGGTAGTTACCTTTTGTGTTGGCTAAACTTTGTACAAAAAATACCAAATTGATCAGTTTCAATTTTATTTTTCTTCATAGAAATATTGCGACAAACCAGTTATACAAAGGTAAAACAATTTAGTTAAGTGATACTGATAAATGCAACTTTTGTAATGCGAATAGAAAATATATTATTAGCATTTATCGCCTGAATGTCCCATTACTGAATATTTTTGAAATTATTTCTGGAATTGATCCGAACTTATGACCCGAAGTTTAGAATTTCATAAAAGGATATATTTGAAAGGAAATAACGATGTTGATATGCTTATTAATTTCTTAGTTTTGCTTGTCAAAATATGTTATTTACATATCCCGTTCAGATTTTTTAAAAAAGTCTTAGTTATCATAAGAACTTACTTTTATCGTATAAGGGACTGGAAGAATAAGTAACCAAAGTAATACTTGATTTCATTTAAAAATCCTAAAGCTGGTTTACACTTTCATGTGTTTTTCGCAAAGGGAAGAAGAGCACATTAAAGACAACAATTTAGTAAGACTTTGGGTTATTTCTCTCTCTCTCTCTCTCTCTCTCTCTCTCTCTCTCTCTCTCTCTCTCTCTCTCTCTCTGTGTGTGTGTGTGTGTGTGTGTGTGCAAGACTGTGCCTTTAAGTAAATAAATGTATCTTAAGTAGAGAGTACAAAACAGCTGAAGGGAATCCCCCGTACACTATGTCAGGTGATGAAGCTTGAAGCAGGGAAATATGTAAAATCCTATCAAATTATGTTCAATAAAGAATACCAACAAAATATGTATTTTTATGTTGGAATTTATGAATAATTAGAAATTTCATAATAATGCAGTGTGTGTGTGTGTGTGTGATTTGCAAGTATTAAGACAAAGATCTAAATGTTCTTCGTTCAGTTAATGGAAGGTTTTCTTTGTTCATATTTTGAATGAAGTCAGGATGCAGGAGTAAAGATTTTAATCCATACTTTAATGTTTGATAAATATTTCATAGATAGATGCAATGTTTGCCTGGAAATCTTTTTTCTCTAATTGTATATAAACATAATCATTTAATTTTGTAAATATGATTGTACTGTGTGTGATGCCTTCATTCATGCACATGTACCTATAATGCGTTGTTTGCTTTTAGTTTTGTTTTGTTTTGTCCTTTTTTTTTTTTTTTTTTTTTTTTGTAGGGTGCACTGTGATTTGTGAAAAGAGTGTCCATCATAGAGAAAACATTGAAGGAGCTTAATCACATTAGGTGAGGATAAATAAACATTTTTGTATGAAATATTTCATTTTCATTTACATTATAAAATTATTTTATAACTTCAAAATAATTTAGTAATGTACAATTTGCCCATTCTTAAAGTTTATCACTTCAAATAAAAATTTTCAGAGAGTTGGATTTGTATTTTGCGTGTAATGCGTACTCATATATACGAAAAAATATGCCGGACTATATGTCCATCACAAACGCAAATGACATTTGGCGGGAAAAGAAGAAGTGCAAGTTCGCAGCGCGATATGCATAACAATAGGTATAAACTAATCATTGGTTACGCGCAGTTCCGTGTTAACAGATGAAAATGAAAATAGATTAATACACGTACGTACTATATTTACCCACATGTAGGTACCCCTGTAATATTATTATCATACAGTACATGAAGTTTGATCTCAATGCATGCGTATATTTATTATTGTATTCTGTTTTTTCTGTATTTATTGTTTTGTCAATCTCTTCTTCTTGTTATCTTTCACCTTCCTCATTTTTTGTCTTTCTTTCCATCTGTGATCTATACCCGTCTGTCTATCCGTCCATCCATCTGTCTGTTTATGTTGTCTGACTGTTACCTTTTCAGATAGTGAATATGTTTTCGATAGATTTGCAGGTAGTGCTATGGGTGTTAGTTCAGATTATCGCTTTAATAATAGTTATAATATTATAAATAAGCCTTGAAAATCAAATATGCTTTTAAAAAGACTGTCATATATGCATGTATGATTAACCAGATCATGGAAACAGCGCTTATGTCACATTTTTATTTTTCAACGTCTATTATTTTCAATATGTGAATTAATGGTCTTCTAATAAAAGGAATAAAATCAACAGCTATGCTTTTTGTTCACCCACCAACAAAGGATTTAAGCACAGGTGCCACATACAAATCCAATTACAATTAGGACCATGCTCTTACTGTGAGATATGGGTGATCGTTTAAGGCATCAGGAATTATCTCCCATAAACAAGAAACTTTATCGTTTACGGCTTTATGACCATGTTTGTTTGACAGTGCATCTGTCATTTGCACACCAGAGGTGAATAACCGTGAAAAGTGATTCAATTGAAGATGGGAGACCTTTTTTCATGAATGCAGGAATCATTCAGTTTCTGCCAAAGAAAAGTTTGTGTGACTGATGACAATACTGATGACAATACTGACCCAAACAGAAACGCACCACTCTTTCAAAGTCTTAACTTGTAATTCATACTTTATTTTTACATTAAAGTCATTACTAAAATAAAAGTATTGTCATTTGAAATTATTTCTGAAATGCAGGTGATTTTTGTTTGGTATTCTTAGAAGTAAGCAGATCATGACAGCATAGACAATTTTATAACAAATTCAAATTGTTAAAAGAAATGCATGTTCCAAAACGATGAGTTTCTCTTTTTTGGGGGGGGGGGCAGGGTGGGGGTGCAGGAATGTCAGTACATTTACACAGTTCGTCCCTTGTACTCATGCTCATGTAGGATATTGCTGCCTCTTTTCTATTAATTTAGGAAGACTTTAGTTGTATAATTGTGATAGTTTTTTCTGAAAGATATTGTTAAATATAAAACTCAAACAACCCCAATGGAAGCAGAGTTCTACCCCTATCGACCCTGATTGTTGCGTAGAAACAAGCTAACTATGCTTGCAGGTAATTTGTATACATTACGGTTTTTGCAAGGAAAAACTAAGCAGAAAAAGTAAATAGAAAAAATTTATTTGGCTAAAATAGAGATAACAATTTATATAACAAAATTAAGTCAATGAGTTCATAATGAAAGCTTATATAAAAACAAGAACAATGGAATAAATAAATAAACACATTATTTACTCGCTCACTCATTCAATTATTCAATCACCGACTGAATTTAAATTTAATTTTAACTTCCTTCTTTTCCCCATCCCATCCTTTCTGTCAGCTGGTTGAGATGATGATGATGGTGCTGTGATAGAGGTCTCAAATGTGAGGAATAAGTTTGATGTTTGTTATCAATTCTGTTTATTTTTGGAAGATTGGAGACATGGGGAGTGGGGGTGGGGTAAGAATTAATTTTTAATTGCATATTGCATTGTACAAAAACAGCAATGGACCTCATACTAATGAAAGGACTATAGTAATATTGAGTTGTGTAGTATCGCACAGTTTTTTTTACATTTTTTCAACCTTATAACTTGGGTCTAATTATGTGATTCATATTAACTGCAAGCAGGCACACGAACGACGAATTGTACTGTATTCTCACTCTTGTTATGAAAAATAATCCTGGTACTAAAGACCAGCATATATACCAATTGAGCGGGCAACATAGTCTAAGTAGACACTTATCAATTAATTACAAGGCAAACCCTGGCTGGTGGTGGGAAGTGCAGAAGAAACTTTTCATGACAACCTGGCATACTATGACGTTATTTCTCCTCAGCTCTCGGAAATGCTTCATTGTTCTGTAACAATAGATCATGTGTATATTTGTTTATTTAAAACTGGCGCTTTTTGTTTTGAAAACTTGTCCACGTGTTAAAACAAGATTGATATATTTTTTGTGTGAAAAGTTATACAGAGTTGAATTTGCACATATTATATCGAAAATTCATTTAATTTGCCCCACTAGGTTGGACAGACTTTATTCCGGCCAGCCGCTTATGCAACGATTCACAATATGATGGCTATCGAATTTGTTAACGGTTCACTGGAATGTCCGATATGCAATAATTGATGGACAGATGCCACCCTCGTTTCAAGAGTCAATTCAATGATTACTGTCCAGTTCCTCCTACTAAACTTAGTAACTACCCCTGTTGACTACATACAGTCTAAGTCAGGATACCCCTATTGACTGCATACAGTCTAAGTCAGTATACCCCTATTGACTACATATGGTCTAAGTCAGTATACCCCTATTGACTGCATACAGTCTAAGTCAGCATATCCCTATTGACTACAGATGGTCTAAGTCAGTATACCCCTATTGACTGCATACAATCTAAGTCAGTATACCCCTATTGACTACAGATGGTCTAAGTCAGTATACCCCTATTGACTACAGATGGTCTAAGTCAGTATACCCCTATTGACTACATATGGTCTAAGTCAGTATACCCCTATTGACTACATATGGTCTAAGTCAGTATACCCCTATTGACTGCATATGGTCTAAGTCAGTATACCCCTATTGACTGCATACAATCTAAGTCAGTATACCCCTATTGACTGAATACAGTCTAAGTCAGTATACCCCTATTGACTGCATACAATCTAAGTCAGTATACCCCTATTGACTGCATATGGTCTAAGTCAGTATACCCCTATTGACTGCATACAATCTAAGTCAGTATACCCCTATTGACTGAATACAGTCTAAGTCAGTATACCCCTATTGACTACAGATGGTCTAAGTCAGTATACCCCTATTGACTGCATACAGTCTAAGTCAGTATACCCCTTTTGACTGCATACAATCTAAGTCAGTATACCCCTATTGACTGCATACAATCTAAGTCAGTATACCCCTATTGACTGAATACAGTCTAAGTCAGTATACCCCTATTGACTACAGATGGTCTAAGTCAGTATACCCCTATTGACTGCATACAGTCTAAGTCAGTATACCCCTATTGACTGCATACAGTCTAAGTCAGTATACCCCTATTGACTGCATACAATCTAAGTCAGTATACCCCTATTGACTGCATATGGTCTAAGTCAGTATACCCCTATTGACTGCATACAATCTAAGTCAGTATACCCCTATTGACTGAATACAGTCTAAGTCAGTATACCCCTATTGACTACAGATGGTCTAAGTCAGTATACCCCTATTGACTGCATACAGTCTAAGTCAGCATATCCCTATTGACTGCATACAATCTAAGTCAGTATAACCCTATTGACTACAGATGGTCTAAGTCAGTATACCCCTATTGACTGCATACAATCTAAGTCAGTATACCCCTATTGACTACATATGGTCTAAGTCAGCATACCCCTATTGACTACATATGGTCTAAGTCAGCATACCCCTATTGACTACATACAATCTAAGTCAGTATACCCCTATTGACTGCATATGGTCTAAGTCAGTATACCCGTATTGACTGCATACAATCTAAGTCAGTATACCCCTATTGACTACATACAATCTAAGTCAGTATACCCCTATTGACTGCATATGGTCTAAGTCAGCATACCCCTATTGACTACATTACAATCTAAGTCAGTATACCCCTATTGACTACATACAATCTAAGTCAGTATACCCCTATTGACTGCATATGGTCTAAGTCAGTATACCCCTATTGACTACATACAGTCTAAGTCAGTATACCCCTATTGACTACATACAATCTAAGTCAGTATACCCCTATTGACTGCATACAATCTAAGTCAGTATACCCCTATTGACTGCATACAATCTAAGTCAGTATACCCCTATTGACTGCATATGGTCTAAGTCAGTATACCCCTATTGACTACATACAGTCTAAGTCAGTATACCCCTATTGACTACATACAATCTAAGTCAGTATACCCCTATTGACTACATACAATCTAAGTCAGTATACCCCTATTGACTACATACAATCTAAGTCAGTATACCCCTATTGACTACATACAGTCTAAGTCAGTATACCCCTATTGACTACATACAATCTAAGTCAGCATACCCCTATTGACTACATACAGTCTAAGTCAGTATACCGCTATTGACTGCATACAATCTAAGTCAGTATACCCCTATTGACTGCATACAATCTAAGTCAGTATACCCCTATTGACTGCATACAATCTAAGTCAGTATACCCCTATTGACTACATACAATCTAAGTCAGTATACCCCTATTGACTACATACAATCTAAGTCAGTATACCCCTATTGACTACATACAATCTAAGTCAGTATACCCCTATTGACTACATACAATCTAAGTCAGCATACCCCTATTGACTACATACAATCTAAGTCAGTATACCCCTATTGACTGCATACAATCTAAGTCAGTATACCCCTATTGGCTACATACAATCTAAGTCAGTATACCCCTATTGACTACATACAGTCTAAGTCAGTATACCCCTATTGACTACATACAGTCTAAGTCAGTATACCCCTATTGACTACATATGGTCTAAGTCAGTATACCCCTATTGACTGCATACAGTCTAAGTCAGTATACCCCTATTGACTGAATACAAGCCGGATCAGTGGATTTCACTTCATACATAGTTACATTATATTCTCATGCATAAGTTTCTCCATGACATATTTTCATATTTTCAAAGTAATCGTAAATGAGGATGAACAATAACTGGTGGGCCTCAATATGACCCATGCCTGGCAGTTAGTTCCCGAGGTTGTTGGAGCTAAAGACAAAGCGAGTTTTCTCTCCCTCTGGAGATGGTACTGGTGTTAGGGTGATGAATCCCGCTTCTAGAGTGGCCACATTCAGAGACAACTCGCAGCGCACTCTGTCTTTCGCTGAAAAGAAAGGAAATTAAATATAAATCAGGACGAAGAGGTTAAGATCGAAATAACAAACTAGATGTTTTCGTTAACGGTGAATGTAACTACGACGACTCTTGTAATGATAATGACGTTGACGATATTGATTATGATGGTTGGTGGTGTATATATGTCTTACGCTATTGATAATTGTAAAATCAATTTCTGGAAAGAAAATGTATAGCACAATAATGGATGTGTAAGGATACAAATTATTGGCATATTTTTCTGGCATTGTTTAAGAAAGCAAAATATTGATAGGAACTCAGAATCCTATCATATAAAAAGTGTAAATTACTTTTGTTGTGCAACTGACAGATAAAGAAATATCAGGGTACGTGTCTCCTTGCCACTGTTTTTACCATCAATAGGCCAGGTCTCTTTCATCTGTTCCTGGGCTGTCCTGTAATCTGCAAGAAGACCCTCATTCGTGGCCGCCTGTGGAGGCACGGTTAGGGCTTCCTCGTCTGAGGAGATACTCTGATTCTTTCTCTGTGTGAATATTTGTCCGAAAATCCCTAGTATGCACTTCCGGAAAGAGTAGAGTACCAGTCCAACACACAATGTTGTCACGATTATTAGCACTATTGCAATAGTCCGCCAAATGTCTAAATTTCTATCTGTAATGAAAAAATATCAATCTGAATAAAATTAAATTTATTACATGATGTAATTAATGTAATGTTTTATCAACTATTTCAAATTTTGATATTACAATTATTTCTCATTAAATTTGACTTTTTGGTAATTTTTAAATTATTTAAAGCATATTACAATAAACTTTACATCTAACTATACGCCAGTAGTCCATCCAGGCATGAGAACATTGAGTTTCAAACTGGAGCTAATTCCATGGTTCACCAGAACAATTTCAATGCTTTTTTTTAAATTTTTAGCCTTCCAATCAACCAACCAACCAACCAACAAACAAACAAACAAACCAACCAACCCCTCCATCTTCGCCAGATTGTGATCCGGGGTCATAAAGCAAAGTCATTTACATATATTATGTGACTATGACTGCATGTATAGATTTTGGTCATAAAATATTCCAAGATGCCATTGTAATTACAGTGTTTATGTATTAGACCTTTAACACCACCCACCCAACCCCACCCACACACACACACACCCGAGGGGGACAAAAAAATGATACACTTGTCGCAAAAGGTTACCACATAGGCAACTTGTCTTTAAAGTCTGACGAATTTCCTCCCACGTAAGGTATCACAATATACCCAACTCCTACAGCGTAAGGATACTAATATACAAATTCTAAGCAAGAAACAACACGAGTACCATTTTAAATGGACTCTAGCCAGAAAGTAACCATATCAATTCTTTTTATTGTCATCACAAGTACATCCCTAAAAAGTAGGCCATTGACAGTAATATCCAAGCATATACGAATAAATCACGACAAGCACACAGTTTAATGACAATGTTACCATGGAGGGAGCCATTCCATCTAGTAATAATTCACCATCCAGTTGCTTTCCTTCAAAATGAAATATAATAATATTGCAGCTGAAAACCCCGCACCTCATTTCTTTGCGACAAATAAGGAAGGGGAAAAATCAAGGGAACTGTTGGCAATACCTTCAACATATATCCAATATCTACCCTTCGCTACCCTCCCAAATATTGTTCCAAATCTGTTTACTTGTTGGCAGGATGGTAGAAGAGATAGAACGTGTATTTAGACGACACTATATTACTTAGTAAATACCATTATGTATTTTTGGCATTTGACCAAGATGATGCGCGTTGTATCACAAATGAGAATACCATGCCACACTCGACCTGGTGATACGAGGCATTTGATCCAAAGCGTAACCATTCAGTCGAATCCAGTCCAATGCAGCTTAGCAAGTACTTGATCGAGATCGAGTGACAGAAATCGAGAGCATGTGGAAGTAGCCGAACTGGAGAGATCGTAGGGTGAGATAGAAAGATCGTGGGGCGAGTTAGAGAGATCGTGTGGCGAGTTGGAGAGATCGTAGGGCGATCTGGAGACAGCGAGCTGCAAAGATCGTAGGGCCAGTTTGGAAATATCGTAGGGTGAGCTCTCCCGCTCGCCATCTCCCACTCTCTCACTCCCGATTTCTGTCACTCGATCTCGATTACTTTTTCTTATCCATTTTGAACGATTTAGCCTTCCATATCAAAGGGTGCTCTAGACGGGAGAGATCATTTGGCGAACTGGAAAGATCACAGGAAAGAGCTGGAGAGATCATATCTGAGCTGGAGAAATGATAGTGCGAGATGGAGAGGTCCGACTGGAGCAATAAAGAGTGAGTGTGATATAGGGAGATGAAACGGCGAGCAGGAAAAGACGAGCTGTAGTAATCGAGACCGAGTAAGAGAGACGAGAAACAATTGAAAAGCGAAATTAGAAGGATTGTAACTCTATCGGTGATTTCAAAGTAAAACAGAGAATGAAACGAAATAAAAATTGCTAAAAAAAATTGAATGGCACGCAATTTAGGGCAAAGGAACTATTTTAAAAAACAAAACAAAAACAATTATGTAGTTTTACAGCTAAGATATTTATCTGTGAAGTTAAACTTACATATATCAGCTTTTTTATCTGACTAGATTCGCGAACAACAATTTGGTTTGCATGTGAATCAGTTTATGAGCTTTCCCTGGTTGTCCTGCCCAAATTAGGGACAAGGGTGTTGTTGTAAATCATATTGCATGGAGAAATTCGACAACTCCGTCAAGAATGTTACAGAGAATACTGTACCCTTTCATGAGACGTATTCTTGTACCCTACCAGTATTTTTACACGAAAATTGTATCTTTTTTTTTTGTTTTTGTTTTGGTTAGCAAAAAATCCCATCACAATACACCTTTGTTTACATTTTTGTTTTAGAGTTTATAAAATTATTCCTCTCATTTCATCTGGGATAACATGGTTTTCTTCAAACACAGTTTCCGCTGCTGGTGGTCATTCTTTGTCCTTGCTGTAAAAGTACATGCATAAAAGCGTATATTTCTCTGAAAAAAATCTTTGATTAAAGAGTTGTACTTTTTAAACAATTACTCATACTGACATTTCAAAATGTCTACCACTAAAAACTAGTTTGGTTAGCTTAGTTACAGTCATTTTTATGTCTCATAAACAATGTATTTGTACCTTGGTACACATAAATAAATAACTCTAAGTATTTATTCATTTTACCCTCAGAATATATCAGGATCACATTCTCATCTTTGAGTAACGAGTTTCTATTTTAAGTCTTGTTAAACACAACTATTGTACAGATGATAACGATGTAATCGGAAAAGTTTCCGTATCCAGTCTCTGTCAGATTTAGTGGAAACTTTGTTGTACCACATTTAGTCACTCCACAAATTATCGTGTAATCGGGTTCTTTTAGGCACATTTAACACTAGCAAAAACATAACTGAGTTTTGGATATTGTTTTGAATGTTTAAAGGAACAGATGAAAAAAAAAATGTATTATATGAGCATCTACATTTTTTTCTTCTTTTAATTTGCAGATGTAAATCTTGTTGCACATAAGTGAATTATGGTCACTACCATGCCATCTGTTATCATGTGTGCTCCTTAAATCGGGCCAGTTACAAAGTTTGTCAGTGGGAAAATGGTTAACACTTGCGTTACAAATTGCTGCATCTTATTCTTGTACTTAGAAGAAATACTTAGCAGCATCTGTAAACGATTGTCTCAATTGAAATCCCTAAGAATAAATCCTATTTGGGGGATCTTTTATAGTCACCGTAAACATTTCTATTGCTGAGTTGTAAAACTGTTCTGGATTGCTTGCTCCGCTTAGTTCTTTTTTTTAACAGTATCAAAACGCCCTTTCAACTCATATTCCAACGAATCCTTTATTTTGAAAAATTATTTTCCTTCATCAAACTGTATCGTTTTTGGTTTGCGCTGTCTAAAGATTTCTCTAAAAGCATCGTGTATGTTATCTCCCTTTTTTGTTATCACTTCTTCAGTCCAAGCGTATTTTGAGAAAATACCTATCGCTGTCAAAATGTACTTGCATCCGTTGCTGCATTTTTTACATGGTTTCATGTCAACAACTGTGTCTGAATTTTTATCCACGTGACTAACATAGACCCTTTCTTGTGGGAATTTGTTTCTTGCTTGCTCGTGTAACATGTTAGTAAAGTATTCCATTCACCATTCTTTTCAATTCAGTGTATTTTATTTTCTATATTTCCCGTTTAATTTGTTGCTACAATTAATATTTGTGTAAACAACTGCACTTTCAGGATTGTAGTAAAGACTTTTCTCAATATTAGTTTAGGTTATTTATTTATTTATTTATTTGTTTAATGCTCTAAGAAGTATAAAAACATCAAGAGAATATTTTACGCTTGATAATCTGTATGCGTTATCAACAAACCAACAAGACAGTAATCCAAAATGGGTGCTTTTAATGTCAACAGTTTGCAACATTTCTGCAAAATCTATTCAAAGGTATTAATGACTTTAGACTTATATTAAATTTGGCCATCCCTATGGTTGAATCTAAAACACATACTTCATATATTTAAGTCGCCACTTGTTGTTTCGAATCTAAAATTGTTTTATTTAAATTCTATATCTGTTTTTGTCGAATCATTGTATATTGAGCTTGTAAAGTTTGTATTATGCGATGAAAACCTTATCTAACCTATTTTTTAAATTTTTTTTATTATTTTTTTTTCGTAAGATGGAAACTACTCTTTTGGGTGCACCAATAAGAACTGCAAAACATCGGTTAGAGCAAATGTTCTGAGTGTGACACTTGTAGCTTTTTAGTCTGACCACTGCTACTATTCGGACAACCCAACCCCCCAAACAAAAAAACAAAAAAACAAAAAAATATTTTAAAACATTGCAACAACCGCGGGTCATTGCAAAAAGAAAATCTATAGATTTTATAACCTCCAGATCTTCAAAGCGTATACGAACAATTTCGCACTTTACCTATTTTCTAACTGATTTTGTAAATTATTTTGCAGCTTTTTTAAAAGTGATGTTCAAATATGTGCAAATTGGAAAAGAACCGAAATGCGCATATCAAAACATGTTTTTACACATGCGCCAAGAGGCAAAAAATGTATGCAAATGATAGTCCATTGTTCGCAAATGGAAACAAAACAAAGCAAAACTGCAGCCGAACCAATATTTGTAAAATTAGGAACATATGATTGTTTTCAGCCATTCTGAAGCACTGAGAGGAAAATGTACAAAATGAACCGACGCACAAACACAATGATATGTGAATATTTGGATTAGAATGCCACAATGAGTCTCCTTCATGGCATACAAGTATATGGTGGAAAAAAACCCAAAGAAGCTCTCATTCATTTTTTCATTTTATTCAATGTAATATGTAACGTTGAAACTATTTATTTGCTTGTAATGCGCAACAGGTTCTACACAAATTCGCTCTCGACAACTAAAGTGTTTTGTGTGATATGGTTTTTTATGGTTGGGGAAACCTTAAGAATCCACTAATTTAATCCTGTTCTCTGACTGAAAATGCTCGTGGATACCACATTGTTGTCCTCGAGTCGAGACAGATAAAATATATTTAATTTTAACTTCATAGCTAACTGTCTTAACCCTCATTAAAGCTATGCAGCTGTTAAAATTTATTGTCATAGTGTATGTTTCCTAATCTGCTATTTTTTCCTACGTTATTTCCTTTCATCCTCTTACTTGATTTTTAAATCACTTTTCAGTTACTCCCTTCAACTCCCCTTTCCAATATATTTCTCGCCCTCCCCCACTCACTCTCAAGTACTCCAGTTCGCCCCCTCCTGCTTCCCTCTTCCACTTGCTCTCGATTACTCCAGTTTGTCTTTTCTGATCACCCTATGATCTCTCTAGCTCACCCTGTGATCTCTCCAGCTCGCCCTATGATCTATCCAGCCCGCAAAGTGATCTCTCTAGCTTGATCTCGATTAATCCAGTTAGAGCTCTCCCACTCGCTCTCGATCATTGCCGCTCAATTTCGATAGCTTTTTTCATCAATTTTGAACGATCTGGCATTCCATTCGATACAGTTCGTACCGTCGCTCTCGAATGCGGCATATATGATACCACCTCAGTCGAATGACAAACATTGTAAATTGACATTTACCTGTCAATATCTCTCACCAAGAATTAACTTCCTTGTTCAAAGGTCTGATGATGCAATTCCGGCTGTCGTTTTGAGCATTCACAAGGAGTGATTCCAACTCCTAGCCCCAAGATGGGGTGGGGGTTACTTCTAGCAAGAAACTGTATGGGATGCACTTTGGGGGGTAGTCGTCAAGCATGTTAGACATCGATAGATGTATTTTCCTTCAACTAAGGTACAAAACTGTATCATTATCTCTAATTATCAGTACATGATTAAGTCCATAAGACCCAGGAAAGAACGGGGGGGGGGGGGGGGGGGGGGGATTATACAAGTACACATGTACCTTGACATGGAATGATGGAAAGGCTTACAAATGACTCAAGACTTAACACTTACGATCAGCTAGTTTCATCAGGTTTGAGGGTCTGATTTGTTGGACTAACTGAATGTTACATACTAAATAGGTACATCATTAGAACTATTACTGTAGTACATTACTGAGAACCTTTCTGGGACCATTGGCGGCACATCCCTAGAATAGGTATGATTCATCCTCATGTATACCTTAAGAGGCGACAAATGGAAACAACCCATTTGCCCCATGGTGATGTTCCAACTGAGAAGGTCTGCACTTTTTGTTTTAAGGATTTTGACCTTTTGAGGCTTTTATCTTTTTTTTTTATTCCTTTCTAGGCTTTTATCTTTCTTTTTTTATTCCTTTCTTGGTACACCTAAACTTACTCTACACTGTATGGCAGGGATTGTTCCGATGTGCTGTTAAACCCTATGCTTAATACATACATACTCAAATGCTATTTAGCTACCTTTCACCCCACCCTCCGTTCGTACATTGTCACTACTCACCACCTTCACATATAAGTCCATCAGCACCTTGACCTGGATAGAACGTGTCTACAACGAAAGAAAATACATAATGTAGAAATACATACATACATACAATATACGGGTACCGTATGTGAGAAAATGGCAATATGGGGGAAAGGAAAATTAACAATACGAATTGCACCATGGAGTGCTATGAAAATTTAACACAAGCGTGGCATTGTCCGCGGAAAGCTGAATTTAACATTAGGATTGGACTTTGGGGTAAAGGGGAATGTAACATGAATGATTTATGGGTGAAAGAAGAATTTAACATGACGGAAGACACTATGGGAGACAGACGTACTAAAGCAGACGAACGTGATTCGATGGGAAAAATACATTAACAGACCAACATTGTGGCAAACACACATCTGACTTGAGACATAAACACCCTACATAATTACAGACAATGACTTAGTGTTAAAGTTTGTGAGGATTGACTAGTTCATATACTCATACTTACAACACAACACACCATCACACACACAAAGGAAGTGGGGTAGCTAAAATACTTATATTTCAATCCAACACACCATCACAAATTCAAAGAGAGGGGTAAGTTTTGTTTTCATACACACATACAAAGAGAGACTGTATTATTTTATTTTTTAATACACACACAGTCACACATGCAAAGGAAAGGGGTAGGGTCAATCTTTTCATCCACACAAACGAGATAAGGGGTATTTTTTTCTTTTCATACATACAGACACAGATAAACACAAACATAAAGAGATTGGCAATAAATTATCAGTATTATCGTTTCTAGAATATTGGGGTGACCCTGAAAAAGGGGAGTGTTTGAGTAGTCTCTTAATCAAAGTTGATTAGTACTGATGGCATCTTTTTACTCTTTTCTACCGTAGACTTCTTCGTGACAAGGCTCCGTATTATAGTACTCTTTTCAAACAGACATGTCTCCTCACAAATACAGCTGACTCTGTCCCTTCTTACACCACCCATTTCGCCCATGTGTAGACTGAGTAGTCTAGATTAAACAGCATGGTAAAGACATTGATCGATTCTCCGACACTGAGCCACATCTTGCTTCTTTGAGAATGGGTGACAAGATTGGTGAATACAACTTTTACATAGCCAGTCATGGGATTTAAATTAGTTTGGCACATTGTCAACGGTAGCACATTTTTTTCAGGTTCTACCAATCAGAACGCGTCTTATATCTACGAACCAGAATGCAGAATATCGTGTGGCGTGACTCAGTCGGTGTTGAAAAATAGCATTCTACTTTCAATCCTGCTAGACTGAATTTGAGTTTGGTGAAATACAGTACCCTACCATGGCTGAAACGAAGAGTAACGTCGTTTGCTGGGATGGACCTACAGTCATTCCTAAAACAAATCATGACAGTGCCGTCGATGCTTCTACGATTCATTTGATTTGACTCCCTCTCTCTCTCTCTCTCTCTCTCTCTCTCTCTCTCTCTCTCTCTCTCTCGATGTCATCCACTGCACCCTTGTTGGAATATGATGATTTCTAGAAGGAGCAAAAAGAAGAGTTTTAAAGATTTCTACAAAGTCAGAGTGAGGTATAAGCGACTTTAATGAAAGCAAGAAGAAGAAAAGAAGTGAAAGCGAGAATTAAAAATGATAATTGATGAGAGAGTGGGACCAGTGAAAAAGTGTATACACTACACCAGATCCTGACTGAACTGAAAGAGATGATAGCGTTATATCACACCGCTTTGGCAAAGCCTTAGATGAAAAACCTACACCAGCTAAAACAAATCCAAACTATCAACAAATGCAACAACAGCAGCAACAAAGACGACAATGCCAGCGACAGTTGGACTTAGACGAGGGACAGGATTGAGACAGTTACAGTTCATTATGGAAAGTCCAAGACTTTCTGTGGGCCATTTTCAAACGGCCCTTTTCAGGGCCACCCATATATCCCAGAAAAAAGATATTCATCCTTGATTGCCAAAATGATTGGATTTGAGACATTAAGAAGGGAAATGATAAATAAATCAAAACCAATGGATTCTTACTTTATTTTGGCATATTAAGGTTCAATAGGAAAGATAATACAATTTGAAACACGTCATTTTACAAAAGTCCGTTTATTGTTGTTTTTCTTTCTGTTTTCTTTTTCTCTTGCCTCAGACGGTATCTTGTTAGTGTCAAAGAATCCTAATCTCACAGAGAAAAATCACTTACAACATGAGTTAGTCTTTGATGGATTGATCAGACTTGTCAGAAACTGAAAGATCGCAACGGTAAGGATAATTATTGCAACGTCTTCAAACATTTCACGAGAGAGATGTAGACCAGACCACCAAAGCCACTCTCAGTGCCTCAAGAATTTTATGACTGAAGAAAAAACAGGAAATACGGCGGCAACGATGATAGCCACATTCACTGCCACTTATAAATACTCTTCTTTGAAAGACAATGCATTACGACGCAAGTGGAAGAAAGCTTTCCCAAAGGAATGCAAAGAAGTACGTTTTTCAACGATCACCCCCACTATGACGAACACCATCGTTAAGTGTATCAAGGAAATAAGAATCCTGGATCCAATATGGTAGATTTGATGAACGATGCTCTCAGATATCGTAAACCATTTGAACCCGTAGGATGGCAACAATTCTTCTTAGTACTGAGCGAAACCAACGTGTCTCAAGATGCATTAGGCAATCCACGACATTGGCGATGGATTCAGCAACTGGACGACATAATTGCTTTGTGTGACTGGACCCGTCCGTTAACGTCACCTACACGTCTATAAATTGGAAGTAACGGAGAACTTTAAAAGGAACTTTTTACTTGCCCGAGTTAGAACAATTGACCAAGAAAGACGATGACGTCTTCGATATCGAAAACATCATCGACCAAAGAACACATAAAGTTGAAAAATATAGCATCAAAGAAACTAAAGTACGTTGGAAAGGTTATCAATCAAGTTTCGCTTCTTGGATTACATCCTCACAATTTATCGATTATAACAAGAATCCATACAAGTGCCGTTAAACCTTGTGTCATCGCCGTCTGTATCATCACTTCAGGAGCCACAGAAACAAATACAACAGCAGCAGCAACAACAACAAGTACAGTAATAGTGGGTGCTGTGGGGAAAACCTGTCCCAAAAAATAAAATCATATTCTTTTATGTATTGTGTGATTGGAGGTGCTGTCAGAAACTTGAGTTTGCAACAAGGTGATAAGAAATTTGTGGACCGTTTAACTCAGCAGTTGTATTAGTATTTTTTTCCCAACCCGTCTTTGAAATATACCAACGGTATCAGTGGTAGCAGTAGGAGCAACCGTAATCTCGGTCTCAGTCTCAGTCCGAGCCATCACAACAACAACAGCCACAGCAGCTTCGTGGAACAGTAAGAAGATAATCCTCTCTGAATTTGAGAGACAGACTCCTCAAGGACACGAACCATGGAAATTTGAATAACCAATTGTATTTTACTTTACCCAGTGAGAGTTCTCTTGATTTTTGTCCCTGCAACAAATTGTATTGTTCCACAGTGAAAGTACCTCAATCCATGCAACTAGATCAGAAGCACATTGAAAAGTAATTTTGGTAGAAATCATTGATATTACTTAAGTCTTGAATGTCACCGGGAATCACACGCATTTCGTCGTAGAAATACTAGACAATCAAGTACATAGATAGTTGGACAGAAAATCCTGGATATTACAAAAACAAACACTATCGGCAGCCAATTCCAAACTGAACCTTTACGAGATGAGAATTCTTGAGGGATCTTATTTTAATGCTCGACATCTCGTGGATACGGTTTCAGCTATATCCAAACCCAACAGACGCGTGGTTATCGATTATCACGCACCCTCGTTCACGAATGGATTTTCTCGACGGCAAAATGCTGTCCATCATATTTTGTCCGATTTTGTTTGCTATTCTGGGTGGAAACATGGACCTAGCTCTTTACTCAAAAGACATCATCAACAACAACAGATTATGTACGTTTTTTAGTACCTTATCGGATTGAATGAAAGACTCAGCTTGCTGTTTTTGCACTTAGATGTGGTAGAATACAACGTGGTGGGAACCTCATCCACTCTGTTGCTGACAGTCATTCCATCTAAAGCGCATTCTCGGATAGCTGCTCATGTACACGTACACCGAGAATTTGTTCATCGGCACTATCTTACCGTCAGTAAATCATACATTGATAGTGTGAATACCAGCATAAAAGGAGATCGCTGGTAAAATATTGTATCTGCCAAAGGAAAAGTCACGATGAAATTTCACTTTCCTAAATGATCTCGAGTGACTTCAAACTCATGTATCCCGTGTACCGAGGAGTAGCTCAACAACGACGACATGATTTGTAAGTATGTTCAAATTAGTCTTTCTTACTTTTCTTGAAACCTTTCGTCCACCAAGGACTGCATGCTTGAAACGTCATGCCCTTTCGCAAGGAAAACTACTCATCCAAAACGTCATTGTCGATCGACAGAATCGCAGAGGAGTTACTGAGTGCGAGGAAAAATGTGCTAATCCATACAGGAAAAGAGCGCTTTGAACCATCTATAAAGCCACATCACACTCCCGTCGAATCAGTTGCTTTGACACCCACGCAACGGCAAGGAAATAACAGGAAGAGACGCAGAAAAACATTAAGACAACACAGACAAGGCTGGAATAAGAGCCGAAGAAATAAAAAGACAATTGGACATTTTTATAACCAAATAAACTAAACAAAAAAGATGATGCACCAAGAATCTTGTGAATGTTCCAAGACGGAAGTGGATCTGTTTGTCATGCCACCTGCTCTGATGACGATGCAGGAATCTTAGTAGGAAGAATGCCATCGAGTGTCACGACAGTTTTCCTCCACATTTAAATCAAAAGACATACCGAAGACACCATCGATCTCAAAAACAGTTACTTGCACCTGAAAGTGAAAGTCATCAATAACGACAATACGAATCAAGATCAAGATGCCAGAATGGCTCCCGTCAACAATTTTACATATTCTTTGCTCAGTGAAGTCGATTTGTACCTGAACAACACACTAGTGAACAGCAGCATAGACAATTACCCTAACAGAACCTGCCTAGAGAATCTAGTCACTTACTGAAAAGAAGCCAAGAACACGTACTTAGATACTTCTGTAGTGTGGAACCCCAACACGTTCGGCACGTTCAATGACACGGTCTTGATCGTTGATGAAGACACATGCCAGAATCAAGGATGTAACTACTGACAAAAGAAAATCAAAAAAGGTCGCAGTGTATAAATTATGGATCGTTTGCACATGGACATGTAGTTGCAAGACAAGTATTTGTTGCACAGAGTGGATGTGCGTCTCAGACTGAATCGAAGCAATACAGTCTTGCATTTATTGGGCCAATGTTAACGAGTTCAAAACCAGCATCAAAGAAACCAGACTATACATGCGATGTGTAGAAGTCTTACCTCTTACGAAGACTAGGAATCGAGATCATTCGGACTGACCAGAAACACTGCTAAGTATCCCATGCGACGAGTGGAAGTCAAACCTTATACTATTGCTGCTGGACTCTGTTCTAAGATCTAAGATCATGTGGTCCAGGGTCAGTTACTAAAACGTTTGTTCATTGATATCGTCAGCAATGCAGCACTCACCAGAGCTATCGATCAACACCCTTACTAGTTCCATCACTATAACGTCTGCAAGACAGTAGTCACCCAGGACGGCCAGATGTTATGTACCAAACCCATTGAATCTAAGTTTACCCCCAAAACAATTAGTTGAGATATTACTTTACTCTGTCTGAAGCCACTGGACAATTAGGTACCATCAGCACACACGGCATTTGATAAGACGACTAAGCAGGATGTTATTGTTTGTGAGGATTCTATTTTACACCAGACCAAGGTAGTGACGATGGATATTTCCACTTTATAAAGTCGGAACAACTACGTGTTGAAATTGGGTTTGTACAAGCACTCGACAACACAGTGAACGTGATCTTTTTTGCCGAATTTGACAATGCCATTGAATTCAACAGTTCCAGCGCATTGACCCTGGGCTATGACAAGTTCATTCACGGAAAACGTAGTCATGGACATAGACACGAAGAATAAAAATCAAAGCATTCACAGCCAGGAAGTCACAGTGTGACAGAAAGAGAAAAAGACGAATGAAGAGAAGAAGAAACAGTATTGGCACGATGGTGGAAGCAAGCGAAAGCCTTAAGCGAAAACAAAATGCTTTGCGAAACACGTTGTCAAAAGAATCGCACGACTGACGATTGAACAATGTTATGGATGTCTAATGGATCATCCCAGTCAATTACAACACGACAAATGTTTGATAAGTCAAGAAGAAAAATTGTAGTCTTATCTGGAGGAAGCTTGCAAAGAAAATCTTGAATGATTGGTGAGCGGTGTAAAGTTTTTTTTTACGACATTCGAAACCATCATTGACTGGCACCGAGACGAAACGCATCGAAGCTCTCTTGCATCAGAGCACGAATCATTCCTTCACCTCTACCTACCTGATGGATCAGTTAAAGAACAGTTCAAGTTTGAAATCATGGCCCATGATTAGCTGTAAACTTTGTGGTCTAAGAATGAATACCTGGGGATTTCATGACCTTCTCACACGCAGTTTGTATACACATCAATGGAATCATGTGACCTGCGCCAAAGATGAAATACCTTATCGAAAACCCAAAGATGTTCGAGCCCACGTGATCAGCACATTCGACAGTCATTGACCAGGAAAATACAGGGTAGCTGTCTACTTTCCAAAACGACAACATGGTGGAATATTTTGATTCGTATGGCTTACCGCCGATCGAAGACAATATCACAAACATGAGAAGAACGTCTTCTTCGACCCATTTCAATAACGTGAGATTACAAGGATCGGATTTCATTGTGTGGACAATATTATGTGTATTTGTTTTGTCAACGAAGTCTTGGATTCACTCTAGCCCGTGTATTGACTTGTCTTGGACACCATTTCCATATAAACGATAGAAAAGGAGAATGATAGTTTCGTGATCATTATGGCTGTCTCTTTTATATATCTCGAAAACAGGGTTTAAGTCGGTAACAAGACGAAACCGTAATGGAATATTGGAACCCACGTGTAACTAACTAATGTTGTCAAGTTAAATGTTTGCATTGCACTGTAAATTGCACATTGTTTTCTCCATTCATTTCGCCGTTTTAGAACTTAGATATTGTACACGAATTGAAGGAACTACCTTAATCCTCTTCATTATTGATGAATTATTGAGTTGACTGAGCGGGGTCTATTAAAGCGTTGATTTTGACGAACAAAATCTCTCCATCTCTCTCCTCTCTCTCTCTCTCTCTCTCTCTCTCTCTCTCTCTCTCTCTCTCTGGTTCTTGTCTATCACAACCGAGTAAGAAACCCAGCGATGGTTTATATCATGTCGGCGCATCCCGGATATAAAGCGGCGCATTCGCTGGTCTTGCTATTCGTCGTGCACCAGTGAAGATGAGATTCCGGATAAGCTACACACGATCCTGTTCCATCTGCAAAGGGTGGAACACCTCCTGAGTCGGGTAGAGGAGTTGGGCTGTTGCACACAGAAGAAGATTGGTCCAAAGAGGTGGAGTTCACTTTAGGCAGGCTGAAGGACTCTTGGATGACGTCCTTGAAGAATACAGAGATAGAGCGCAGAGACGAGTAGATGAGGAAAGAAGACAATGGATTGGAGACGGATTAAGGGTCTTTAGGGAATAAATCAGACAAGATAAGGCGCATAAACAGCAGCAGCAGCGACATGAGCAACAGCAGTAGGAACAATAACAGCAGCAGCCGAAACCACATTAAGAAGGTTGGGAGGCCGAGGCAAATGAGCCTAGTTTTAGACTATATGTCTCTGTAGGGACATGAAATGGAAAACAAAACTGGTCAAGAGCTACCCAATTGGTAGAACCCGGCAAAGGAGGTGCAGTTGTCCAGGACATTAAACTAGAAGGTCCTTCCCAGGAAAAAAGCCAACGGCCCGTTTCAGGATCACCCCCGTATTCTACAAAAAAGAATACTGATAATGTATTGCCAACTTCCATGTGTTTATGTTGTCTCTGTATGTTTGTGTGTTTGCATGTAGGTGTCTACACAAAAATAAACCCTACCCTCTCCCTTTATATGTGTGATAGCGTCTATGCGTGTATAAAAATGACTCTACTCCCCTTCCCATGAGTGTGCGTGTGAAAACAAAAAATAATCCCTCCCACTGGAGGCGTGATGGTGTGTTGGATTTTAAGTATAAGTATATGAGCTACCGTCTTCTCTTTGTATATGTGATGGTATGTTGGATAATTAGTATAAATAAATAATCTAGAATATGCTCCCCTACCTTAAACACTAAGTCATTGTGTGCAATCAGGTAGGGTGTTCACTGGTCAAAACAAACGTGGGTCTGTTGCAATGTGTGTGTTTTTTCCATCTAAATCTGTTTGTCGGCTTTAGTACCTCTGACCCCAATAGTGCCTTATATCATGTTCAGTTCCACTTTCCCCATTAATCCGCTATGTTACATTCCTCCGGTAGTGCCATCCTAGTGTTAAATTCCCCTTCCCCTACGATAGTGCAACGTTTATGTTAAATTTCCAGAGCTCCCATAGTGCTATTAATAATGTTAATTTGCCTTTCCACTATAGTGCCATTTCCGTAATGTTAAATTTCCATCCCCCTTAGTGCCAGTTGACCCCATACGGTCCATACATACATACATACATAGTCATTTGTCGCACCTTGTTCAAAACTTTAAGGATTCATTTTCACTGTACTTCCTTCCAACTAAGAATGGAATTCATACATCATAAACATGATGTGACCTTTTCTCACATAATTTTGTGAACATGTGGAACATGCATACTTTTAATGCAGTATCTTCAGGTTTTTATCTTTACTAATTAGCTGCTTCATTCAGGTGTTCATAAAAGAAAGTAAAATATCGGCAATTCAAAGAAGTTGTAGTACTACGCTTCTAATTTTAGTCCAACAATTTTGTGTAGTATGTACGCTTTCAGCTGTGTGAAATTACATTATAAAAATTTATATTTCTTCCGAAATCTTTCATTTACGGTTTAATTTTTTTTTTCTCAGTATTTTTTAAGTAATCATTAAAATTGCAAGCCAAGGGACGAATTTCGAAAATATTATGAAAACTCTAACTATCTCGAATCTCTATTTCTACAGAGTTTTCTACAGAGTTTCTACAGAGTTTTCTACAGAGTTTCTTAGAAATTTTCTAGAAATGCTGATTGCCTTCCTTAAAAGTGCGGATTTTTCGCAAAATCTGTTTGGTCAGCCTGCATGCATGTATGCGTGTCTGTCTGTCTCTCTGTACATCTGTCTCAATCTATGTATGGATGCATATTTATAGGCCTATATATGTTGGACGGTAGGTAAGTAGGAAGGTTGATAAGAAGGTAACTACGTATATATCTAGATAGGTAGATGCGCTGCACATGAGGTCTGTGATAAGCTAATCTAACATTGCTTTCAGCTAACCTTGGTATGCAAATGCAAACAGCTGATTTCTTTTTTTTCTTTCAATGTTTGTTACGTTGTACAACATTCTTTATTTGATCTTCCCATTACAGCGTGACTTTTCCAGGGTAATTGGGAACGGGGCCTCATTTTGTGAAAAAGATTAGATCTATTAAAGGTTGAATTTGTTGCAGTGAATACTCTGGTGCAATGAATTCTGCATACCATCTGTACTCGCGTATAACTCGATACCAACTGCAAACTGCAGAGACCCAGATCTGCCGTCGCATAATGGGTCTATGCAGTTTGTAAGGACTAATTAGTAGAACAAACAACATGTACCCTGATCTGCAGGCGCATTCTGCGACGCAGATCAGGGTCTGTGTTGTTTGCATTTGGACCTGGTTATATGCGAGTATATTCGGTAATTGTGAAAATTTTCATACTAAGAATTGGGTTTATTATAGTCTCTCATTGTTACGTAATTGTTGATTGTTTCTAAACTGGCATTACTTTTTGGAAAACTACAGCTTTGTTCTAAATAGTAATAATACCTAGACATAGTAGAGTGCAGTTTGGTTCCTGCTGTGACTTGAAGCAGACAGGCAATTTGTCATGGCAACCGGAGCATCTTCGGACCACCTCGTCACAATACTGGTAGCCCCAGGTACACACGTCCTCATGACAGCGGTACGACTCTCCGACTTTAACAGAATTTATAGCATCAGTTTATCATTATTTTGTGTTAACATTCCGTGAAGCTCTTGTTGCTCACCGGAAGAAGAAGAGGATGAGGAGGAGGAGGATGACGACGATGATGGTGATGACGAATACGACTATTATTACAATAATAGTGGTACTATAGTATTTGCACACCCTCACGTTTGTTTGTATCCCCTACCGATTTTAAAAACAACAAGCATAAAGGATATAAAAAAATGCACAAACCTTAGTCATTTCATTCATCAATTTATAATTTCTAACTGATTGTCGCCAGGGTGTCCCTAACACTGTCAACTTGTTTTTCGTTTCCAATCAAACGGGAGTTTCTTTAGTAACACGGTCGCCATATTTGCATGGGAGAGTCTATATTTTCAATCAACAGATGTAATGTAGTTCACCGTCTTTGATAATCGCATTAATTCCGTAAATATAGGAGTTACGTCTCTTTAAACACATGTATACAAGACTTCCTCCTTAAAGTGAATTTAAATGAAAACACACTTTAAAGGATATGGAAAATAATAAAATAAGAGAAGATTTGAAGAAGAAAAAATTATTGCGTTATTACCTTCTAACTTTGTCATAACGATAGCCTAGCGTTCGCCTCCCTTCTTCGTTTCTAAGTGGATACACTACAGAGACAGTGCACAAGAATATGCATTCGAAATTACAAGGTGAAACTCGTTGAAAATATACAAGGGTATTTCACACCGGAAAAACCCATAATTGATATGCATGTTTTTTTATGTATCTTATCGCAGTTATATGGGTCAGTAAGTAAAATAAAACGAGTTTATCCACATAAAGTACTTCCTTGTTGATTTTTTTTTTAAAAATGTTTTTTATTTGCTTGTTTGTTTGTTTCTTTACTATTAGTAGTATTTGTAGTAAATTGTTATTTTACGATTGCATGTTATTAGGTGTGTGTTTTGTTTTGTCGTATCCTAGAGATGATCAGGGTGGGATGGGGTTCACCATCATGTCATAAATTTGAGAGGGGTGGGATTACGCAATTTGATAATACCAGACGGTTAAACTATCATGGAGCCGTTTTCATCATACACACCTATTCATATTCTAAAACCAGCTTAACATATTAGTACACATATTAAATATACTTATCCTCTTTCTGGTGTTTAATTTATTAGCAACTTATATGCAGATGAATTTGAAAAAAAGATTAGCACAACGTTTACTACGGAACACACAGAATCAAGACTAGACTCCACGACAAATCATAGGCAACTTGACTAGGAAGTGATCGTAAATCTCCATCACCCCCACTCCCATTCCCAGCCATTTATCTCGATTCAGTTTTTCAAATTCATTTCATTTTGCATAATAGGTATGCTCAGACTAACTGTACCTCTTCTAGGTATTTAAGGTTGTTGTTTTGCTACCACCAAACATAGGAATTTCTTTTCCTCTCTGTAATGCAATCATTTCAAGAGATTTCATAATATATGTTGCAATTATTAATTGCCTTACACACAAATACAGAACCAGATCAAATCGGAAAAAGAATGGGCTATGAGCGCTTTTGTTTTAAGTTTTCTTAAACTGTTTTTTCCCCCGTTCCGTTCCAATATACGTGTACATTTATCTACACTATCGTATTACAAAATTAAACATAACCTGCGTAACATGGTTGATTCGTTTACAATGCATGTAAACATCTGAGTAATTCTGAGTGAGTCGACGTAGAGCATAACTTGAAATAAAATCATATAGATCAATGTACACAGTGTATTACAAATCATATATATCTATGTACACAGTGTATTACCGTATGAATGCTTGTTATCGTCCTGTACTGTTTTATCTTGCAAGTCTATGCTACATACACAAGGAAGCATGGCCAAAGCAGCAGGACAAGTGGCTAAAAGAAGTCAATTTTTTATCTGTTTGAGTATTTCCTGTTCCAATCCGGTTTACTAAATCCAAATGTGACAGGTATTTAAAGAAAATCATTATATATTAGGTTAGATACAGACCCAAACATTTTCACCGCTTGCGTTCGTTGTACTACTGTTACTTGTATAAATATTCTGTACAGTTTCTTTGGTGATCTCTGTACTAATGATTCGCGTGTATTGTTAAAGGAAAAGTACAAGAAATACTGCGTTTCTGAAAGCAGGGTCTGGGAGAAGATAATTTGTCGAATCCAACAAAATTTTACCGTAAATCCTCAAATAAAAGTCTGACATCCAATAAACGTCAGGACGCCGATATGAGCCAAACTTTGCAGCTATCAACAAGAGCTGTCAATTTGGCTGTCGTGTCAAGCCGCCCGTCCCGTCCCCACCCGAACACACACACACACACACACACACACGCACGCACGCACGCAGAGGCACGCAAACACCTACACCACTTTGCAAAACTTAATAAAACAGATGGACATCTTATCAGATAATCTAAATGTGCACTTAACTCAGCATATAAAATGTCATCTGTGCATGTCCAGCTATTTTGGTACTATAATCCATCGACTCCCCCCCCCCCCCCGAAATTTAAATCCAAACGCAAGGAGAAAGTGATTATTATTTCATATATAAGTTTGTTTGATTAAACCTGCCATATTTCATTTCTCAAGGTGGAGTGGTTGTTTTACAGTAGGTAATCATACTAACAAGCTTGAGACGTACGTAAAGGCGGACAGGAGACAATACATATCCACCACTGCATTTACAAGTGGATGCAAAAGCAAATGGAGGGTATTTCTTATAATTATCACCCAAAAGAAGCAAATATTTGTTTGGCAAAGACCGAACAAGCTGAATATCATTCTCATATCACCTCAAGATTAAAATCGATATGTCTGATCCGTCTGTCAAGATAAATGGCTCCATTGTCTTTGTGGTATGTACATTTTGCTGAGGTTGAGCTGATATAACTGAAAAGTTTATTTTATTATTTTATTTGGATGCTTTAAATACACCTCTAATAGCTGAGCCGACTGTCACTTACCTGATATATTCATGAAACGTATGAACCTTCCATAACACAGTTGTATTCTACACTCCATATTTTCGTATTAAATCACTGTATTTCATCGTACGTACTTTTCTTTGGGTTGGAGCACTATTCAACAGCCTTACACAACGTAAAAACACACATGTATATTTTCGAAAATGGAGTTTCAGCTTTTAGAAAGTTTATCATGTTTCCATAGCTATTCAACGACCTTTGGTAACTTTTAAAAATAAGTTGCCTGTTTCTGAGGATGATTATCAATTTCATCGGATGTACACGTCCCGCTTTACTTCACTATTTCTTCAATTACACGTTCTTCTAAAGATCCTGAGTAGATAGTACATTTGGGTTGGATAGATAAGGGAATTTCACAGGTACCGTCTATACTCGCGTATAAGTCGATACCAACTGCAAACTGCATAGACCCAGATCTATCTAAGTACCTACCTACCCACCCATACTACTTGCATACATACTTACAGACTATAGCAAGGAAAGTTCTCCGGGTAGGCCCATTCTTGCAGATTGTTAAAGTAAGACTTAACGTATTGCCGAATGGATAGATTTTTCTTAAAGCCCATTAATTTAAACAGTTTTCATATGTTAAAGATACAAAGGATTTCCTGGAAGAAGTGAGTAAAATTAAACCCCTAAAAAAAACTACATACTGGGTACAGCAGATATTGGATAGCCTTTCGCCATCGAGCATAATCATGTTTTGGTTGCAGAAAGGTCATGCTTGATAATCCGGATCAAATCGACCTGATGAAGAAATTTTAAAGCTGCTTAACATATGTCTTAAAAAGAACCACTTTCATTTTAATGATAAAAATTACCTCCAAAGAAAAAGTACAGCTATGGGGAGGACGTTTGCTTCAGCTTATGCAAACATTTATGTAGCCCAATGGAAAAAACATTTATATTTATGTAGCCCAATGGAAAAACGAAATATTTACTAAGGCCTACTAGCTACCATTTTTCTATGTCAGGTTTATTTGTGATATTTTCGTCATTAGGATCCATTTGGAAGAAGACCTAAATGAGTTTCTGGATGAATAACCTCCATCCATCAATTTAAATTCAAACTAAAATTAATAAGGAAATAGTAGACTTCTTAGATGCAACAATTTTATAACTTTGCAAGGTGAATAAACTGGTTACAATGGTATTTATTTTCTCAAATAAAATTACACTCATCAGTTGCTATAAAAATAATTTTTATCCACGACATATGTTCAGGAGCATTGTTAATTCCCAAATACTGGGGTTCTGCCGGCTTTGTAACAACGAGTAAGACTTTCACGACTTTTCTCAGGACAACGAGAGAGAGAGAGAGAGAGAGAGAGAGCGATTATAAAATCAGGGAACAATAAAAATATTCACAGCAAAACACAAGAAATAATCGTACTTATTGTTCATTTCAATAGATGCTCAACCTCAGTATTGAAGTATGCTAGACAAAATCTTAGCGATTTGCAAAAAAAATTTCCTGAAGCTTTTGGGACATGCACCTTGGTTACAGCTTGTAAACAAAAAAAGAACATAAATTACGTTTAAGTGAAATCCAAACAACTACCGAGTATCGACAAACCTGGTTGTTTTAAGTCTGAACTTAATGGCTGCAAGCTAATTAAATCAGACATAGTAAAATTCTTAAAAACAGTTACAAATGTTAAAGTTAAACAACATATTTTATGTGATACACGAAATGTAATCTATGTAGTGTATTGTTTGAACTGTAAAATAATTATATAGGGGAAACCGAAATAAATATACGCGCTTGGATGGAAGGGCGTTTTTCGGACATACGACTGCAAAAACAAATAAAACATCTGTTTAAATATTTTAGTACAAAATTTAGCAAAGATCATTTGAGACTGATTGGCATTGAGCACAATAACTGCTGGTCTAACGAAGATACAAGAAAAAGAGAACAATTCTGGATTAATCTTTTAGGAGCTGAAATTAATTTTGAAATTCCACCACCGACAGTGTAACCTCGACCGTAGTCCTATGTATTTTTAGGCTTTTATCTTTTCAAACCTTTACTTTTCTTTTCTTTCCATTTTTCGGAGAGGTGGGGGGGGGAGATACTAAGCATTGGGTACTAATCATTGAGATAGATTCAATCACATCTATATATCTATCTATCTATCTATCTATCTATCTATCTATCTATCTATCTATCTATCTATCTATCTATCTATCTATCTAAGTACCTGCCTACCCAACCACATACATACGTACAGCTGCGCAAATTAAACTACACTTCCCCGTCCAAGTGGAATAGTCTAAAGGTACATATGAACTTGCGTTTCCACTTTACTGGAGTTGTGTATGTTGCTTTGCATACTCCTGAGTTATTTCATCGGCTGAATTATGCTTACTAGCAGCACATGGGTACGTAAATGTGAGGGAAGAACCGGGACATCTCAACGATTTTGTGAGGTTATAATGCATTCTTCCGTAGGTGCGTAAATTGAAAAGTACACAGGAATTGGAACATCATAAGTCGGAATTTGGATGGTGGCAGTTCTAGATGGCACAAAATCAAAAACCAGTCCCACACTGTTGTGAAATAGCACTTCTCGTGGGATTAACAGTGATATTACAGAATCCCAGTGACATTTCTACTGCACTTGCGAGATGCATCAGAGTGTATGATGCTCATGGGTAATATACTCTTCTTTATTCCGTAAAGGGCACAAGGTTGGCATAGACAATTCTAATCCGTGTGTGTGTGTGTGTGTGTGTGTGTGTGTGTGTGTGTGTGTGTGTGTGTGTGAAAAAGAGAGACAGATAGAGAGAGATGATAAAATACCATCAGGGCTCGCCCAGCCAATGAAAAATGGCTTTAGTAATGGTTTTCTGAATCTTCCACCTTAAAACCACATCACATCAATTCCTGCACTTATGGCTGATTGATTGGTATTTTACTTTTTGAACCGGATGGAAAGTTTGAGCGCCATCTACTGGTCGTTTAATCTCGTCTACCATCAACCAAAGAGTAGAACAGGCATGATATACGATTTGTCAGTCTCGTTGTCACTATCATTTTGTCTTTGTTCACCTCCAATTTATTTTACAAGCAAATTTAGAAAGCTAATTCAACATGATTTAAAATTATCGGAAAGGTTAGCTACAAGATGATTTACAAGTTTACTTAAGTTGTAAAAATAATTTGAGATCTAGTTGCTTATAGTAAAGAGATAGATTTTAAGGCATGATGAAAATGTCTAGACTTGAAATACATAACTGAGTTTAACCAAACAAGAGTACAATAAAAATGCAATGAGGAAAATTGAGAGGATGCAAATGGATACAAGAGACAAAAATACAACAGTGATGACTATTTCAGATTAATTACGAGAAGTAAAATTTACATGCATTAAAACAAAACATTAAAGCAGATAAAACGCTGAAAATGTAAAGTGTTTCCGTCTATTGAATTCTAGCTTCCGTAGCTAAATATTACAACACCCGAATGTGTCACTGAAGATAACCTTCATATTGATCGTTTCGTCTTATAAATGAATTATAAAAAAAATTATAAAATGTCTTCGAGGAAAGAGATGTATGAGCACAAGAGAAAAGTCCAATAATTTAAGATGCCTAGCTTCATCATTTCGGATATTCAGAACAATATTGTCTAATCTGTTTTCACTGCAAGACTGTATTGCATGGTAAGCAGCTACCCCTCTAATGTAATGACAAATATTGTGGCGATTGTGGCTATAGGCACAAAGGTGTCGTAAACAAAGCAAACAGTGCGCAATTGTTATCAAGCATGTTTTATTCATTATTTTCAATTTCCTTATTTTTTTTAAATATTTATTTTTACCTTTTTAAGGAGATAAGTTTGACACTTATCAAACTAGCACTCAGTGAAGATAGCCGTAATCCCAACCTGAATGATAAAAATCCAGGATAGTATCTAATTCCTTTTGAAATTATGGAATTATCATTCAGTTCATTCTGTGAACACACTAAGTTGTCGATTTGAATAAATTTGCAAATCAATTGTGTCACGATCTACATTACAACATGTTACAAAGATTTGAAAATATTAGCAATTCTAGGATTCACAAAAGTTATTTTTTTTTATTTTTATTTTTCCTGTTGATTTCTGATATGTCACACAAACTGACGATTCTTGAGTTTTACTAGATGTTATTGATATATACAATCAATGGATGATAAAAGGACTTGGCATGGATGAGGTACAATACAAACTGGAAAGAAATAACTTTGGAATCGAAAACAAAATACACTATTATGTAAAGCATGATGACGAGACAGTTTGCATTTCGATGAAAGGCAACACCAAATGAATGCTGGAACCTAGCATTATGATAGGCCAACGTGGAAAGGATTTATTGGCCACATGGGGTTGGACTAAACAAGGCAACAAGTGGATACATCAGGACAATACAAACCCTTAGATCCAAATAATATGTAGTAATGAGCCGTTTGTTCAACAGGTAAGACAACTACATCATTTAAAGATGATTACCATTGTAAACTTCGAATTGGAGAACTTCAACCTGCAGGGGAAACATTATTCACTACAAAAGATTTAACATAATTAAGGGATTATGTAAATTCTGTAGAAGTAATCAATTAAATCTGATGCTGAAATATATGAAAAACAGAATAAAGAGTTTGGAAAATACATCATCAAATAAAAGCATCCAAACAAAAAAAGCTGTACAGTTGGGAAGTGTAGAAAGTATTTTTTAAAAAGCGCAATTAGTTTGGCATCTAATACAGCTGGAGAGATAGTTTAGAGCAAATATTTTTTAAAAAAAATCAATTCAAAAGTTAGATAAAAATTACCATTAGGCGAAAGACCGAAACGATTGTTTAAAGAAAAGGGTGTAAAATAGCTATTATATCCACTGCTGTTGGGTAGACAATATCAACTGTTGCTCTGTCTATATCAATATTTGTAAAATGTTTAGTAAGAGGAGGTGGTGGATGAGGTGCTGATCCATCAGATTACGTAGATGGTGCGTTCGTTGACAAATTCAAAACAGAACTAATAAATAGTGGTAATTATTTCTTTGAGTTAGACAAGAAAGCAGAGGCAACATTACCTGGAATTACTGGCAGGTTAATAAGCTGATTTTGAAAACAGCTGGACAGCTCCTTCCTTTCCTTTCTGAATATTTTTTCCTTACTTATTTAGGCATCACTGGGTTCGTTATTTACATTTTTGATCAGTGGTGTAGAAATGGCATGAAAGAGAATTTTAAAAAATCATAAGCTATTTTTAAAAGTAAACTGTGCCAGCTCCTGCAATCTTTGGTATCAATATAAATGATTGTTTGTTTATTTCATGATAAATATTCTTTTTGACATTTCTAAATCCCGATGTGTCGTCGTGCTAGAGGCAATCTGTACCGGTAGACTCAAATCAACAAATCTGACAGCGGGCCTATCGTTGCTGATGGTGTGCAGAAGCACATGTGCCGAAGACGCAGCGAGGTGTTCTATAGAAAAACCATCATCACAATCCTTTTTCTCTACTTAACTTTTACTCATATCAACCTTTGGAATACCGCTCTTCACTATATTGATATTATTGGTAGGGTTTAACCTAATTTTAAACCAGTCAATGGAGTTCTATAAATTGTTGCTGCATCTAACGATACTACCTATTGTCATAACCATGTCACCCGGTAACAAAAGTACACCACCAACAACAAGAAGACAGTATAATTTCAGTTTTGAATCTGATATGTATTGTTGAAAACTGGTCATAATCTTTTCATCATTATCATAATCATTCTGTCCTAAAAGTTATTAGCTCCAATTACATTTTAGCAGTGTTTTGAGCAGTGGAAAGAGACTATGTAATTAATGTATCGTTTTCAGCTTATGCACCTAAGATGCAGATTACATACGATCTTATACTTTCATTCAATCTGTCAGGCTGCTGGTTTATTGTATAAAGAATCATGTCAAACCTGTTGGCTAATCTTTGTCTGCCGTTGATTTAATTTCGTCAGCTGACAATGCTCTCCAGTATTCAACAGTACCAGCTCGATAGTTAAATGTCTCTTATAAGCAGCTAAAACAAAAGCAGGTGTTTTATGTTTTTCTGGCCCATAATCGATCAGGTATGTGTTTTTTTTCTCTCTCCCCCTTAATGTATCTTCAGTTATCATTTGATTGAATCTTAAAATTGTTCCATATCTATAAAAACAAGTGTTTCATATGTATGGTAGTGTTACTTGAATTGAATGCTTCATCATATGTTAAAGGTATTTTATATTCAGATAAAGTTTTCTTATTTGAAAGTAAATATGAAATTTTTATAGTGATTTGACTAATTCTGATATATTTTCGCCTAGTACATGCTAGTAGGAAATCACATAACTAGATGTTTACATTCAAACTGCACAGTTTAGTAGATTCTGCCAAAATCTCATGTTATACTTGGCACTGTATTTATTGATAGAGTCATCATTGTCAGATTTTAAAGTGTGGTTAATAAAATGTTTAATGGTTTGTTAAGTATTAAGTGTCAGCGTAATAAATATGTATCTCGTGATATATTTGTGCTATGCCTGGAATAACTGGATCGTTAAACTGAGTTTCAGGAATAACTAGATCCATGTACGTTTGGACAGGAGTCTATTGCTTTAGGACTGTAATCTATTACTTTTGGACAGGAGTCTGTTGCTTTTAGGACTGTAATCTATTACATTTGGACAGGAGTCTGTTGCTTTTAGGACTGTAGTCAATTACATTTGGATTTTAGGTGCCCAATGCTACTCTAGGGTCAGTAAAAACAGTCTTCTATTTATATCCGTAACTGATGTCCATAATTTATCTGTTATAAAACGAATGCGAAATTAGCTTTTTTTTGTAATGATATATGGAGCCTTTAGTTACTATTACCCACATTCACATGTTATTTTGTTTTTGTTGATTTCTCTCTTTACTTTTCGTTTCATCTACTGTAATACCATTTTAATCTCGCTGATTTTAGACACTCTTTTACGTCTCTGGTATTTGATATTCCATTTGTCCATTTCCCACATCAGTTTTGTAATAACCACTACTGCAGATGACACATGAAATTTCGAAGAACATCGTGCCGTACTGCAGGAAGAATTGTACCTTCAAAATCTGTATATTAACATTCTGTGCAAGGTGTACTGGAATTTATTGTATCCACGTGGTGTGAAACATCGTCCCAAATCAACTGATTTCGGATGAGTTTGTGGTAATTCTGTTTCTCAGCATTTTTATAGTTGGGATCATCTTCTTATTTTTTAATTTTATCTCTTTTAATTTTTTCTGTGATGTCATTTATTACCATGCTAGGACATTGTCTACATTGCAGTCGCCTTATCAAATTTTCAATTTGTACCATTTTGTTTTTTACTTGTGATATTTTTTGGTGAATTATATTTTCAAAACAAAATGTACATATCATGCAAGTTTGAACTTCATTTTCTAATGCATTGTTTGGGTTTTTTTTGTGGTTTCACATTCTATAAACTCGTTATGAAATGATGAAGATACGCCATACACAGTGGAAGTTATTTATATTGTGATTAATTCGTCAGTTGGTTCTAATATATTGAAGAATCATTTGAAGATCAGAAAGGTTTGTGCAAGATTTGTTGACAGCTGATCAAAAACAGACTCGGGTTGAAATCGCCAAACAGCTACTCACCAAATATGAAAAGAGTGACCAGATACGTTTAAATGAGATTCTCACAGGTGATGAAACATGGAGTTTTGGTCGGAGAAAACGAGCAGAGACCACAAATAGCTCGATGTAGTCGGACTGTCAATAGACCCCGGTCTTTCGGGTGCCTGTGATTGACTGTGCTAATGTCACTAAACATTTGTATGCCTCCAAAGTGTTGCCAAACGTTGTGGAACACTATCGTACTACCCATCTGAGCGCCGGTACCGGAGGTATCCATCTACTCCAAGACAACATACCGGCGCATACATCAGCCATCGTGACAGACTTTCTGAAAGACCACAGCATCCAAACTTTGCCACATAATCCATACAGCCCTGATTTAGCTCCAAGTGATTTTTGGCTGAATCTCGTTATCAAAGATTCGCTGAGGGACAGACGATTTGAAAACCTCCATGCGGTTCGAAGTGCGGTTTTTCAGTGTATGAACAATATACCAAAAAGTGAATACAAAATGGCATTTAATAATTAGATAATCAGACTGAAAAAGTGTGTAGAGGTGCGTGGGGAGTACTGTCATGGCTGATGCTAATTATTTCAATGTTATCATCATTGAACGTAAACTGTAAATATGCATCTTTTATGAAACATTGGAATATATCTTTCTATGTTTGAAATCAATACATTATTACTTTTATTTTCTTGAATGTTATTCTTACTTATATCTTACTTTTATCCCATCCAAAGTTGTAAAAAATATGACTTATCTCTTCATACGGACAATGTTAATTTCATGTTTAACTTGTACAATATTTCTAGAATCTCTGAAAACTGCTGAATTCAATACAATGTGGCTTTGTGCCATTATTTATAATGTGTAACAAATTTAAATTTATTGTTTTGTGTTTGCTTCACTAATTGTCTTAGTCTGATTGATCTAATAATGTTTTAAGGTTTATGAAATATTACTCTCCAGTATGGCTGGTATAGCAACTTTTAGAGTAGTATAGACATTGGAGTTATAAAATTAAAATATATCTAGTATTCATTTATTTATTTTGAAGAACAAGCGAAAATTAAGTTGTGTTGTTATATGAAATTTCACTGTTGTCCAGAACTGTCAATATATTCACCGGTTATTGATGAAACTGACACCTGAAAAATGTATCGATATGAAACAAAATATATATATAGACCAAATATAAAACGATAAAATATTGAGTAAACCTGAAGTTACATGAATACGTGCGATAATGCGACTTTTAAACTTTATGAATGTTCGAGCAGTCATTCGTTATTTTATTCATGCATCGTGCTCGCGTTCCATTGAATTTTAACTTGGGCAAAAGGATTAAAATGAGTCTCTGATCTTAAATGTCTAAATGGACAATGTCTAACTTAAATGTCTAACTCGAAGAGATTACTGCGAAATAATTGCCTACACTATATCTCTGTCTATCTAAGAACCTAACTCTCCACCCACCCACATACATACATACAGTTTCCAGAGTAAAATTTGACTTCCCCGTCTATATGAAATATTATAAAGATGCATCAACTTTATTGGGGTTGTGTATGTAGCTTTGCATACTCTTGAATTCTTTCATAGGCCGTATTATGCGTATAAACACATTGGCTTGTAACTAGAGGAAGGAATAGAAATTAAGCACAATTGTTAAGTAAGTTGGCGTAGGGAAGACCCAAAACATCTCCACGATTGAGTGCAGTTATAATGCATCCTTCCATGTGTGTACATTGAAAAGTATACACATACTGCAACATCGTACGTGGAAATTTGGATGGATGCAGTTCTGGATGGCACAATATCAAAACCATTCACACAGTTGCAAAAATGAAATTTCTCGTTGAGTTTAACAGTGAAATACCGAATCCCGATGATATTTACTGCAGTCGAGAGCTGTATTGGAATGTAGGATGCACGTTACTATGGGCGGCCGTTTTTGCAGATATTCAATTCAATAACGAGGTCTCTATTTTTTTAGAGAAGTCTACAATTAAATTAGATAGATCTGTATCTCAATCAGAGACATGTATATATCAAATAAAGACCTCCCTAATTCATATATTGCACGCAACATTTTTTTCTGATTTGTAGACTTCCATAATTGAATTGTACACCTCTGTTATAGAATTAGAGACGTTTCTAATTGAACTATAGAGCTCTCGCTTGAGGTATTCATTTAACAATCCTTAATGTTGTGATCGATTAACAATTTGTCCCTACCCAAACTCGAAACACATCGGGAGCAGCGGGGGGGGGGGAGCTCAGCATACAAGGTCATCCGCGCCCAAAAGAAGGCAAAAGAACGCTTTCATCACAATGGAGAGGGTGGCGATCTTTCCCCGCCCCCCCCTCCTCCTTCACCCAGCGACCCCAATCATAGATAAAGCTTTAGAATCGATAAACGAAAAAAAAATAGGTCCTGGCCTAGGCGTCGGTTGGGGGAAATCTCCTGTAATTATTTTTATTTAAAATATCCGTAATAACCAACCCCTCACCAGACATTATAGCTACAGAGTCTTTACTATAGTGGCAAATAATGCATCTTCCCACACATTAAGCCGCTTGGTTACATGACTTGGCTATATCATTACAGCTGCTTATCGTAAATACCTATGCGTCAACAGGTAAATGTACTTGCAAAGTGTGAAAGCCTATTTATGGACTGAAGCAAACGTTGATGGCAGTTTTGTCTGGTTAATGATTGAAGGAATAAAATGTCTTACCTTTTAGTAATCAACCCCAATCATGATTCGACCATAGGTGTCATGTTCGGTCAAAATAGTCACAAGCGTGACAAGAAAGACCTTAAGTCTGGTCCAATTCAAAACAGAACATCAAGATACAATGAAGAAGGTGTGCCATATTTAACATAAGCAAAGTGAAATGTGTGTTGGATGTTTTTGGGTGGACGCGATCGTCCCCCAAACCATTTTAACACCTTTGCTAGCAGGAGTTGCTACACTTAATATAAATGTTTTTGGTATTGATAATAGTCCATCGTCTGCTACTGTGAAACAGACAGTACCAGGAGACGGCGATGACCAAGGAGGCGGTGGTATGTTTGAGAGAGGCGCTGAAAAAAGTATGAGTGAACGTTAAGAACGTTTTACTCTTTTTTTGTGGGCGGGGCCCAGACTTTTTTTTCCACGATGAGACACGTTAAGGTGGGCACAATGAACCATATGGTGGTGATGCGCTTGGGATAGGCCTCATGCTTTGCTCTGCCACTGTTTTAGTCGTTTCAGTTGTTCTGACGGTTTCAGCGGTTTCTGTCGTTTCCGCTTACATTGTTCCAACGGACACTACACAGCTGACATTTATGCTGAATTTCCAGTGACTTTTTTTCATAATCTCTTCGCGTGCTTTGGCCTTGCCTTCGGGCCTTCCTTTGACTATCAGTTCGTTATTTGTAACCTCATTGATAACGACTGAATCATACTCTTTTTGTGCGTTTGATCGAATCTGCTCTTCGTACGATATGTACTTTTCTTATTCGTCGAGGATAAGTTTGAACTCATCCTCTGATAATGCATTTCTTTGAAGCGCCCTCGATATTTGGTCATCGATAGTGTTTGGTTTAGATTCTGCAAGGACGCGGATTTCATTATGTTTCTTTTAATTTTATTTTCAGACGCCTGGAGATAAGTTTGATAACAAGTGCAGGCACGTCACAGGTTAAGGTAACAATCTCAAGAACAACAGCGATGGGAATGGCAGCGGAGAGTAACAAACTGAGTCCTGCAACCCCTGTGGCAGTAGCCACGCTTCTAAGCATGAGATCAATATCGTCAAGCACGTTGACCGCGCGCAAATACTTTCCTTAGAGGCGTCGCCGGTCCTCGATTTCGGCACGCAGCTTGTCTTCAAGTTACTTTTTGGACGAAAGTCATGGGGATGCAAAACAGTTTTGGTTCATTATAACTCCTCTATGAGGAGCGTGACATGAACGTTTAATATAATTGATAATGAGGGGTGGAGTTGGGGTAGCTGTCACGCAGGCACGCACCTCTAACCTGTTGCCGCAGAGTACTGGCAAGACGACGAAGCCTTGAAACAAAAAATGTCAGTTTCCATTATATCTTTGGATCCGGAAATGGCACGGTCTGTAAAATGCACTTTATCACCCGCAGGTTGGTTTAGGGTGCTCTGAGTGGTCCTAGTGCTCAATGTATATCTGTTTTACAGCCTTATTCCATTTTAACGTGAACCGGGGTGTGTCAACCCCATATTCGTGTAGATACTCTTACATCAGGGGTTTGTATTCGTTTTCGATGTCAGGTGTTTGTTTTGCGAGCTGATCTAATACTCCCTCATCGTTCACTAACGCGGAATTGACAGGCTTGGCAGGCACTCCTAGCGTGGACTCGTCAGGCTCGGCAAACGCCGATGACGCGTGAACGTAAGGCTTGGCAGGCGCCAGTGACTTGAGTCCCTCTATGTCTGGTTGCTCCCCCGTGACGTACTACTAAGCATGTTGTTTTAAGTTATGTGAGTTCTAATTGCTGCTCAATCCAGCTGGTTGTGCGTCGATAGTGAGGATATCGAACCTGAAGCTGTCTCTGGTGACTAACATAGACGCAAAACTAGTTGTAAAGGTTTCAAAGGCATTAGCCGAAATGGTAGTACTACCATTATGTGCCATTAAGAAACAGTTTACACGGATTCCAATTGTTGCACACGATCCATCACCAACGTTTTGAAAGTCTCGTGTTGAATGCCAGCGATTCAAACCGGACGCATTTATTGCGGCAACCGTACCAACTGATGGGATTTTGTCAGCTATTCTGTAAACCGATTTTAAAGGAGGGGCGGTGCCAGCGCGGCTCGAAAGGGCCGTTCATTTGGCCCGTGTAACATACCTAACTATGTCGACCTTTGTCTTGTACTGCCAGCCTCGAAGCCCGCGGTTTGAGTGCCACCATTGAATGGAAGCGATGGCCCTGAGACGCTTGCAGCGCCACCACTAAAGATAGCAGGAGCACGTAGACTCACAGTGTGTTGGTGGAAGGCCTTAGTGCTTAATCTCAAAGGTCATTGTGTACTCCAGCATATTAACTGGTTGTTATTTTTCAGCTAAAATACGTATCGAGAGCTCATGGATTCCATAGGAGACAGCACGCAGATCACCTTAAGACTCACAACCCACAGGAATAACTTGTAGCAGGGTACTATTTTTCAAGCATTACCACTAGTGTTGGTTATGCTTATCTGATCGAGGTGGACATGAAACCGCGAGATGTTAATAAATGTTTGCGGCCTAATTGCAGTGTCGGTGTCAGCGATGAAAAAGTCTCCATGTTTGAATCCGATTGCGTTGCCAACAGTGGCGAAGATAGCCGCGTGCTGAAGAGCGACAGACGCGATAATTCGTCCAATTGTGGTTTTGTAGTCAAGGCAAGGCTTAGTCTGGCGCAGAAGACTCGTAGTTCTTTTTAAGCGTTTCCAGGCTATAAAACCCATCGGTATTGTATAGATTGGCATAATGCATGCCTAATATCTGGTTTTAGAACTGGTATTTTCGATACAGCTAAACACTTTGGTGTCCAGCGAAGCCGAAATGTTGAACCAAGTTGGTCAGTAATTAACAATGGTGTTTCCACAAGTTCTACGCTTTTACAGCGACGCGAAATATAGCGTCGGCGGCGTCTTGAACTACACTGATAAGGAGAGATCACAAATACGAGAACTGTCAATACAACCAAAAAAGTGGTTGTAAGGGGAAACGCTTTGCTCCAAACCAGTTTTATTTATATAACCGATAATTACATTCTTCTTCAAGTCAAAACGTGTGAGGTTTGCGGACCGTTGCTCAAACGATCCGATGAAGTTTTGTCAAAATCAGCTGAACTGTGCAATCTGGTGCCATCTATCACAGGCTGCAACGTTAGTGTCCGCGACCATCTATTCCAACGGCGACGGAACAACGGCTAGAAATTATGCTCAGCTTTTAAGGTTTCCATGTTTTCTTTCAGGCACACAAAAATAAAATCCTAAACCAGATGTTGTGCCCCATTCTGGTTCAGACAAGCTGGGACGCATTTAATAATGGTATCGATATGTTCGCCTACGGGCTCTTTTGCAAAGAGTTTGGTATGGATAAAAACTCAGACGGGCGGCAGAACAAAAACTAAAACAACGAACTGGGCACAATATATCATGTCATGGCCCTAACAGGTACTGGATGGGGAAATATCGCTTCACATTATGGCGCTCTCTTGGACGAAGACCATTGGACGTTTACAGGACTGTCAACCGATAAAGCAAATCCTTTGTGCATTTTGTGCTGGACAAGTCGCAAGGCTTAACCCAAGCGGGGTAGAGCGACTCAATGAAAGCGTTCTAGTACACGTTTGGGCAATCCTGTGCCCGCAAACCGAAATGCTTGCTTAGATATTGATGTTGGGAAAGGCCTTTAATGCGCAAAAAGAGTTTCTTGGAAAGCAGTGGACGCCCCAAACCTGTTAAATAAGTACCAGTTATTTCTAAAACACGCCAAAAGTAAGTTAGATTACGTTCTTGGTGGTGGCCATGATTCCAAGCGATATGGATCTTAAAATGAGGGGTATAACAACAAACTTACAGACGACAACATGGCGTTTGGCACCAGTGTTGATACAATTCGATAATGATGCCCACACAATTGGCAGGACAAATGTCTGAAAGCATAGAGCAGCAACCAAAGCCAACGAAGCATGAAGAGGTTGGATTCAACCCGACCGTAGCTGTTCCAGCGGCGTCTGTTGCAATGGCAGAAAAGCCGGCGCAAACCATCAATATGCAAAAAAATACAAGAGTCGAAAGTAGAAGAAGACCACGAAGACAATAGAACAGCACTAGTCGTGGGCAGCATCGTGGTGGGGCTTTAAGACATCTGGTTTCTCCGCTAGGCGTTCCGCAGGTTAAAGTAATCATGCAGAACGGCGAAGAATTCAACCGCTATAGCGACGACAAGCACCACGAGATTTCCAGCCAGCTAGCCGATGGCATTGCCACCGTTTTTAGTAAGAACGACACGAATAACCCGATAATTCCGGGCAGCAACGTTGCTCTTTTTCTGCCAGCGTTTTCAGCATCCCGGCCAGCTGCTGTATGTGCCTTTTACCCATTCTTTTGTGCCACCTGGTTCAGGTTTAGGTGCCGGAGCTGAGGCTGGTGTTGTGTCGCCTGCGCCACATGTGACCGCAAGTAAAATCGTGCTTATGATGAACCCCGGCACGGTGAACATCGAGGCTATAGTGATGCCCTGTTCGCCGAAGAGTGTTTGCAGCCGCTTGGAGATGGCTGTATCCTCATGGAGGATTCTGTTGATGGTCTCTCTTATCTGGTTAAACATGGCGCGAAGGGCTTCTTGGTTTCAATGATAGACTCTAGACACGGCGCTCGTTCTTCTTCCAGCTGACGAATGCGATCTCGTATTGTTTGGCTCCTCTCTTCTCTTTCATTTTCGGTTATGCTTCCGTCTATTTCTACCTGGGGCAAAAAATTCTTCAGTGATGTAGTTATCGAGCTCTGAAAGCTTTGCGAGGTTATTTATAAGCTCACCAAATATCCTGATGCGCTGCGTTGAGACCACGCATCTCACGCATTGGGAGGTTGTTTGCTGTCCCAACGTCCTATGCTAACACTTTCTTGAGCGCTGTGTCCTCTGATCCCACTGCAGTGACTAGCTCATGATCTGCCAGCGCACCTATAACGGTTTCAGCTGGGATGTCTTCGGATTCTCTGGCTCAAACTACCTCTTCGCTCAGATAGATAAAAAAAAGGCGCCGACCAGGAACGCATTCGCCACGACAAGCTGTTGAAGAACTCCAAAACGCGAAGGCTGAATACCAGCGTAAGCGCAGTAAGCGTCTCGATTATCTCAGTTAAAGAAAGCAAGATGAACAGCTGGCTGAAAGGTCTTACCAAGACGTAGAAGAATCTGCGCTTACATACGAATTGGTAACCAGCGGAACGCTAAACGATGGCAGCCCAAGCGGGTTCGAGCCCAAGTTTTCTGATTTTAACACGCCCTCGCCATAACCCCAAAAATACGAAATTATATATATTGTTGGGGGCCTCGCCGTCCTGGGCTGTGTGGCTTACAAGTACTTGTAAAGCAACGCTTTTCCCTGCCGGCGAGTGTGGGTGCGGCAATCATCCTTCTTTTTTTTTGGGGGGGGGGGGGGGCGGCGGCATTTTCTGCTGCTAGTATATTGCAACTGAGGTAGAGTTATGGAGCGCGATTCATGGTGTGGCATATGCCGAGAAACATGACAAAATTCCTGGCCTTATCACTCAGCTGCGGGACAAGGCCAACTTTCTCATGAGGTTTGGCGTGAGTCCCCATCCTCGATGCGGCAATTTGCTGCTTACGTTGCAGGCATACACTTGTGCCCTCTGCTACCCAACCACCCACCCCACCCCACCCCGATACCTACGATGCCAATGTGGACCTCGTTCGTATCGCGAGGTACATAACGGACTACCCGCCGGTTAGCTCGCGGGAACTGCTGCAGGGAAATGCACAAATGGACCGCTGCACATAATCCTTGAGAGGGTGCTGTAGTAAAAAGAGATTTTAAAAAAATAGCAGTAGTATTCAGTGTATGTAAATTTCTCATTAAGTACTTTTAAGCAAATTATGATTATTCCATGCAAAAAATTTGAGTCCATTGATATTTGTTAATACATTCTCAAATGATACATACAGTAAGTTTCAGAGACCCAAATGAGAACACACACACACACACACACACACACACACACACACACACACACACACACACACACAATGTTAATTCTTATTTGCAACAGCAGAACAAACGCCAAAAACAAGTTTGTTCTGCTCTTAGTTTGACAAGAATATGTGTAACACTCATGACAACCCAGAATATAGTCTTCACATACAAGTATAAACATCGGCAGGTATAGTTTGGAAATATTTGTATTACTGTCAATGATATTGTCACACAGTTTCAAATTCAAAGAGACTCTTTCCTAATTCAAAGTATCTATGTAAGAATTACATACTGTTAAATGTACAGATTTCAGTAGTTATCTTATTCCTAATTCAAAGTATCTATGTAAGAATTACATACTGTTAAATGTACAGATTTCAGTAGTTATCTTAGCGTTTTTCGAGCTGACCTTGAGTGCGCTAATTATAAACAAATCTTTTCAAGCTGTAGTCTGTATCAGGAAATTGTTACTGGCATTACATTATAATGGCCTAAAATGCAGATATTACAGATGCGCTCAAATAACTACATTTACACTACTTTCTACTTTGTATTATAAAGCATTGTATCGTGATTAAATTCCGACAGGGCTAAATAGGAGCAGTGTTTCGGTCCAATTTTTCATTTTCATTTCTAGTAATAGTTGTGGTTTGATATGGCTTTAATATTTAGCTCCCCTGGCAGTAAGAACAAGTAAGTTTATGGCATGGACCTGCATCAAATGCCCGCCATTTATCAATATTTGCTCTTTTAAACTTCTTTTCAAAAACCAACGGACCAATTTCACCCAAATTTGGCTGAGGGCTTCCTGGTATGAAGAGTTATCAAGTTGGTGCAAATGGTACCAATCTGCAATCAAATATGGCTACCGTTATTATAAAAAGAGAAACCTCTATCTATATTCTGAGTTTTATATTATTATATCTGTCATGTGTCCTGCATTCAATGATGCCCTACCTCATATACAACTAAATCTATTTACCTGGTTGATTCCTTCACATTAAAGCCCAAGATGCCATGTGAAAGCATTCTTGGTCTCCCGCCTTGTTTCTTGTTGTGCAGCCATTTTTGTTTATAACGATAGCGTAAACCAGCTAAGCATGCGCATGCGTTTTCAAGGTGGCAAAATTAACCAAGAGAGCAGTTATTATTTCATGTTAAGAAAGTTTGGCTTGGATGCCTGGAAAAAAATAGTAATTAGGAACCTTCAAAATCGCCATTTTATCATCGGAGTTCAAACCAATAATATCCAAACTTTTGAAATAATACTTCTATTAGATCCATAATCATGTCAAGTTTTGTAAATTCAACGTTTTCTTTTGTGTTTATTGTTTGTCTTGTATTTACCTCCAGATAAACTGAACAGCCATGGAGACTAAGATGGCTCCCTCATATGCAAATATATTTATGGACCGATTAGAAAGTCAACTTCTGGTTTCTGTACGCTATAACACATACCAATGGGTACGTTTTATTGATGATGTGGAACTGAAATGGCAACATGGTAGGGAAAAGCAAGATGAATTCATCATGCAACACAATAATTTCCATCATTCAATCAAATTCACTGCCGAAATTTCAAACACCAATAATATAATTTTGGGCACAAAATCTAAAATTGTCGCAAACATGCTCTTTACAGACATTTATTCCAAATCGACTGACAGTACCTTCTTCCATCAAACTGCCACCCAAGGCACGAAACCCAAACTATTTCCTACAGTCATACACTTAGAATCGGGAGAATGTGCTCTAAATGAAATAACTTTACATCAGATGCGCAGAGAGCTTACCCAACATCTGAAAAAGCGAAGCTACAACCAAGATCCAATAGCGGAAGCGAGCCAAGCAAACAAACCGCGCTGTACTCCTAAAAAACAAGGTAAAAGAAAACGTGGAACGAATACCCTTTATACCCACATTCCACCCAGATAGCTTTCAAGTAATTTGCACCATTCAAAACTCTGGCCAACCATTGATTCGTATGAACAACTGAGAATGATCTTTCCACACAAAATAGTTGTATCGTTCCATAGACCTCAAAATTTGAGAGATTTGCTAGTGAGGAAAACGTTAAAGCCCCTCTCAAATAAAAAAAAACAGTTGAGAAATCAAAGACGCGTGGAGACAAAATATACAAGACGTGCCAACACATGAAAGAAACAAACACTTTTTCAAGCAGTCACATGTGAAAAGTTAATAATTCAGCGCCAGACTATAGCATGCAACACATGAAATGTGATTTACTTCATTACATAAAAAATATGCAGCATCCAATGTGTTGGAGAAACAAAGAAATTAAATATTAAAATGAATCTCAACAGATCAGATTGGCAAACTAAACAACTATGGAAAAAAGCCTAGTGGCGGGACATCTCTCTTCTGCCGGCCACACGTTCAATGTTGTAATCCTGACAGGAATCGCCCATAACTCTGCAATTAATTTGCTTCCTCAAATCCATGATCTCAGCTTCCATTCTTTCGTAAAAACAATGTCTCAGATGTAAACAAAATGAATATAATTGTTTTTTTTAACTTAGTCAGTACTATTTGGTAGTACTATTTTAGAACAAAACTTTTACTATTAATCACCAGCTCAACAAAATACTGTATCCGTGACGATTAATTGGGTTGTCCACAAAAATAAAGATGGCTCACATTTTTCATTACTGACCTGCTTGCTTACGTCATCAATTAGATTTCTTGTTCTAACCACTTTCCGCCTTGCGAGTGTGTTCTTAAGACGCATCTTAAGAAGAAGCGTCTTACAACCATTTCCTTTTATTATTTTTTCCTTGTATCGTTTTGGTAAATATCTACACATAAACATCGTGTACATTTTGTAAAGTAATTACGTTTCTGTCTTTTGTTTTTGTCTCGTTTCTCGTTTACGTAATCGTCCTATGTATATGTGTGCCTTTGTGAAAGGCATCAGTAGATTCCGAAAGCGCTTGATCACCCCAGGTTTGGCTACTTTAACGGCCATCATACACTTTGGGGCTGTAAAGATATCAACGAGAGAGGGAAGAAAATGGAAGGCTTTGTTTCAAAACACAATTATACAGATGCCGCAAGATCCAGCTGACAAGAAAAAAAGAGAAGCGATTACGCTCCACCAACAAAACGAGAGATTTACGAAATTAAAAATGCAAAGGATAGAGAGTCTAAAGCGAATGTCGCAACGTTATGAGTTTCTCGGAAAGAGATCTTCATGCAAAGACACAGAAACTGTGGAGTCAATATACAAATAACGAAAAGCTGACATACTTGAGTTATTAGGACTCGTAACTTAACTCCAACCGCAACAACCACTTACCCCGGCAACAGCAACGGTACGACAACTGAGACGACTCGCGCGCGAGCGTAACATACCAATACCGAGAGGTGCAAGAAAAGCTAACATGCTTACGTTATTAGGTATCGTAACCGAACCGCACCAGACCGTGAGACAGCTTCTTGAAACAGCAGTAGGATTTAATATCGAAATTCCTCCACGAGTCAAGCGTGCGGAAATTGTAAATATAGTCCAAGATGAACAAAACCGCCGTAGCGTCGCAGCTGCTATCGCCGCTGAGGCAGTCGAGCATGGTCATGAAAAAGACCGCCGAACGGTCGCCGCTGAAGCTGCTGCGGATGTACGCAAACAAGAAGCCCCCGAGTTTAAGTCTCACAAGCGTAAGGATAATTATGCAGATTACCGTGCGATTATTCCAAACACGTACAAGCTAGCAAAGACATTATAAAACTTTTGTCGAATATGCGCCCGGAAACTGTATAAATGTTACAACTCTCTGGCACCTCAGGAGTTAACGCGGATATTCTTGTCCATGTGCACTTGACAATGCCGCTAAATAGCAAGTCATCAGACAAGGACGGATTTAAAACCCAAACCCAGTGGCTTCATGGTGGTCCACTTATAATCCAGAACCGCAAAGACGTCAAGGATATCAATGAAGCAATCGACAAATGAATTGAAAAGTTTCTCCTCACGCTGGAAAAATCCACAAACACCGGTTCGGGACGGACTCTTGACAGATGTATGGAAGTTGAATTGCATACTTCCCCGTACGAACCATTCCGCGGATCAAGTTATTTGCCAACGCCAGACTACGTTTCGCCGCGGCCGGTTATACATGTGAAAAACGATAACAATGGCTCTCGAGATGTTACCGATCGACTCTAACCCGGGGTGGACTTATATAGAATGCACACGTAAGAAACGATACCGGATACTGCAATTGAAAACTCATGGGGAGTTTGGCTTAAATAAAAAAAATATATAACCGTCGCAATGAAATCTTTTCAAATTCCAGTCAGACATCAATTTATTTACCCCAGTAAATATTCATTACCGCTTTACGTGATATTATTATTATTATTATTATTATTATTATTATTATTATTAGTAGTATATATCTTGCTCAGTATCCCTCTCAACCATATCATGACATGTTTTCCTTACTAAATTTTGCTTGAGAAATTAAAAATTTGAATATCAGGACCATATTAAAAAGCACTTTCAAGAAAAACAACAGAAAGTAGGTTTTCTTTCCATGTGTATATTAGTAATGATTCTACTGATTTTTTCTCAGTATGACTCTTTGAAGAAAGTAAAATTCACTCCGATTTTCTAGGAGCAGCTTTCAGCTCGTGCTCCACACAGATAAATTTATCATCACTTTGAGTTCGTACATAAAATTGCATGCTGGTGCCTTTGTAGGTAGGTCACAGGCCCGTCACCAGCAGAAAGAAGTGGTACCGAAACATTATCTAGGTGGATGTGGAATGGCTTCTTCCCCCCACCCCCTCCTTTTCTGAGATAAAGTTTTTCTTTAGTGTAACGTCAAATAAAACAGTCTGATGATTGTAGAATATTTATATTATAAAATCTTTCCTTTTGAGGGACATCTCATTTTTTAATGATGGAAACTTTTCTATAGGGATAAAAACTACTAGCACTTTAAACTCCCTGAGCATTTCAGTTGACACTTTAACTTCAAATAGTCCGTAATTTAATATGGATATCCCAGAGTTCTGTATGAGGTGAATATTCTTTCTTTTCTTTTGTATTTTTCCCCTATGTACATGTACTTTTTACATAGACCTGTCAACATCCGGGTCCAACACTTGCGTATTTATGTATAGAAGTACAATATCCATGGAACATTAATTGAAGTAGCTAGTAATGTCATGTAGATGATATCGAATTTATATCCTTTGCAATTATAATTTGATGAACTGCTTTTAGCTCATTATAAAAGTACACTTACTTTGTGTCAAAATTAATTGATATATCAAAGACTTCGAGTATCACCCGACACACTGACTCACATAACCTTCAAGTAACAGAAGCACCCTGCATAGCTTTGATTATGATTTAATGAATGGAGAAAAGCGTAATGGACGCTAGAGTTGAGTTCTGTTTAGTTTATAGTAGCCACCACTTGTTATTACAAAAAGATTCCCTTAAACTCTGGGACATTGAGTCACGGTCATGTTTTTGCTTGCTCAGCCTTTGTTTGTATATGAAAAGCAAGCAATAATTACATTGAACGCAATAACTGACCCTTTGTATTTTCAGAGAATGCTCCATCCACCACGTGGCTTAGCTGTATAATTAAAATTTGTGTTTTTCTCCCTGAAAACAAAGCATAATGAGTGACAGAGTGCACTTGTGTATGCTGTGAAAACATGAAAGTTAGAGGATAAAGTTCTTAGTTAGATAACTTTAAAACGATTCGGCAAACAGGAGTAAACACGCTCTAATCGATTCAACTGACCGTTTGTCGGCGACCATCTATGCCCCATTTGCGTTGGATATAGAAAATAGTGTAACTTTTTGCTATTCTTGGGTATATTATTATTATTATTTTCTGTTTGCTTTACCAACTAATACCTTTGCGCAAAAACTTTTATATTTGGGTTGGGAAATGTATTTGTTTTAGTGACAATTAAATTTTGGAACGAAAGTTCCCATACAAAACCCACTATCGGCTTTGATGAATGGCTTTTACATGACATATAACCTTGTAAATGTGAACGCCATATTTACTGAGACATCGAAAAGTTTGAACGCTAATTAAACTTTGAGAATGTTTGTTAAAAAAGAGTAGTTAACAAATTATTTGACACAAAAATTGTCGGTTGGCCTGATCAAAACTGATTAATTATTGTACCATATAAACAATTTACAAATGATTTTGACGGTGTTTTCGTGGACTCCCAAAGCATTGCTATTGAGCAAATTTTTGAATGTGCCATTTATCTTCTAATTTAGAATTTAGAATTAATCAAACCAAAATGTATACAATGTCAAGCATAGCTCGTTCAATGAAAATGAACTTGCACTACAGCTATTCGTATATGCAGATATAAAGAACATGAATTTGCACTATAGCTATACTTATATGCAGACATAAAGAACATGAACTTGCACCACAGCTATGCTTATATGCAGATATAAAGAACATGAACTTGCACGATAGCTATGCTTATATGCAGACATAAAGAACATGAACTTGCACTATAGCTATACTTATATGCAGACATAAAGAACATGAACTTGCACTACAGCTATGCTTATATGAAACCAGAAAGAACATGGACTCGCACTTCAGCTATGTTTATATGCAGACAGAAAGAACATGAACTTGCACTACAGCTATGCTTATATGCAGACATAAAGAACATGAACTTGCACCACAGCTATGCGTATATGAAACCAGAAAGAACATGGACTCGCACTTCAGCTATGTTTATATGCAGACAGAAAGAACATGAACTTGCACTACAGCTACGATTATATGAAAACAGAAAGAACATGAACTTGCACGACAGCTATGCTTATATGCAGACAGAAAGAACATGAACTTGCACTACAGCAACGCGTATATGACGACAGAACGAAAAATTATGCAAACATAACACTTTACTCCATTTTTGTCTATATGTATGCGTACATGTGTTTATGTGTTCAACCTTTCTATATTTTCCTTTTTCTAAGACTAAATACAAAATGTTTCTGATAATACAAGAGTGAAAACCATTACAGATATTTACCCAAAAAGTAGATGGCACTGTTGAAATGGAAAGGTTAAATATCTCGGATTTGTCTTTATTGTGATACATTAGAAGCATTGTAGATCTGACATTGTAAAACTTTTAAAGCTTATGGATGCTACCTTTTCACTTTTATGACATATATTAAATAATACTTTGCAAAGCAGGTATGCATTACAGCCCTTGTTACGGCTTGACAGGGAAACTAAAGGCGTTAGATTTACACATAGTTAAATACTAGTACGTTAAATAAAATGTTTGATTCTGGCTTTTCCTAACTTATTTTTGAATTTAAGTCAGAAAAGTTTGCTTTAGATATGACGAAACAAAATACTTTTGGACAAACTGTTTTATCTTTTGACATGCCACTTTTATGATAAAAAAATCTTGTAGCAAATTTAAAAGGATGCTGTTCTCGTAATCTCTGGACAACAAAATCCGAGTTAAGGGTTTCTAAATCAATCATGAAGCTATTTGTCTGCTTTCTATTATCACGATTATAACACAACATTGGATTCGCAGAGCGTCGAATACAATTTCTTGAACCCTCATTGAGTTTTTCGTGTGCGATTCCTCTCAGTCATATATTAAGGTTTTGCAGAGATGTTCGCCAGGCTATTTTCGGAGCCAAACACACAGTCGTGTTATTCAGAAAACTTAACAGCAATGATGCAATTTGGCATGCTGATGATGTCGATGCTGGTAAAGTTATATTATCATAATGAACATTATGGATGCCTGTGATAATTTCTTCAATGGCTGCAGAAACACGTTTGCTATCGTTTATGAGTTCTAGAGGCACATCACTGCTGTCATTTCACACGCTCACCACAGATTTGATAGACAGCAGTGTTCGGCAGTTTTCATGGCAAATAACTAGCTAACAAGGTATCGGCGCACCAAGACATGTGTTAATAGCATTTCAAGCTGTGGGGCGTGTAAATGGTGGGCAACTCCGTAAAAAAATGGTATTTGACAATTTAGGAGTGTCTGAAGTTTCTCTGCGATTATACTGTCATCAGGAACCCACAGAAGAAATTACTTTTCATTTCGAAAACAATCATGTCAGACGTGCATATCACAAGCTGTTATCGTTCATGGACCTGGCTCAAAACGTTGACATAGGTCTGCAGATTTCAAAAATAAAAATTCACTGGGTTGTACGGATTTATTACTTTAACCTCGAGCCTCTGGACATGGTTAAGCAATCTGTTGACACGCGTTTTCATGCACGTGTTACTCGCCCACATGTTGCTCCCGATCAACTCAATTACAGATGTATTGATGTGATTCTCTTTGATAAGCTGCCATTTTGGAGGGTGTAGGTGGTCGAATGATGGTTATTGACTTACCAGTGGAAAACTAGTAAAGTTTTTCCAAACTAGTAATTTAACCTGTTACGTTTGTAAATAATTATGTCCTCCCACGAAGTTAAGGTTGACCTTAGCGAAAAACAGCTTACGAAAATCAAAAGCGCAATACGATACGAGTGCGGGGTCACATTAAAACGTTCGCCTGCAAGAACAGCTTGGATTGTCCCTGTGTGGTTGACCTAAACCCAACTTAATCAGTTTAATGCGGCCAAGCGAAGGAACACCTCGGTGAGATTAACGTTATCGAAGTCAGAGGTGACACAACTGCAAAAGACCGGTGGAATATTTCCATTTCTTGCGGCGATTCCAGCGTTGTTAGCGGCTGTGACTCAGGCGGTTGCAAAGGCAGCTGCGTTTAGAGCTGTCGGAACTGCATCCGAAATGGCGCTGAAAAAGGCAATTAGAGGCTGAGCCGGTGGAAACATCTATAAAAGAATAAAAAAAGAAAAGGTCTTAGATTACCAGGAACGAGTCGCAGAATACCCTCAAGCAGAAGTCTTCGACTACCCGTACAACTCGCAGAAGGCCTCGCCAATAACCAATCTTGATTTATTCGCGATGGTAAAATCAAACATTTTCGAGGTGTCTTTATGCGGAATGAACTTGCATCGATGATTCCCCGCACGAGGGAAACCGACATTGTTAACCTGGATTTTACAAGAGGAACTGGTACTCATTGGGTCGCATACGTGATAACGCCTCGACATCTTTTGTATTTTGCCTCCTACCACAAATTGAAGTTGTTGATTATTTAACCCGAGGCCAACAAAGTCGTTTACCACCGTTTTATTCAACGCTACCGTTGCAAACTCGGCTGGACGGACGAATATGTGGTCATCTTGTTGTTAAAGCGTTGGTTAGTAGTGCGTGTGCGTGTTGCACCTGAACGTGATGAGTCTGGATAGGGTCTGCTGTCAAGCAATTGTACTACGCGATGACATTATTAATAGAAGAATTATAATGGACCCGAGATGTTGCCGACGTGAACAAATAATCGAAGCGGAACTGCAATTGCGAAATGAAATTGTTAAGAGAACCGTGTTGCCCGTGAAGTACAAACGCGTGTGTATGGTCGTTGATGCTATTTGTGGGCTTGCCGCGGCAGCAACTGTTGGCCTTGGCGTAGCGGGAATCACAGCCACGACAACTATTATAGGTGCACCAATCGGAATTATTGTCGGGGCTTTATCAATAGTAACTGGTGTCGCAGGCGTTCTAGTATAATAATTTCGATACGGCTGCATCCGTGAATACGTATCTATTCAGAACTTCTCGCGGCAGCACAAAGTAGTCTCAGCACAATTGCCAAGCTGTATTCGATAGCCATCGAAGATAAAACTATTAGCATGGCCGAGTTCGCAACCGTCTTGGCGGAAATACAAAACCACAGGCAACTCCGAGCACAGATACCAAACCGCGCTAGCGATTAAAAAAAACAGGTATTGGTAAGTACCCCTCGATACACATCACTGCGCTAGATGGGAAATTCCCGTAGCAGCATTGATAGTATAAATCGTAGTTATTGCAACGCTGCCTGGGAAATTTCCGGAACGACTTAATAATATAAATCGCAGCGATTACCCGCTGGAAATCTTATTTTGTAAACCCAACCTCAAATATACTAATATGTAACGAATAAGATAAAAAAATACTATAGCCATGGTGTACAGAAGGCGCAGACTTATCCCAGATATCCATTCTAAAACGTCTAATGTACCTCTACTGAAACTGTATGATGATGTACCAGCCGAGAAAATCTTGGACTATTTGAGGGAATGTGTTTTGTATAACAAATTTTGAATATATGTTTTAAGGATTGTAGATGTGTTACCCCTATCTTTTATTCTACATACATTTTACAGAATTTTAACATCTTTACCTTTATATATTATCTTGCTGTATTTCATTGTTTATATTTATTTCGAATGGTTCATCTTCCTAAAATCTGTAGTGCAATTCTTCAGTTTGACTTATTGCTGGCACCATATAGCCACTATTGTGCTGATATGCAATTAAACACTACTACATACATTACCAATTATGTTTTCAACAACCAACACCTTTTATAAATCAATGGAACAACAGTAGGCACTAAAATGGCACCTTTATATGCCAATAATTTCATGAGATAACTCGAACTAAAGCTCATCAATTGGCATCCCATAGACCTCTAAGTTGGCACAAATTCACTGAAGACATAGAATCAAAATGGATCGATTTGGTTTGGTTTCGTACATTATGGCACATCAACACAAGTAGGTTATTTAGTGCCGAGGCAATTGGAGTAAAGTGCCTTGCCCAGGCAACTGGAGTAAAGTGCCTTGCCTAGGCTGATCCGATGGTAAGATTCGAACCCGTACCCTTTCGGCCCGGCACGCTAACCACTGAGCCACCGCAGCTCCCACAATGAATCGAAACAATTTCAAAATATTTTTTTATTTCGCCAATGAATTCCATTCTACGATTAAATTTACGTCGGAGTCCTCAAACAGGTTCAATGTCTTCTTAGATATTTGATCTCCTCTCCTGCGGAAGAATATAGAAACAGACCTGTATTGTTATACAACTGACTCTCACCGATATATGCTCCCCACCAACTGACAACTTAGCACGTAATAACAAAAATCTTCCTTACGGCCTGTTCGTTTGGACTAAACGCATATGCTCCAATCCAGCTACTTTTGAAAGCGATTCGGAGAGCTCAAGGAGCACCTTAGAAGGAGATACATTGACAAGACTATAAACAAAATTAGACTCCTCGATAGAAGAGTTCTCTTGAAATATAAAAACAAATTATGGATGCTACCTTTTCACTTTTATGACATATATTAAATAATACTTTGCAAAGCAGGTATGCATTACAGCGCTTGTTACTGCTTGACAGGGAAACTAAAGGCGGTAGATTTACACATAGTTAATTACGTGAAATAAAATCTTTGATTCTGTCTTTTCCTAACTTATTTTTGAATTTAAAGTCAGAAAAGCATGCTTTTAGATATGACTAAACAAAATACTTTTGGACAAACTGTTTTCTCTTTTGACATGTCACTATTATGATAAAACATCTTGTAGCAAATTTAAAAGGATGTCGTATATCGTGGACAACAAAATCCGAGTTAAGGGTTTCAAAATCAATTATGAAGCTATTTGTCTGCTTTCTATTATCAAGATTAAAACACTCTTCTGTGTGCTAGACAGCGAAATATTTACGAGTCAGCAGGTATTGTTTTATGTTAACTCTACGTGACCCAAGCATGCTCCACGCTGATTGGTCAGTCGTATGGTCAAGTTATAGCTTGCTGATGGATCTATTGTCTTTAATTGCTCCATCAACAAATTATAGCAAAGAAGGTCCAATAAGCAAAAGAGTCGCATGCACGAAAGGGAAATAATGTAGGTGAATTGTTATTACTTTTGCCCAAGTCAGCCTTGCTTGATAAGAGCCACATGTATGCACTAGTCATATGGATCACAGTTATAGTGTAATTAGAAAGAGATAACAATAAATTCCTCGGAGTCTAGGGCTTGGATCCAGTGCAGTGCAAGATGTTATCATCGATGATTCTCCAGCTGTTTCCATCAAGCGTTGAGTAATATTCTTAGATTGTGTCAGGAAATAGACACGCCTGCGAAGTAGATATGTTTGCAGTGAAAGTGGTAATCAGGGCAGTCGTAAGGGGCGGGCGGATTTTTAGGTATTTTTTTCCGAAGGGGGAGGGGGCGCAAAAAGGCGACGCTCGCCCGGGGCGCCGTTTCGTCCAGCGGAAACTTGCGACGGTCCTGGTGGTAATGATCAGAATTTCAAAAGTTTTGAGCGTGGCAATAAGATGGCTTGCGCTCATTCGCGAACGGTGCCTTAAACGGTGCCTTAAAAAGGCCTAAATATCTCGAAACAGAGCGTGGCGTAAACAACTTAAATATCTTTTGCTTGGAGGAGTAATCAAAACATGATAGAAAATACTACCATAGTTTCTCCCGCTTAGCATTACGATGAGATGGCTGAACATATCATTAGGCATCCAGTGATCAATCACCTCTCAAAAATTATTTTTAACTAGTAATTAATGTTAACGTTTTCAATATATTACAAATAAAATAGTAATTTTATAAAACGCTGAATGATCAGTGTGATTTGTATTTTATGTAATTATTATTTACATTGTTAAAAATATTCTAATAACTTGCGAATAAATTGTACATTTTACCTTTATAGAATAACGAATATAAGCGCAAATAAAGTTTACAGTACATGTATTTGTAAAGTCTGAAAACTCATAGTTATTATTGGAAAAGTTTCCACTCAGCTCTGCTTTTTAACAAATCTGAAGACCTAATGAATTTGAGACAAAATACTATAAATACATAAAAATAAGTACAATAAAACTCAAAAAATAATGAAATGGAAAACACAAAAGTTGATTTGGATTAACTGTCGCCTTTATCTCAGCCGTGTTGCGGGCTAAACAGTACGTTGCTATGGTATCGATAGTATACTCATATGCTATAGTCTGTTTCCAAAACTAGCTAAAATAAATAACCTGCACTGAGAAAAGTTTCCTACTGCAGGAAGGATCTGTGTATGGTTCATGCTCACGTTAGTCAAAGCCGCATTTAAAGCAGATGGTACCTTCCTACGTAGCGGTCGCTTGGCAGTAACAGCCAATATACATATACTCAGCTTGTTAAGTCGCTTCAATTAGAAAGTTATAACAGTTGTTGTAAATAGTAGGCTTTTAGGATCTTGCTCTCTATGGAATGTGCCATGCTTAACCAGTAGGGTTTCATGTTTTTGTTAATGTTTACATAGGCAGCCACTGGTGCACTCGATACCAAACGATAGTACAGTATGGCATTTTTAATATATTTGAGACAGGTTTGATCTGTGCTACATATTTGTAACTGATCTGTACTACATATTTGAGACTGATCTGTACTACATATTTGAGACAGGTTTGATCTGTACTACATATCTGAGACAGGTTTGATCTGTACTACATATCTGAGACAGGTTTGATCTGTACTACATATCTGAGACAGGTTTGATCTGTGCTACATATTTGTAACTGATCTGTACTACATATTTGAGACAGGTTTGATCTGTACTACATATCTGAGACAGGTTTGATCTGTACTACATATCTGAGACAGCTTTATCAAAGAGTAGATTAATTAACTGATTCCTAAAAATTATTTCGAAGACAGCATTGCATACATACCTCTGGGCAAAGAAGACAGCATTGCATACATACCTCTGGGCAAAGAAGACAGCATTGCATACATACCTCTGGGCAAAGAAGACAGCATTGCATACATACCTCTGGGCAAAGAAGACAGAATTGCATACATACCTCTGGGCAAAGAAGACAGCATTGCATACATACCTCTGGGCAAAGAAAAGCAATCTACCATGCGCTGTCACATTCAGATCACATTATTATTTGTCTATTACTGTCCTTTCCAAGACAGAGCCCGGTGCAAATAAAATCATGTGAGGAAAGGTACGAAATTTGCCAGCGTTTTTGATGGCTGGAGTTTCATAAGGCTACCTACTGCTAAGATAGCAAATTGTTAAATACATGTACGTGTTTAGCCTGATCATCCGTCTTTAACTTCCAGACCGCTATCCTTCTAATCCAGAGTAAATATTGCTCCATGCTGCCTTTTTTTAGTAAACTACCCAAGGCATCTTCCGATTTTATGTAGACATTTTTGTATATCGAGCCTAATACTACAGGTTTTTTCTTCGAACTCGCGTCACAGCTCATGCAGTTCATTTAATTGTAAATAAAGCCTAATATGGAATGCAAAACCATATATGGATTGTAATGACAATTATGAGGTGTGAGCTATGAGATGGTAAGTAAACAGCCTTTAAGATTAGGCACGATATACCAAATTTCTACAGAAATTCGGAAAACGGATTAGGTAGCTGACAAAAAAGGTACTCTGAAGAAATATTCACTGTGGATTAGAACGATAGCTGTCTGGAATTAAAGTAAAGATGGATGTTCAGACTAATTATGTATTTAACATACTTCACAATAGAGTGGTTAAGCCCTAGAAAAGGCCTGCCATCAACAACGCTGTTAAATTTCGTACTTCCGCATTTTATTTAAATATACTTATGTACTAACTTACTAAGCTGTCTTAGAAATGGACAGTAATAGCCAAATAATAAAAAGCTATAGTAGTAAATAGACAGAGATTCCTAGCGCACAAAGGGGGGGGGGGGGGGGGCACTCGCCAAATTTATTTTCACCAAACTTCATTTACCCTAAAAAAATTGTCTTTTTTTGGCACAGGTGTTAAAAATAAAAATAAAAAATAAAAGAAACCCCCAAATATTTTCCAATTCGCGATTTTTTATAAAATACGAAGTTTCAAACTTATGTCAAAACTGAACTTTGTTTACACAAAAGCAAAATAAAAAAATAAAAAATGCTTAAGTAATGAGTCAAATATTTTAAATTTTCTCAAAATGAACAACACAAATTTTCCATTTCATGAGATATATTTTAGTAAATATTGTTAAGCGGATATTTTTTTTAAATTAAAAACTTATATTAAAAAACGGGTCAAAATAAGCATTGTCACTGATTTCAACAATAAGACAACATTGCTATATCCCGAAGAATATTTATAACATTACAAATTTAAACAATGGAAAAATATGAGCAGAAACTGCTACTGTATAATCTAATATAAGTAATTATATATCTTTCAATTTTGTAGTAAACGATTTGAAGAAAAAAAACATGCACTGTTTTAGAAGCAGTAACTTTTAAATTTTACATTTTATGGTATTGCAGTTGAATTTATTAGAACAATTAGGTTGTCAACTGGTTAAAGCTTAAAGGTTCAAAAACTAAAAGTATGTTAACGGTAAGACTTATATAGTGTATACTAATAAACTACCATAAGCTAAAAGAACAAATTGTACTATTTTAATTGTAGGACTTTTATAGATTTATAAGATCAATACGCTATGATGGTGAAAAGAAACCGGGTATAGATATAAGCTCTATGTTGGAAAAAAAAGTATCATTTTATCCAGCAAATTCTAAATATGATGTTAATGTAAAGGAAATAAGATCTTTTATATCAATGCATGCGGATAGTTTCTTTTTCATTAAAGTCACTGAAAAAGTTTGTACATATATTACCATTAAATTTCAAGAAGATGATGAAGAAATATTTGAAAATATGATGATTGTTCCAGAAGGACTGGATCTAGATGTAAACTTTGATTTTTATGTATTGGTTCCCTTCAATAGTTAACACCGATGAACCATATCTTATTTTTCTATATTATAGCTCTAAGTCACCAGTTGCACATACAAGTGCTAATTTAATGTGGAAACAAATAAAAGAAGATGAGAAAAAGATAAAAATAAAAAAACAATTAAAAGAATGGCTAGCAGAACAAGCAACTTTTACACTGCATAAAATATGTGTAAATCCAAAGAAGTATATAAAAAGTTGAAGTTATCAATATTGACGATCAATACAAATAGCTTTTAGCTCTATTGGTCATAAACCAGAAGACCTTATGCGATAACCTGTCGTCCGTCGTCTGTCTGTCGTCCGTTGTCCGTCGTCCGTACTATGTCCATTAGCACAAGTTTGTTATCGCTACTGCTCCTAAACTTCCGAGAGGATTTCCATGAAACTTTACTCACACATTTAAGGTCTAATTGATTCCTAATGAAAATAATGCCCCTCGGACATCCTATTTTACCCCCACTACGGCCGTTTGAAAATATTGTTATCGTTACACCTCCTCAACTGATGGTCATATCGATATTGGGTTTTCGCTAAAGACTTCTTATGATGTCTAGTTGATACTAAATAAAAATGATACGGATCTGACATTTAATATAACCGCCACGGCGGCCACCTTGAAAATGTTGTTATCACTACTTCTCCTCAGCGGATGGTCGTATCGACATGGGGTATGCACTAAGAGACTTCTTATATTGGTTCTGAGTGAAAATGTTGTCCCTCGGACATCCAATATGGACACCACTGTGGCTATATTATACATGTTTTTATCACTACTCCTCTGCAGCGGATGGTCATATCGACATTTAGCTTTTGTTAAAGGACATCGTATCATGTCTAGTTGATTCTGATCGAAATTTCTGTCCCTCGGACATCCAGTAAGGCCACCACGGTGACTATTTTAAATATATTTTTATCGCTACTCCTCTGGAACGGATGGTCATATCGACACTGAGCTTTTGTTAAAAGACATCGTATGATGTCTAGTTGATTCTGATTGAAAACGCTGTCCCTCTGACATCCAATATGGCAGCAACGGCGGCCATCTTGAACTTAATGTTACCGCTACTCCTCTTGAACGGATGGTCATGTCGAAATGGCGTTTTTGTTAAAAGGGATCTTATTATGTTTGGTTGGCCCTGAACAAAAATAGTGCCGATCTGACACCCAATATTGTTGCAATGGCGGTCATCTTGAAAATCTTGTTATCGCTACTTGTCCTAAACGGATGACCGTACCGACATGGGATTTTCACTAAAAGACCTTTTATGATGTCTTGTTGGTTCTAACGGAAAATGACACAAATCTGCCATGCACTATGGCCGCTATGGGGGCCATCTTGACAGACTTGCCATCGCTACTTTTCCTGAACGGATGGTCGTACCGAAATGGGATTTTCACTTAAAGACTTCTTATCACATGTAGCTGATCATTTATTGAAAATGGCTGGCGTCCATCTTGAAAATCTGGTTATTGCTAGCTCTCCTGAATGGATATTCATATACACATGGGATTTTCACTAAAAGACTTATTATACTATCTAGTTAGTTGCAAATAGGAATGGTGATGATCAAACCTCAAGCATGATGGCCATGGCGGCCAATTTTAAAATCTTGCTATCACCACTCCTCCTTGATGGGTTTTTATCAAACCCAGTTTGTAGATATATTTTATGAACACCTTAAATGATACCCCTTCAATAACTTCGTTTGTTTTCTTCCAAGAAATATTAATTATTGATTTAACCAAACTTTGTATGTGAGTATATCTTGACTTTTTCTGAGACAAGTTCAGTGATCATGATATCAGGTTTAAATCCAAAGATCATGACAAAGCATTTTGTCCTGTACTTACAGGTATTTTGTGAACATTCTAACTCAAAACATTAATTTTCTTACCAAATTTGGCATGTTGGAGTTTCTCAAGAATATCAGAAATTGTTTCAATGTTCAGCAGCTAAAAAGAATAAAAGGACAGAATAAACGGACTTATCTTAAATTCCTGGAAATTCTTTTTGGCTTGTAGAGCGTCAGTCCCTTCGAGGGGCTCTTGTTATCCACGGCATACATTCAGGAACATTACTAAATCCCAAATACTGTGATTACACAACATTGTGTATCGTTTGAACTGCAAAAAGCAGTATATAGATGAAACTAAAAGAAGTTTACATTTTAGAATGGAATGCATTTTGGGGACGTAGGTCTACAGAGACAAAAACAACATCTGGCTAAACATTAAACTGTGGTTAAAATCAT
>JAQPZY010001567.1:2992500-3180000 GCA_029931535.1 Margaritifera margaritifera
TGTGTGTGTGTGTGTGTGTGTGTGTGTGTGTGTGTGTGTGTGTGTGTGTGTGTGTGTGTGTGTGTGTGTTAAGGGGGGTGATGTAAAACTGTTGTATGTATAACTGCTGAATGTTTCAAATTACTCTATTCACCATAGAATTTGGTGTTGTATGTGCGTTTTGGCTTCCGGTAATACGTCTCAGTATCTTTGATCTTTGTTAAAACTGGAGTAGACAGCGCATAGCATGGAATAGTATTGCTAACAAGGCCAATTAATCAAGCATAAAAATAACATTCCAACTTGTTCTACCTGATTTATAGTGATGCTTCTCTCTCACTTCTCTCCTTCCATACATATAGGCACCACTTGCTGACCCTTGCAAGACTTGTTCCGAATATCTTACATAATCCGGCCATCTGATCTTATCAATCTGCATGTTCATACAAATAGTCACCCACGCGAGGAACCTCCCCATAACCTTCCTGGTCAAGCCAGCAATTCCACGCCGGCGTCCACCTAAAAGCATTCTAAAGCCACCAGAAAGTGAAGCAAAATGGCACAGACAAAGGGCTTTATACAAGTAGGTTCAGAGAAATATTTAGCTTGGCCTTGGAACCTATCACCCGACATGTTGCAGTCCTACGTACAGTCTCAGGTTTGTTCTATTTCGTTTTCTTGTATTGTAATTATGTTTCCACTCCCCACTCTCGTTACTCAACGTTCATCAAAATGGAATTTCAAAAAAAGCTTCAGATGCTGTTTTCCCAGTTGCAAAAAATAACAAACAAACAAAAAAGGCTAAACGAAGGTTCACTACTTGCGGAGAGTATTATTCAATTTAGAGATCCGAATTTCGTAATAAACTTTGTTTCAGAATTATGACAAGGTTCATTTAATAATAAAAAATAAGATATCCTAGAATAGACCAGATAAGGCTTTTAATACATGTACACACATACATATAAATATAATAGCACGACTTGTGTAAAGTTTACGATGCAGTTATTACGAGTATGTATAACTGATAATTTAATTAATGTGCATTAACATAGTTTAATTAATGTGCATTAACATAGTTTAATTAATGTGCATTAACATAGTTTAATTAATGTGCATTAACAAACATAAATAATATATCGTCATATCATCACATAGAGAGAGAGAGAGACGAGAGAGAGAGAGAGAGAGAGAGAGAGAGAGAGAGGAAAAGAAAGAGAAATTAGCCGTCAGATAGAAAAGTGAGGACGACATACATTTTCTTTTGGGGTGCATTTTTCAGACGCAAACAGACAGAGAGTGGGCAGAAAATATATATAAAATTAGATGATCGAAAGTTACTCAGTGACAGAAAAAGTGCAAAATATCCGGATAGCAATACTTTCTCACAAGGAAAAAAAAAAAAATCAGAAACATAGCGTTCATATAGACGGACTGCACCATATATATTTTCCCCAGTCGCACCGGAGGTAGGATGAAAGCGCACACAAAATCCCAACTTTTGGCATTTATAAGTCACCACAAACATAACCACAATCACCAGGAGCGGCAACAAGAATAAAAGCAGTACCACCAAGAGCATGAACTATACAAACTCAAATGTAGAGATGTATATATTTTAATTATTATTATTATTATTATTATTGCTGCTACTGCTACTACTACTACTACTACAAAACAACAACTACTGCTACTACTACTACTACTACAGCCTCAGCCACGAATAAAATAAGGATACGTGAATGCACATGTAGTCATATAAGATATAAATAATTATATATTTGTGAATCATCAATCTGATTAAGATGTAACAGGATCTTCCTAACAGAGGCATCTTCCGGTATTGTTGATTCAACAGTATTAACACCATGGTAAAATATTCACTGAATATAACGGACGAATCTTTTTTGTTTCTCTGCAGTAGTAAAAGTGAAGTACCCTAAAATTTTGTTGAATTTATTTGTACCCATGAAAAATGTAATTCAAATGTATGCGAGATATCACCACCACCATCGGCATCATCATCATCGTCATTATCCCCCCTTTGTTTCGGATAATAATCCAAGACGTAACGATGCTGATGTATGGTATCGTCAACTAAATGGTCAAGATTTTGTGCAAACCCATAACTCTAAAACTACCGGAAGGAATTTAATGAAACTTGATATAATTAATGTTTATGAAGTGATAAATGCTTTATCGTCAAAGTGGATTCTTTTCCACAGGGTGAGTAGTGGGGGATGTCAAGGGTCACCCCTAAGTTCTACATGTTTAGGGAGTGATACATACTTTATCGTCAAAGTGGATTCTTTTCGACGGGGTTAGTGGTAGGGGAGGTCAAGGGTCACCCCTAATTTCTACGTATCATAGGTAGTACTAAACGCTTTCTTATGATTGGTCATGACGCACATATTTAATACATGAGGTAAGGACAAGTTATCCCACAGTATCTCCATCATTATTAGCATATGTGTAATGAACGTATGTCTTTTGATGTCCACCTATAGTATGCCTTGTGGAACATCACTTTTGTGCAGCATAATTTTCTGCCATTTGTTAATGATTGCAATGTAGTATATTGCAGTAGGTGGATTTTCATCTGACATGTTATATGCAGACACATGGACCTTGCCCAATACTAGTTAGTGCTACCTTAATGCTCCGGTGTAGGGGCTATATGTGTATTGTACAAGAAATGTATCTTTATTTATATACGAGAATGGACACTCTTATTCAAGTAGGTGAATATGCTTCATATGTTGTCTCTGTACGATAACTATACAGCAGGTATGTCATGTGATGCATGGGGGACAACTCTAATAGCGATATATGTATGGCGCTAGGGTATGAAGCCAATATCAAAGACGAGATGGGTTTAAAATTCCTTTAATGTAAAAAAAATAAAATAAAATAAAAAAATAGAATGCCATAGACAATTGGAACCATGTATAGAAAATAATCCATATACAAGGTTTACATAAGTAAAGGATATATTGAAATATATTCAGGATTATTTCTATTTTTTTAGACGATGTGTGAATATATTACAAACATATGTACCAAGTATTTTCCTATATGACATACTCAGTTTGAGAACAGCATGTCAATAGTTTTTAATACTATTCTTACAGAGAAATAAATGAACTCCTTGATACTCAAAGTGTCAACCCCAAGGAAAACAGTATTTTTCACTTTGGTATGGTGACATTAATAGAGGTGGAAAAATAGTGTCTTAAGAATAACTTTTCGAGGTAAGAGAGTGGGAATTACAAAACATCAATTAGTCTCTTACAAAATTTTGGGCAACTTTTTGCAACCCACATTGTACATCTTACATCCATGTCACCAAAACTGTGCCGAGAACCAAAATATTTAGGTGATGATCTCTACCACTATGACCACACAACTTGCAATCTTATTATCTAGACTTGCAATCTTATTATCTAGACTTGCAATTTTATTATCTAGACTTGTGTATTTTCCCCTTTTTTTTAGATTTGGCTATCTTTTTGAAGGTTTAAATATTGTTACTTTAGTTGGAAATTATACACTGTCATATTGAAAAGCAATCCAAACACGACCGGGCCTTTTCGACAATACTTAGAAAAGCACATTGGAGAAACTACAGTAGCAGCAATTGCATAAACATGTACTTTGCTTACAGTGACGTTGCGTCACACACCACCATAGTTTTCATTACGGTTATTTATAAAATGAAATGACTTATTCTTGACTGAAACATTGCCAAGTTTCCTTATTAAAATATGAACTTACCATATCATAATAGTTTTGCCATGGTTCTATTTTGCCTAATGTACTTCAGCGTGTGAATGAGTTCTCTGCCATTTTACGGCTATTTTCACCTTTTTCCACTGTATCGCTCCATCAAAGTATTTCGTAGGAAGCGCTCTACAGATATTATGTACTTCTGAGAGAGTGACAGGTGTAAGGTGAAGTTGTTTGAATTTGCAACATGCACAATGAAGAGAATGTTGGCATACCTCTATGCTATTTTCATGTGCTGTGGCTGAAATTACTTTACATATTGTACTTGTGAAAATTGTACATGATCTAAGCACACAGCTGACAAATATGGCCTCTCCTATGTGCTCGATAAATCAGCCTGAATTAGTCCAAAATACACTATTTTTACCAGTTATTAAAATAGGGAAAACTAATTTTGCCAGAGTAGGCAATACCAGCTTCTGAAAGTACAATGAATTAATTACAAAATATATAAAAAGTAAAAAAAGTTATCGGCTCTTTTCTACAATTTATCTTTGAAGTCCAGGAAGTGAAAATGACCAAGCGGAGTTAACAGTTTTTGGATAGGTGTACATCTGAAGTAAGACCAAGCTGTATACTCTATAACCCAAATTGCACCCATCAATCATACACCAAAATAAAGATAATTAAAAGTTCTTTTAATAATACCTAAGATATAAAAGGTCTTTTTAATTAGCCAGGATAACCAGTGAGGAAAACCTGGGAAATTCTTTTTCTTTAAAAAATCTACCTATGCAAAATACGAAACTGATGAGCGCCACCTTAATGGCGGCGAATTACATCCAAGGTTTCTTTCTCGACTTGACGGAAAAGACAGAGGATGTTCCAATTACCACAGCATATGTTTTATGTGCTTGGCAGGTCCTTCATAGGATATATACTAAAAACCTTTAGTCTTGCGAGCACAACATTCTATTAAGCAAGGAGTTTACGCCTGATAGTCTACATTAGAAGAATACAGTAGCAATTATACAATTTCAAGGTGTCAAATTATGACCAAATTTGTGAATTACTTGCAATTTTGTGGCACTTTCAAGTGAATAATGTGACTTATTTTTCTCAGAATGATAGATATAATACACAGGAACTAAATTATAATCCTCATCTTTGTCTAAGAACAACTTTTGAAAAAATAAGTAGGTCATGGCTATAATATGGGTGAAATAACCTAAGGAAATGTTTGTCATGCAAATATTTTTCTTTGCACAGTTACTGGTTGACAAAACTTCATATTTACATCAAGAACGGTATATAATTGTATAAGACCATGTAAACCTAAATATGGCCACAATATTCTTTCTTTCTTTGTGTAATTTTAAGGGGAAATATTTTCTTATGTATCTTGTAATTTGTATTGCCTTCATCTAAGGATGGTGCTAATTCTTGGATAGATGAATTGGAAAACCCCTATGTTCAAATAATGGTAGACAACAAAATGAATATAAAAGGTTACCAATTTCAACAATCTTCTTACTCTTCCCAAATGGAACAAATGCATCATTTTCGCGAAATACTTCTGACAAAACGTATCATGTAGATACCATTTCTAACGTATCATGTAGATACCATTTCTAACGTATCATGTATATACCATATCTAACGTATCATATATATACCATTTCTAACGTATAATGTAGATACCATTTCCAACGTATCGTGTGGATACCATTTCTAACGTATCATGCAGATACCATTTCTAAGGTATCATGTAGATACCATTTCTAACGTATCATGTAGATATCATTTCTAGCGTATCATGTGGATACCATTTCTAACGTATCATGTAGATACCATTTCTAACAATTTAAAAGAAGAGCAGATTACTCTTTCAAATAAGTGTGAAATTGATAGACTTAAAGTTCGCAAAGAAAATATACTGCATTCAATATTTGCCGATATTCTAGTAATCAAATGTGTCTGAATTAATATAAATATTATGTACATTATAGAAGCCTACTAGCAGTTCTAATCGCTAGGGAAACCAAATATTAATATTGTAAATTATTGTCCGCTGCCAGTTGTAGTGAATGTGATTTTCCCGATTTAATTGAACGCTTGCTGTGTATTTGTTCGAAGACTGAATCTTAAGTTTTCATTTTATAAACTCAAAACTCGGAAGCAGTCTTAACTCTGACAACAGCTAGTGAACCAGGGTAGAAAGAACGCCGCAGCAAAAAGGACTGCCGGTGAATATGGGAAAATCATATTCTTACTGTATCATTATTATCGTACTTGAGATTTATTTCCTCTGGATACTTGATTTAAACAAGCTTTGTAATGTTTATAGTGCTTCGGAAAATCTTACTTTCTATAAATTTTTAATATTCGATGCGACGGATTGTTTGTCCGCATTACACTCGATAAATTTCCTTCAAGAACCTCTCTTGTAGCGGGAAATGGAAATAAACACATATCTATGATCCACGTGCATTTTCTGTTGCAAAACATCACGAATTCTGTAGCGATCTTATGGGTAAGAAGTACAGACTGATTACTATCGCCAAGTTTGATAGGTAATCCACCTAGCCTCTCAAATCAACATGTTGGTTACACGAACTTGAGCACACAGTTTAGCCAACTATGCGGTGAAAATATTTCGTGTAAGAAAAATGAACGTCTTGAATTGAGCGAACGAATTACTTTACGGATGTTATTTTTGGCGAAAAGGAGTGACTGATCATGATAAGCTTAAAGTTTGACGTGATTTTAAGAATATTTTCTTCAATACCCTTACAAATTAATAACCTCGTTAGTTGATCAGTTTTACATATGAATTGTCGTTCACGAACCACATTGTGCCTTTTAAGAGGCTAGTAACTTTGAATGAATTGTTTTCAGACTTTCGCAACCTATGGAAAATTAATTTTTAAAACTGTTTGAAATATGTTTGTGTAAGTCTCGGTTATTATCCGGATATCAAGAGATACTGAGACTTTTACGCCAGCGTGTTCGTCTGTCTCACTACTCACGTGACTACCAGCCCAACCTTTCATTGGAGTCGACAGTTCTCTCTGCTACTAAACATTGTAAATATAAATTGAATGCTAAATCACACCTGTTTGATCATACAAATGCATACATGGACACCTATTTGTAATAAACAAGAAGGCTATGTCCCGCATGTCGACACCACGATCAAAATATTGCTGTAAATTATGAAACCTTGACCCCAAGGTCAAAAGGTTGAACAAATATGTCGCAGAATAAATTGTCTTAGCTTCATAATGATAATTCATTCCAAGTATGAAAAACTCAAACAAGGTTTTAAGGAAATTTAAGCAAACGAAAAACTTTAACCAAAACCTAATCTCAAATTTTCTATGACTGTGACCTTGACACCAAAGTCATAGGGGCGAGCGAACGTGTTTTAGAAAGAATTGTCTTAGCGTCATAATGATTAAATGAGAATCTATCAAGGGCTTTAGGAAATACAGTGTATATGCAAATGAAAAACTTTCACCAAATCATTGACAAAAATGTTGACAACAACGATGATGGTGCCGGAAAGGTGACTTGTATACCTCGCTTCACACCAACTTGAGCTTGACAAAAAATTATCATTGTCTTTGAATGTAGGGGTAGAAACATTGAATGAGAAAGTTTTCTTCCCATTAGTAATGCGAGCGCTTCTTTAAGGCAAAACGTTGTTGTTGGAAACCGACCTTCAAGGAGATGTTTTCTCTCCCCTACATTCCACTGAGACGAAAGAAAATCATCAGTAGAATAAAAGCAAGTATCTGTCTTTTTATATTAAGAACGATGTTTAGAGGTGTCACGTTTGCATGTACAACAACCGTATTTGGTCGGTAAAGGTATGAAGAGCAGTCAGTCTGGGTCAGGATGGGTATAAATGTCATGCCTATACGATTATCCCCACGTCTTACGTATAATTCCCTCGACTTTACACTTCCGAGCCCTCAAAAGCACAGCGTAGGTCGTGCAGGGAACACCATCTTGAGAACCCAGCTCTCAAACCAGAGATATTTGTTTTAATCAATATTTGTCAACATGATAAACTGGGACTTCTTTCAGCCACGATCGACGGACTGGCAGGTATGAAATAAGATTTTTAAATACTTTTTATATATATGACTTTTGTTCGAGTTATGCGTGAGGGTAGGACATCAGCATTGTTGTCATTAGTAAACTAGAATTTTTTGTGTTTTAAACTGTTTGGATTCCTTATTTGCGCGTAAAGATTTTAATTAACTGATTTTGGGGTGCATGCATATGTACGGATTCATTTGGGTTTAAACAAAAATTGGTATGGTTTGTTTGCGTGTTTTTAAGCACTAATAGAAAATCAAGTGAGTTCCACTGGCTTAAGGTACTTTCGATTTTTTCATATGATACGCAATCCCTACAGCTTTCAAGAAATTAAAAAGTATTACAAATCTTCTGATTTGCATTGTATGAAAAGACCGGTAACAAACTCCATCAAATAATACATTTCCATGTAATTCCTAAAGATCTCATTGAAACCGGAAAAAAATTATACAGATTTCCGACAATGACAATATAATAATTGAAATGAATGAAGACCGTCTCATTAAATTCAGAACAAACAGGAATGATAACTAACACCAATGAGGCCCCCTTTGATTTCAATCACAAACTCAACACCTACTCAGAACCTGTAGAAGAACGTGCAGTGAAAGAAACTGTGGACAATTTTAGGTCATGTAAGTTACATTAAATCAATAATTATACTTTGAAACATGCAACAGACGAGCTTTACAAAAGAGTCTCTTCTCCCTGCTGTTTGAGCCAAACCTTTGCGGTTTACTAAATGTTGTGCAATCATTGTGGAAGCACAATAAAAGTTCTACGTTGCCGACGCTCCATAAACTATTTAGCTTTATTATTTTATTATACACCTACCAATTTTCTACCCAAGAAAGAGCCTGAATTTTACCGTCATTTCCTAGAAGCAGGAAAACGATACTATCGTTTTCCAAACCCGTATCACCATACTCTCAAACGAGGCTGAGACTACTTTATCCTCGAGGTTTCCTTGTGACAATAGCAGTGCCCCTAGCGATGGAATGCCAACACTAGCAGTAAACAAAGCTCTCACAGCGACGTTAGTTAAGAAACCTTGCGTTATATGTAAAATATCTGAAAGATCTAAAATATGTTTTTGTCACAACAACAATAAAAAAGCATTTTCCCTTTATTTTGAAGTAGTAAAATATTGCCAAAATGTTCGTCTGAAAGAAAATCATATTCGGAAATCGCGTACCAAAACGTTACAGCTGTACAGTACAACCCATTTACGGAAATTCATAAATGGTAACGTTGGTGTGTTTCACGCATAATGGATGAATTTGATATTATAAATGAGTAATATTCTCTGCAACAAATTTGTACCATCAAGTTCCAACAATTTCTCCAATCCGGTTGTAAATAACTGTCAAAATAATGTTGTCGTTCCCGTGTCAAGTTCCCAACGGAGCCTCTCACAATGTCCCGCCCGAAACAGTTTAACCGCATTCGATCTGGCCTCTAAAAGAAACTTCCAGTCATTCAGCTGGTGAAAACTTCCGTGATGCAAAATTTCAGAACTGCACAATGACTGTGAATCACATATATGAGTAGTCTGCCCTCAATCGTCGAAGAATTCGTGTTATTGACAGTGATGGTAGTCAAACTGAGCGAGCGTTGTTTCACAAACTTTATTCATAAAACTAATATTCATACGCATGTCAGCCTTTCAAAAAGTAATTCGGTTTATGTGTTTTTCAACTACATATAGTGATTTTATTAAATTATCTGAAAATTGAAAGGTATATAACAAAAATATCATTATCACAGTAATGTGATTTTGATTGCTAGATCACGTCTCGTTGTCAGCATAAAAATCCGGATCATGACTCGACGCTTCGCGTCTCGTAATGATCCGGATTTTCAAATGCTGACAACTCGACGTGATCTAGCAATCAAGATCATGTTACTGTGATAATACTATATATGTATCGTGTTTCTGGAGTGTCTGGAATTTGCATCAAAATTTTACTTTGGTATGAGTTAAAGTAATTACGACTTGAGTAAATTATTTTATTACGTGGTGTTTTGAAAAGCCCGGGTACCCTTTTAGGAACTGATTTCAATGAAATTTGGCGCGTCAATTGACTTTGACTTTATCTCACACTCAGTTCATAAAAATGTGAAATGCTGTCAAGAGTAACGAGGTAATCTCATGTGCAGTTACCCCCTTTCTAAGAAACCTATGGAAATCAGTGAACAAGTTGCTTTCTTTAATATGTGTTTATGTGTGCGATTTTATATATAACTACTGAATATCAGAGTCTGAAGAGCTAGAAAAACAAAGGAAATAATAAAGTAGGCAGCTGGAAATTACGGTGCATTATGGAATATCATCAACAATTACCACGATATAATATTTGATTTGCAGCCTTTAATCAGCAAAATTGTAAATAAAAGCAACCCTTTTATTCTCTACTGTTTTCCTTTATCCCGCAATGTTCTCAAAAATACAAACTTTTTATTCGTTCTCCCGCATAGTTTCACGTCCTCTTAAAAAGCAGACGTTGCAGAGGAACTAGTAGAATATCATGAAATCTACGTTTCTTTTGAGATTTTAATGACATGCTTTCACAGAAAAAGGAAAGCAAGATAGAAATAAGCAGATAACATTTACAAACGTGGAACGCAGAGTTAATTTACATTGAGGTACTTATTAATAGGCTAAATTGCACAATTTCTGTATTTCTTGAATTTTCACATCCGTTAAATTATTATAAAAGTTTCCAAAATGATATATAGTATGATTTTAAGTTTTACATAGACCTTTAATTCAGGAAGAATCGTAAATTTTATCTAGAGGGAGCTTCTATCGCTTCTCGAACGAGTGTGCAAATTCCCGACACATGGTGAATCTAAAGCGTTTCTGAGAGAGCAAAATTCTTAAAGCACAACTCTGATCACAGGTTCTGGACAGAACGTGCAGATGTTGACACTAAAGAAAAGATTCTGTATGTATGTATACTGGCTATTGCTGCAGCTGAACTGTCACTACACTCGGACATACTGTGTGCTTCATATTGCGAATTTACTTGAAAAGAGCAGGAAATATATACAAGCCGCCTTTCTGTCGGGCTGGTGACTAAATTGCAGTGTATTTATTTTACCTTGTTTTGAAACGAACTTTATCTTTGGAGAGCACTTTTACAGCTGTTAAAAGGAAGTTCTTTGCCTCAGCGCGGCAGATGGAAATGCTATATTCAGTCTTAAACGACAGTGTATTTTCGTAAAGCTGGATGAACATTTTATATCTCTCTGGCAAAGAGAGTCGACAGATCGTCGAGGGAGTTGTTACTAGAAGTTAGAGAGTGCTTAGAAAAAAAAATTAACGAATGATGTGAGCACTCATTTCATTATTGCCTTGATTATATCTTGTTGTGATTGATGGAGTTAATTAAGAAAGCAAGGTTTCTAGGGCATGCAGGGTCGAGGCAAAAGCAGGGTTTCTAGGGCATGCAGGGTCCAGGTAAAAGCAAGGCAAAGTATAAATTACCAGACGAGACCGTGTATATTGCAAACGTCATCTCTTTAGATTTGAGAATCAGCATAAAGCTCATTTGCAAAATAAAACAATTCTCTATCCTTGAGCTGAAAACCTTCAAGTTGTATCTATCTTTTCTGTGGGAATTAATCACAAAGCAGTTCAATTTCGGAAGAATACAAAACCTGTTCAAGGGGAAATAAGATCTTCCAGAGCTGGCAAATTTATGGTATACGCGTCCCTTGTGTGAATTTACAGTCGTGGAAACCAAGAGCATGTGTGCGACCTGCTTCTGTAAAAGTCTACAACAATGCGTTCAGTGGGGATTGAAACCAAGTCATAAATTTAAAGTATTTACAGAATACAGTGGTTGATTTTATACATGCTAAAATCTTAGCATATTCATCCTCAAATACATTAAATCTTATTGTTAAAGGATAAAATTAAGGAAAATGTACACGTGTTTCATCAATTTTTAAATGTAATAGATATATGTGTATCTGTATGAGTGTTCACACATGTGTCGAAGTGCATTTTTACTGAATTCTTATTTTCCTTTAGTCTTTTCGGTCTTTGACGTGGTATACAAATACACTGAGCAGACTAAACTTTTGTATAAAGGCCGCGCAGGGGACAGCACGAAAGCGGTCTATATTTACAGGTTATCTTTAAATACAAGTGAAAATCGTGTAATTGGATTTGAAAGAAATTATGAAGCGAAGATAGACAGATAGGGTGGCGGACTCATTGTACAATCAGTAACCTGTCAACGCAGTTAGGTGCAACTGTTCATATTAAAAAACCAAGTGTGTGTATGCCTTTTAAAGTGGATGTGATGAATTCAGCAAAGGAATAAAGTAGATTTTTACCCCTAAGAAAACAAATCTTCAAAGTGAAGTAACAATGCTGTGAAATGGTGCGTCAGCACGTGACGTTTATTGGTGTTCGTAACCACAACTACTCCACCTTGGTTAGTGAAGGCTTCGTGCGAGAATAGATGACGATTGAAAATCTCAAGAACCTGGACAGGATTCCAACAGCCATGAGGCGGCTACGGTTGCCTTATTTCTTGATGAATGTCAATAGTCTCTCGAAATCAACACTTCCTCTGATACAAACCGAACCTGACTTTTGATCATTTCTTAATTGTCACCAAATGTACGCTGTAATTTAACGCATAGTACTTGACCTCCATTCAAGTCAATTAACAAACTTTAAAAGCAAATAAAACAGAATTGTAGCAAGGCAAATGAGATGTTATGGCCAATAACTGTTGTCAGTTATCCAACAAGGAAATACTGATATGAGTAAATTGCACGATAACTCGTGTAAAATTGTAATAGTCTATCCGCTTGCCTATTTATCTATCTGCGTGTGTGTGTGTGTGTGAACCGGGGAAAGGAATGAAATACTATATAATCCAAACATATCGACAAAGAAATACTTTCTCTAAGTTATATACTGCTAATATTTGTCGTTAGCATTATAGAATAATTTTCCATTTTGAATAGTATTCTGAACCAGTTAGTAGTAATGCAATAAAAGACTGATCAGAAGAAGTTTTGCACCGGCTCAGATATATTTATGTGTTTAGTGAGAAACTGGTCCATTTTTTTTATGCAATATTATTACATGAAGAAAGTACAATCATCGTAAATAGTCCAATTATCTCGAAGTTAAACTGTTCTGGTCGAACCTACATCATTGACAAAGCGAGAAATTAGCGGCCACCTTCCTGTTGGCGGCGGCCATACCGCCTTCATCATGGTTTTAGTTCGAATTTTTCATGTAAATGGGCTCGACATTACTTATTATGTATTTCATTAAAAACTAGAAATGTTTTCATGGAGCACGGATGCCTCAACACAGATCCCGAAAACTGGCCTAAACACAAAACATGACCGAACGAACAGACGGACGGACGAACAAGAGCAACACTATATGCTCCTATTATATTGATGGTGGAGCATAGATAGTTAGATAGTAATCAGCAAAGTCAATTAATATGTTTCATACTATCAAGGAACCGTGGGATCAAATTCCTCATGCAATTTAATATTTCTTGTATCGCTGTCTGTTGAGTATAATCATTGCTGTGTTTCAATATAGGCTAAATGTCCCTACACATGAGGCGGTAAGACGGCTGTAATTAATCAACGATTTGACGTGTTTAGGATATTCTAGCACTAATCGGGAGTTTCAGCATCTTAGCCATACTTTAGCTACGTCTTGCCAAAAAAGAAGTTCTGGAAAGTTTATAAACATGTTTATGTAATCACATCTTCAGAAACTGACACTGTTCCAACAGAATATCCCTAATTGTTCCCCTCTTGATATCTGGTGTTATTGCTACGAACCAATAACGACCGAAAAATAGACACCGAGGTTTTCGCATTCTGTTTGATAAGCGAGATAGGACTCTCAGGAAGCAGAAGTTTCTCCCCTTAGAACGTCCTTGACTCATTCTGCGGGAAGCGATGATGTGTGTTGGACAACTTTCTGATTGACCACTAGAGGTTACTTGGACCAGTTCCATTGCTTTCTCGTGTGAAAGAGTCAGCCATTATTGGAATCACAGGATTTAAATTATAAATTCAGCCATGCCTACTGTAGAGCAATTGTACTCAAAAGTCGGTGGGCAGACGTCAGGGGTGAGTTTTATTCTTCTTTATTTTCATCACAACTGAAGTTCTATATTAGCAATTCAAATATTCAATCAAATGTAAATTTGTAAAAGATAATACTATGTACATAATAATTAAGTGCGACGCAACCAGTAAATCATGACTGTATCAGTCTTCCTTATGCAAATTATCATATCAAAAGCTTATTCTGGGTCTGTACGTGTTAATTATCATGTCATAAAGTTAATGTGGGTCTATACGTGTTAATTATCATGTCATAAAGTTAATGTGGGTCTATACGTGTTAATTATCATATCATAAAGTTAGTGTGGGTCTATACGTGCTAATTATCATGTCATAAAGTTAATGTGGGTCTATGCGTGTTAATTATCATGTCATAAACTTAATCTGGGTCTATACGTGTTAATTATCATGTCATAAACTTAATCTGGGTCTATACATGCTAATTATCATTCCATAAGCTTAATTTAGGTCTATTTGAACTAATTATCATCTCATAAGCTTAACTTGGGTTTTTACATGCTAATTATCATGTCATAAGCTTAACAAATTGGGTCTATTTGAACTAATTATCATCTCATAAGTTTAATTTGTATCTATACGTGCTAATTATTATCTCGTAATATTAATTTGGTTCTATGTATGCTAATTATCATCTCATAAGTATAATGTGAGTCTATATCGATCAACGTATGACAATGTTATTATGTAGCAAGAAGAACAAGTTTATTCATTGTAAAAACACTGACATTATTCCTTTCAGTGGATGTTATCTAAAACAATTCAGATTGCAAAAGAAAATTCATACATAATTGGTTTCACGTGATTTGACGCATAGGGTTTTGTGTCATCAGCCATACTAAAAAATTGGGATATGCATTTGTTTGTTCGTGTTTAAAAACAATTTCGTTTAAAAAAAAACAAAATTTGGGATATAATATATGATTTAGTAAAGGATAGTGTAAAATAATGATCATATACGGTATTCTTTGTGCAGAATTTTTGCCACAACACCCTGGAATTTTGAATCATTGGGCCCAGCTCTTCCAAAGCACTACGAAAAATGTCTGCACACGGCATTATTTCCTCGTGCTACAGCAAACGGCTGCACACAGCATTATTTCCTCGTGCTACGCTAAACGGCTGCGCACGGCATTGTTTCCTCGTGCTACGGTAAACGGCTGCGCACGGCATTATGTCTCTGTATCTAAAAATGATTCCTTGTCTAAGCCACTTTGGAGATTTGCTTGATAATATCTAAAAATGATTCCGTATCTAAGCCACTTTTGGAGTTTTGCTTGATAATATTTTTATCATAGTGTTAATTTGGTTCTTTTCAGTTATGCTTACATATTTGCTTTTTACCGTAAGTGCACTTTCTGATCCACTCTCAAAGTTGTATGGTCAAATATGGGTATAGGATAACACTATAACAAATGTAACAATTACTTTTTTCTTTTGTCTCAATTGTATTTCCACTTAGCTTGTTTTATTAAAAAAACAAAGACAATGGTCATAGTTTGTTGTTGTTGTTGTTGCTGTTGTTGTTTTTAAAGTAATTACTGTGATTGCTGAACCTCGTTTATTATATCAATATATCTTATTACTACGAGATTTTTACGCACATGAAAAGTACCTATTAGGTAAGTAAAACATGAGATCAAATAGGGACCAGTGCATTCGAGAGTCATTCTAAAGCTAAAAATTCCGTATCGGCTACTATATTTAGCTGTTCAGCGGTTGTTGTACGTCCCTAAGGTGTAATATAATAAAAAATAGGAATCATTATTGTACTGAGCAAACATTTCTCGGAGCACGAGGTAAGAGTTGGAGCCCAACGGTTTAGTTTTTCCAGAATGTTCCAACAAAACAAATCTCGTACAATAATTCCTCTTCCATGAGCAATTTGTGTTTTTAAGTTCAGTGAAGAATGAACCGATAAAACGCTGTGCAAACTGTATGATTCCAGAAAACTAAAGTTTGCACAGGTTTTCTTCCATTCATATTTCACTGAACCCAATTAATTGACTGATCAATCCTTATAATGAAATTATACACCTAAAAATATTAGAATAAAGGAAAATTCTATCAAAAATGTATTAAATATATTCTACGTCTAACTTCATTACTTTTGTTCTTGTATAGTGCATGAATATACTCAAAAAGATCGATCAATATCCGTAATTTGCATACAGCCAATCAGAAAACGGCCAATAGTTTCCTTGCAAACCTGGCACAAACTGACTTCTTGTCAGTAAAATCACCATATGTATAACCTGTATCAGATAATAAGATAATAAAGTCAATTTAAATAAAATTAAATCCATGGTGAATAAAAAAACACATATGATTCAACTACAAAATCATTTCCTATTTTTGTAATTTCCCGATACCGGAAATTGGGATTAGTGCCAACCACAGTGCCTTCTCGATACAAAAAAATCTATACACAATACAAATCTATTTTTAAATTTCGATTGCAACTGAACAGAATATGCTCTTTTACACAAGTTCCTTTAGGCCACAATTTCATACAGAACATGAAAACGCGACTTAAGTAAACGGAGACGAGCTCCAGCTATCTGGTCCCGTGTGGATAATCGACTCCTGAACTTGCTAGATGCCGTAAAACATTAAGCTGTAATTTCCGATATGTTGTCGCATTTTAACTTGCAATTTATTTTGTTAATGATTCTCAGCGAATGGTCCGAAAAGTAGTGCCAGTGGGTGGAGTCAAATGAAATTTTGTTCAGTTCATTCAGGTGTGAACCAAAAAAGAATTTCAATAGAGTTGGCCAATCAGATTGCAAAAAAGCATAATGAATAAAGAAAAAAAAATCTTAGTATATACAATGCACCAAATACCTTAAAAAAGTTGTTTTTTAAATAAAACATTTTTAAAAAATAAAATTCTTGAATTCAAATAGCACGTGCAGTTCCGATTTTTGATTAGAGCTTACGTCACAAAATCGCAAGCGACGAACCAACTTGAGCCGGCCTGATCAGAGGAGTACTTCTTCTGTATATAAACATATGCACGATTTCAATGTTAAAATGTTAAAATTGTATTGGATAAAGTCTAGGTACAGAAGGTGTTGTCAGGGCATACTACAAACCGACGTTAATAATTGTTTGCAAAAAAAAAAAAAAAAAAAAAATAATCTAATTTTGAAACCATTATTTCGGAAGAATAGTATCTTCAGAAAGCTCTGACTACATTACTTCAGTACTGTGAATGCTGCTGAGCCGAGTGGAACATACAAATGTATTTGTTCTCGCAGAAACATTCTGCACCAAATGCCGAAGTTAGCAAAGCAGATAGACGCATCGAAAGTACTATAGATTACCTTCTTCATGTTACCCAATACATTCTAGGTCTACAGTTAAGTGTACATGAGATTACATGGCCTACACTATATATTATTACATAATGAGTTGTACGCTCCCTGGCAGACAGTCAGCCTCAAATACATTCACTTACGATTCAGCTGTACAACTTAGAGTCAGGTCCCTCAGTCATAAATGGATATAGAACATTTCATATAAATCATGTTATTAAAGGATTGTAAACCGTAATCAGAATTAACAAATGCAGCCTTTTGCTTGGTCAGAATATATTCGAGTAAGATTTAGAGTTGAGTAAATTTTATAACACAGGGGTCCGATTTGTTGGCGCCTTATATAACTGTAGATCTGGGTCTATGGTGGTTGCGTTAGGCTGGAAGCTGTGCAAGGGTATATACAGTAAGAGTTACATTTACCTGGTGCACATCATTAGAGAGCAATTACTGGCGCACATTTTCTTTGGAGAAAGAAAAAGATATTTGTTTCAAACTAGTGCAATATGGTCGACAGCACTGAACGTAATATATACTACAATGCTTACCCCCTGCCTACCATCCCACTCCTACTCCCATCCCACTCCTACTCCAATCCCACTCCTACTCCAATCCCACTCCTACTCCAATCCCACTCCTACTCCCATCCCACTCCTACTCCAATCCCACTCCTACTCCAATCCCACTCCTACTCCCATCCCACTCCTACTCCAATCCCACTCCTACTCCAATCCCACTCCTACTCCAATCCCACTCCTACTCCAATCCCACTCCTACTCCAATCCCACTCCTACTCCAATCCGCTTCGCCTTAGCCTCAGATTTAAACCACATTCGTCATGCCACAAGAGTGTGTATCCATAAACCTACTGACATTTATGGATCAAAATAGAAAGACCAACGTTATCGTGTGCGTTCAGTCTCAGGTTACATGTTATTGTCTCAGCTAATTACCATTGTCTGGCACCATTAATTATCAATGACAGTTTGTTTTGCCGTTTTCGCTTGCACCACACTTTTTTAACACAGCATTTATGTAGTTGTGGATATTGATCATACACGTTCTTAGAGGAGGAAATTTTCGCAAGGAGAATAATTCCGTCTATGCGACTTGCTTGAACTTCTTTATTTGTAATGGGATATACATGTAAATGCAGTGTTAAATTTTCTTTTAAAAAAAAATCGAAATTATATTTCTATAGCTAATGCGTTGTCAAGAGCTACTTAAATCAGTGTAAAATTGCTGACAGATGTTAGCCTAAAGGCGGCCTTTTCCATTCTTATTTTAAGAAAAGTCTGTCATGGTCAAAAACTATTTTTTCAGCGAACCAGATTAAAATACCTTTAAAAACAGTAGAGTTCGGTCAGAGAAATTAAACTTATTTCCCAAGAATGACTCAATTCATTCATTTATAAAAATGCACTTTTTAAAGATGACTTCTTAAAAAAAATCAGAGTTAATTTAACTCGAATTTGTTTATTTTTTTTATATTTTTTTTAACCATTGGTTCCATTAAGGAATAAAAATTCAGCAGTAAAATCGCTATCTACATAGAGAAAGTACGTGAGAATGATATATTCAGTAGAATTATATCGATATTAGCGTTTTGATATTTCTTTTTTTTTTTTTTTTTTTGTCTAGGTAATATTTGCATATTCACACTCACTGGAATACTGGTAAATTTACAGACTGCAGACATGCTGAATATTGATTGCTGAAGTGGGTTAATTCGGTCTTCGGGTAGCCATAACAACCTCGAGGAAACCGTATATATTTCATTTGACCTTCAAGATAAGTTGTTAAACAATATGTTGGTAGGAAATATGTTTAACGGCACATCAGCACAATCCTGGCTCTATAGTGCCAAGTAAGATCTGGTACCCCAAAAAAGGCATACGAAACAGAGGTAAAGGTAACAAAAATGACAAAATCCTTAAAAAATTCAGTTTTTTTTTGCTTGTTTTTTTTAACCGCGCTTTTAAAAAGTTTAAGACGTTCTCAGCTGGAACATCATCACGGAACGCAGAAAGGTTGCCTTCATTCGTCGCCTCTTACCTTATGCAGTCGGGCGCATGTGGTCTATTCTATATCCATGAGTCCGCGCGTGCGTGTGTCTGTCTGTGTGTAAAAGAAGAAAGAGAGGTTAATTAGCTGTAGTAATTTTGTATTGATAAAATACCTGGCAGGAAAAGAGTTTCACTGAGAAGGCTTAAGCACACTACGTTTGTATGACAAGCGAAAGCTGGCAAGTGACAATTACAGGAGAGTGAAATGGAAAAATAATTTATCCGCATGTTGGCTTTTTTTTTTTAAAAATCATCTTATGTAGGTTGTGTGTACGTGTTTGCTGTTTTCTTTGTTAGGCAGCCTCAAATCTCTTAGGTTTATTGGCTAACATTGTCACATCGTATGATCAGGCCCGTCGAGGGCTGGGAGGGGGCAATTGCCCGGGGGCCCAGCGATTTTCTAAGTGCCCCCTGTCAACTCACTTATAATAAAAATTAATCTCTACAGTAAATATTAAAATTTGTTTCTTGCAAGAGTCTAAGTTATGGTAGATTACAGCAGGTTTTATATGAAAAACTACACAGGATTTTATATAAAAAAAATTAAACTAGTTTTGGAGCCATTGACTGCTCTGCCTAGGGGCCCGGAATTTCTGTCGGGCGGCCTGCATATGATTGCATTAATTGTCTGATTGTCTGAATAATTCCTGAATCTCTGTTTCCCAGGGAATAAGTTATTATCTCCCTTGTACCGCTGTTTTCACTACTAGTACTTGATGACGCAGACGATAATACATTGACACGTGTGCATTAGTCTGGCCTGTTTCTTGGTTGTGATGGTTACATACAATATAAAGTGCACACCGACTTCAAAAATATACTGACTGAGCTATCCACAGAGATTTTTTTTTTAAATGCTGGGAAATAACTGACTGATAAATATTGGTACCCAGAAAACAAAATATAGTCCAACATTTTCTCAATTTTGCTTCATAGGATTGTAATATTTAAAGGAGATTCAGTGTACTTGGATTATTATGTACAGAGCAAACACGTGACAAACATTATAAATTAAAACACTTCAGTATGGTGAAGACAGAAAATGAAAATGCAATACTTACCGTACCTGTGTCATACTGGCTAAACCAAAAGTACATGGTCGCACAACGTGTCCTTGGCATATAACAAACACGTCTCTCTCTCTCTCTCTCTCTCTCTCTCTCTCCTTATTATGTGTAAAAACTACACGGTGTCAAGGAGAATATACAGAGAATATACATGTCAGAGACTGTTAATCGGCAACTTAGCTAATTCTTTTTTTTTTTTTCTAGGCAAAGAAGCATGAGCCAGAATTGCTGTTAATAAAATACGTCATCATTACTTAATTAACAATAGAGACAAAAGCGAAAATTGATTTTCTTGATTATCTTATTATTTAACCTTTGACAAGCTGTTGTGCACAAATTGAAACATATTCCAATATTAGAAATTAATTTGCTAATATGAGAGAATGGACTGATTCTTTAATATTGAAAAATCTACTACCAAATTGATTTTCATTTATTGAAATTGATTTTTAATGTGCGAAATTGATTTTATAATATTAGAGAAAATCATTTTGCAAATAATGTCAGTGGTCATTTCCAATTAGATCATTCTTATATACTTTGCAATGCGACAAGACCATTAAGCACTGGCTGATCTGTTTAAAAACATTAAGCATTAACTGATCTGTTTAAATCCATTAAACATTGACTGGGCTGTTTAAAACCATTAAGCACTGACTGATCTGTTTAAAACCATTAAGCATTGACTGATCTGTTTAAAACCATTAAGCATTGACTGATCTGTTTAAAACCATAAAGCATTGACTGATCTGTTTAAAACCATTAAGCATCGACTGATCTTTTTAAAACGATTATGCATTGACTGATCTTTTTAAAACCATAAAGCATTGACTGATCTGTTTAAAACCATTAAGCATTGACTGATCTGTTTAAAACCATTAAGCATTGACTGATCTGTTTAAAACCATTAAGCATTGACTGATCTGTTTAAAACGATTATGCATTGACTGATCTGTTTAAAACCATTATGCATTGACTGATCTGTTTAAACCATTATGCATTGACTGATCTGTTTAAAACCATTATGCATTGACTGATCTGTTTAAAACCATAAAGCATTGACTGATCTGTTTAAAACCATTATGCATTGACTGATCTGTTTAAAACCATTATGCATTGACTGATCTGTTTAAAACCATTATGCATTGACTGATCTGTTTAAAACCATTATGCATTGACTGATCTGTCTAAAACCATTTACACTAATAGACCGTGAATTTACTACTGTATTTGTCGTAAGATTTAAAGTTTCGGATTGCCTCTGATTCATAAAACATTACAGCTTCAGCCTCAGGCCTGCTAAGTTTCAGGGGCAAAGTCATGGGTGGTATTGATACATGTTCAAATTCCTTTAAATGTAAAAATACCGCATAAGTGAAAATATGTGGCTACACGTGTAAAGAAATCAGTTACAAATATGAAAACCTGTGGTTACGTATACAAAAATTGGGTTGCTAGAAAAGTGAAAAGATTTTATTTACAAATGTGTAACAAAATCATATATGTCAAAAGAAAAGGCTACAAATAAAAATTACTTTTTTCAAAGTCAGTGCTTTATCCTCTAAAGTCTCCCGTGTATATGAAAAGAATTTGGTTACATATGTAAAATCAACAACAAATTTAAAAATGCTTTGTTATATACAAATGTTAGGGATCCACAAATTTAACCCATAACGTAATCAACGATTACATAGCTCGTCTCTACGAAACTGTAAGTAGTCTCAGACTAAATAAATATTGATAACGAAATACCGGGTCGTGTGACAGGGCATATAAGACATACATGTAAAACAACATTATTTTCTATGATTTCAAAGTAGGATATTATAAATAAGTTTTTAAAAACCAGAGCTAATTTTTTTTTCTTTTTTTTTTCTTCAAAATATAGTTGTTAAAATCTGCTTCAGAAACAGTTGTCATTGCCAAGCACTAGAAGCCAGATGAAACATTGGAGTGACTACTATTACAAGCATAGTACATGCATCAGTAATTACATCAGTAATTATCCTAATCAGACACTACAGTTAAGGCCTCACATGAAATGCATGCAGTCCACTCTTCTAATACTTTCAACAGTCAACCTGATGAGAGAAACTTATCACAATATACAATGTATAGTCAGTAATATGGAAGTTTACCATTAAATAAATATATTTATTCCTATTTTCAAATGCAACTGTCATTTTCAGAATGGGCCTTCGGTGTAGACTAGAATGTATATAGCATGGAAAGATCTACATGGTCATGAGCTAAATGCAAATATATGTCAGTAAAACATACATAAATATATAACCTATGTCAGTAAAGCATACAATATAGATCACTGACATCCTTCGGTCGCAAGGGTGTATTATTAACGGAGGTGCGTCCAATTATCAAGTTTCATCATTTTAACACGAACAGTATCCAAGAAATTAAATTTAAACGTATTATTTAAACAAAGTCACTTTTGCATGAAATATAGGTTACAGAGACCTCTTTTTACAATCGAGATGTAGTACTTATCAAAATGCATAACCTCGTCAAGTTGCGTGATTGTATATAAGATAGTATGCATATAGCATGCCAAAAATTCATATGGTCATGAACCAAACGCAAAACCAGTGACAGACATAATATATTCCACAGTGAGATTGTTCTGGTGTAAGGGTGTGGTACAAACAGAGATGCATGTCATTATAAATTTTCATGATTCTGGCATGAACAGTGCCTGAAGAATAAACATCAAAACACAATTCTTAATCCAAGTCAGGGAAGCATAAAATATTGGCCATATTGACCTACTTTTGTAATGAGGGTGTAGTGCTCATCAAGATGCACCCCCTCACCGTATTTCATGATTTATATGAAATAGTATGTACATAGCATGCCAAAAAAAAAAAAAAAAAATAACTGTTGCCATGAGCTAAATCCTAAAAATTATTTTAAGATGGTAGCAACTGCAATGTCACAGTGACCTTTCTTTTTGTTGTATGGGTGTAGTAGTAATAAAGATATATATATATAGTCGTATAGTTTAATGATTCCAGCACGAACAATGCTTGAGAAATAAACTTAAAACAACATTTAAGTAAGCCAATTAAGCGTTAATATGGATCACAGTGACCTATATTTGCAATGATGGTGTATATTTTCTTCAAAATGCATTACCTCACCAAGTTTAATTATGTCCAGGTATAACAGTAATAAACCAGGGTGCAAAATAAACCCATGTGATCATGAGTTAAACGCAGAACTTAATCGAAGCTTGTAAAATGGCGAAATGTAGGTCACTGGGATCAACTGTTGTTATAACGGTGAGGTACTGATATATATGCATACATCATCTAGTTTGATGATTCTATTATGAACAGTACTTGAGAAATAAACTAAAATCATATAATTTAACTAAAGTCAATGCAGCGTGAAATGTGGTACAAAATTACCTACTTAATTGCCAAACGCAAAACTTAACCAAGAACGCAAAAATAATGTACATGTGTGTAAAAAGTTCACACTCTTGACCCCAGGACGTATGTGCTATGAAACCCACTCCAAACTGTTGCTCAGAACCTAGAAAGAAAGAATGGTTGAAGTGCAGTGAGGTTGTACATTAGAGTGAGGGTGTACGTATGCAAATGGTTTTATATGTACGGACGCTGACCCCGAAACCGACGTTGACGCCAACGCCGATTGCTGAGAGTAAGCACAATAGCTCTCCCCTACTTCGTCGAGGCGAGCGAAAATTTGTTATTACAAGTGTGAAAAATTTACTTCATATGCGAAAATTATAATTCTATAAATGTAAAAAAAAAAAAAAAAAAAAAAAAAAAAGATAAAAAGATTTTCACTAAATCAGTACATTATCCTTTTGAATCCTTTAATTTTCCCTAAATTAACCATTTTTTAATATATCTTCAATTAGTTTAATACTAAATTCACTTGATTATTTAACGATGCTCTATAGATAGATATACACAGGAAAATGAATGAAACAGTTCTTACATACGTATTTGTACTTGATTTTTACATATGTGGCCAAATCTGTTTCAAATAAATAGGATTTTTAAATTTTGAAGAATATTCAGATTTTACGATGCAACAGTCGTGCGTGTGGATACTTAATCTTTCATACGCTTTCAAAACGCCAACGCACGAATATTCAGTGCCAGGGAGTTATAATCAAAATTGTCTTTGGATTTGTCGATGTAAGCATGTAGTAAATTCTGCATGTTCATCATTTGTGGCTGACAAGTGTATGATTGAAGCTACTTATTATGTCTTCTTCTTCAGAGATATGTTGTGTATCTGGGCTGACTTTCAGCAGTATAATATTGCGTGCCAAAATAAAAATAAAAAAATAAAAAAAATATCCTAGAACACAAAATAAAAGCGTATCTCTACCCAAGGGTTGTAAAGCATTGATTGAAGCTCAAAAAAGGAAGAAGGTCACAGAATCTAAAATATGAAAGCCTGAACTGGGATCTGTAATTTGTTTTCAAAGTTTAACATAGAAAATAAGGAGAGGGTTGAATTTCTTTCTTCTTAATCTTTGAGGAATAAAATCAGTTTTGGTGCAGTCTAGACTCATACACTTCCTTTTTTTTCTACCGATGCTTTTCTGGTGTTCTCGATTATATTTTTTCCACTTAAATTGATTGATGTTTAGCTATTTGGGCACCTATATCACATTTAAACCATGTCTTCACATGCCATTTAAACCATGTCTTCACATGTCATTTAAACCATGTCTTCACATGCCATTTAAACCATGTCTTCACATGCCATTTAAACCATGTCTTCACATGCCATTTAAACCATGTCTTCACATGCCATTTAAACCATGTCTTCACCTCCCATTTAAACCATGTCTTCACATGCCATTTGTCACTGTGGTGTATCATGGTCTATTTGATTTTGATAACAAAAGAAAGAAAAACAAACATATTAACCCAACTTTTTCATGTCTTTATCTACTACTCTAATTTTCTTTGTCAAACACCTGCACTGAAAACGAAAAGTTAGATTTTTCCTGACGTGAAGATGAAATCTGTTCAGTACGGTCTCTTCTGGGAATTGAAAATGATAATTGTACTTAGATTCATAGGTAGTTTTCTCTGTGATAACAGTTTGGGATTCGGTTGCACTATTCAGCATTGTGTGGTCGGTATCAGAGCACTAACTGCAAGATCGGCATCCACACAACAAATGACGTAATTTAGAAATATTTGCAGACAGTTTATCAAGTGTAAAAATGTTGTTTTGCAGATATTGTGACGACGTATCGGTACAGTAGTCGTACTGAGAAAGTCAAAGCAATTTACAGGTTAGGTCTTTATTTTATGTTCGGTAGTAACTTTATTCAACAAACAATAATATCCGACGGTATCACTACATTTATTTAAGTAGCCTTTCATAAAAAAAATTGTTAGGTAATTTTGCATTCGAAAATAGAACATAATTGTTATTATAACCTGAAAAAAGTATAAAATATGAATGTCAGTGCTAGACATGCCCTATCGATACAAAAATTATTTTACCTCAAAAACAATTCGTATTTTATGTTTTAGGCTGGAAATAATAAATAATAATAATAATAATAATAATAATAATGAATAATAATAATAATAATATCTATGTTACATAAGCTTCTCACTATTACGTAATTCATGCTTAATAATGATATATATATATATATATATATATATATATATATATATATATATATATATATATATATATATATATATATATATATATATATATATATATATATATATATATATATGAGGTATGAACAAGATGGTAATGATGTTGTTTTCGATGAAGATTTGATTAACAATATGTTGTTACTTTATGCTGATGATATATGCATCTTTCCCGATACAGTAGTAGAATTAGAGAGGAAAAATCGAAACTTTTGTAAGAAATGGTTTTTAGAGATTATTAAAGAAAAGACAAATGTTATTGTTTTTTCAAAATGGAAGTAATTCGGAAAAAAATGTGAAATTTGGACATCTTTTAATCAAGAAATTATAGTGACAACTAATTATTTATATTCGTGCATTTGTTCAGTTACCGTCTATACTCGCTTATAAGATGAATCCAACTGCAAACTGCACAGACCCAGATCTGCCCTAGCAGTTTGTTAAGAGTAATCAGAAGAACAAACAACATACTGATATGCCAGCGCATCATGCGACGGGAGATCAGGGTCTATGTTGTTTGCAGTTGGACTAGACTTATAAGCGAGCATGTACTGCAGATTTAATAGGTCCAAAGTTATTGGACAACTTGTAAATCAAGTCAACCAATCAATGATTCCTGTTAAGGAATGAGTAAGAAAACTAGTTTGTCCGACGCCAAAATGAACTATTAAATTCTTTGATGTGCGTATTAAACCTGCTCTTCTTTATGCATATGAAATTTGGGGTTATAGGAGTCGACGTAAATGGCCGAATGGCCGCACACGTCGTTAATCCAACGAACGAACGAACGGGTTATAGGAACAGAAAAAACATTTGAAAGGGCTCATTAGAACTATTGTCAATTCTCTTTGTCTATTGGTACGAATTTATTAGAACTATTGTGAATTCGCCTTGTCCATTGCTAAGCATTTATCTACTGTAAGATTCATGGGTGAATATGGCCGCTGTTAAATGAATGTAGATATTATATTCGACGCATCACATATTGGTGTCATTTTCTCCGTATGCCCAATCATAGATACGCATTTCTCTTGTTGTAATCGTCAACTGTATTGCTTGAAGTAATGGCCCAAAAAAAATGTCAGTTTGTATACGCATTGAAATTTTGAATACTTACAGTTGTCACTTTCAATATACTATTAGTGTCTTTTCATGTCGTTTCATATTTTCTCCAAGCGATTTCCGTGCATCCACTTAGAGCTGGCTTAAATATAAATGTTTGACTCAGTATGTGTGCACCCTCGATACATTAAGATACTTAGAAAAACAAACATTTCATTCTTTTGCACACACTTTAATGATTCATTTTATTTGCTGGTATTTTTCGTGGTTTTTTTCTTTTGTTTTTTCTTCTTCTTTTTTTCTTCCTGATATTTAATGTGGTGGTACACAAAAATGTTACTTTCTATTTAAATTCTTACATTTTTCGCACACGGCAAACGTGTATCATACAGTTCAGTTTTGATACAAAAAATAGCGGATGATGAAGTATATTTTCATTCCTTGTTGCCCATCATGTTAGACGCTTGCAACTCAGATTTTGAAATTTCGTTTTCAGTACCAACACATTTGTGATCCCATCTGTTATTGTCTAAGCATTTGCCAGGAACTAATGAAGGGGAACATACGTCTTTTAGGTGTGGTTGAAATAGCTTGAATTTTGTTTGCGGTGTCCCTCCCACAAGTTACAGATGATTACCTACAGTTAGTTTCTTGTATAAGAAGATTCAGGTTGGTTGCCTACATTAAAAGCTAAAGAGTTGGCTTTAGCATTCAACATAGAGCAATAAGTATCAGGGAAGTAGTTCCAAGATCGGAAGCCATACAAAAAATGAGTGTAATTCAAAAATGTCTTCGGATAATTTATGAAACGTAGCTTTTCGTGCAGCTGTTGTGATGAATATCGTGACATTTAGGTAGTACATCGAGGCTGCCATTACTATTTTACTATATATCGTGGCATTTAGGTAGCACATCGAAGCTGCCATTACTATTTGACGATATATCGTGACATTTAGGTAGCACATCGAGACTGCCATTACTATTTGCACATTCTTACACACTCTAATGTATCTTGTTTTTTGGTACAAAGTTTCAGCAAGCAATTAAACCCTGCAGTATCATCGTCTTTAATTCAAATAGTGTTTTGTAAAACTTGCAAGAGAATTTCTCTTTTGGAAGTAGAATCTAATTGTTATAGTAACCTGTGGATAAAATTGACAAAAAAATAAAATACAATAAAATAAATTTTAAAAAATACTGCACATGCCCTGTCGACAAAATAATTACTTTACCTTAAAATAACCTCGCTTTTTGTTTTTCTTTTGTTGCTCAAAAGCCATCTAAAGGACGGATATTTGAAAATCATCATCATCATCATCATCATCTTTTACATAAGCTTAATATCATTGCATGATTCATGCTGAATAATTCATTGTAATCTCGAGTGAAATTTGTTGCTTGATGTCTTGGGTTAAAGACAGCAGAGTCGGTTTTGTACGTTCTGAATTCTTCAAAATCAGGATTAAGATTTTGATCTCAAATCTAAATCTAGACTAGTCTGTCACTTCGAATATGCTATGCATGCGTCTTTCTTGTCGTTTATTGTTTTTTCAAGGAGTTTTGGCATGCATCTGCATCGAATGGGCTTTAAATAAAGTCCTATGCCTAGAATTATTCATGCTTTATGTATTTTGATACACAGAAAACATAAACATCATTCTTTCGAACACATTTTTAAAATTACTTGTCCTTTTTTTCAAGATAGTTTCCAGGAGAGTTTTCCTGACACATTCATTAGATGATGACGATGAGAAAATAGCAAGGTTTTCAATGTCACATCTTGTATCTATATTTTCATCTATATGTAGAATATGAGAAGAATGCATTGGCCATTTGTGTTTTGATAAAAAAAAAGAGAGAATGATTATTAATATTTTAATATTTGATGCCCATCATATTTGTCGTCTATAACGTGAATATGTAAATTGTACCACTTGTGTTCTCATTTGTTGATGTTAATTCATGACTAGTAAACAAGCTTGCACAATTTAATTATTCATGATTCCAAATAGTCTCACGATGTGCCCTACCAAAAAAGGACACATATGAAAGTAACTAAATAAGTAAGTAGTCCATATGTCCTTTTTTCTGTACCGATCAAAAGACGAGGTACCCTGTGATTAGTCATATACTGATCGAACGATGAGGTACTCTGTGATTAGTCATATACCGATCAAACGACGAGGCAGTCTGTGATTAGTCTCTTGCAACTTTTATTATGTAAGGAAGAAAGGGAACATTTGTTTCTTACATAAAGATGAAAACTTGTGTTATATGTCTCGCCTAGGAATTGAAAAATATTTTCTTATAATAATTTTCGTATATATAATGAGTTATCTTATTGTTTAAAAATGGTGATGGATGGGAAATTAGGGATGAGATTATAGAAAGAAGAAAATACTTAAAACTTTTCATAGGTTCTTATTCTTCTTGATTCAAGCCGCCTGGTCCGAAATTTCTAAGGCAGAGACTCCGATAAGTTTCCTTTGCTCTTGTGATTTCGAGATTCCAGTTTAGATTGTGCGCTATGCTAGTTAGGATCATTCCATTATAGTGGTGGGCAGAGGAAGACGTGTGTTCTGCAATTTTTTGGTCTCCCCTACATACTGGATGTTATTAAATCGACCACGTTTTGTGTTTTGTATGTGATGGTGTTTTGCGGCCGTCATTGTACTGGAGAAATCCTTAGTTCCCACACGGTTCAGAGGATGCATTTGTAGCGTGGTTTGTGAGGGGTTTTATTTTTGCTCCGACGAGTATGTCTATGATATATTTTGGTTTGCGATATGAAGTATACTGGTTTATTTTAGGGAAAAAATCTTCTTACGGTTTTGGATGATTCAACGGTAGGCTAGTGTTGTTCTCCCGCGACAGAGAAAGAACGGATCGTCCAGCCTCAGACGAGAGAAAGCCAAGGGTGGGAAGGGACTTTGCCTAGTGGAGGGCAATCGGAATGGAGAAATCGGAGCTGGAAACTTGGGTTTAGGTTATAATGCCGAGAAAGGGAATATGGTGCTATTGAAGAGAAATATTCACCAAACAATTAAAGTAATGAGCGTAATTAAATTATATATATATATATATACATATATATATATATATATATATATATATATATATATATATATATATATATATATATATAGAGAGAGAGAGAGAGAGAGAGAGAGAGAGAGAGAGAGAGAGAAAGAAAGAAAGAAAGAAAGAAAGAAAGAAAGAAAGAAATGTAACTGTTCTTGCAGATGTTGTCACAGTATAGAGACATTAAGGTACTGAATCGGAGCGGTCAGTGCATTTGCAAAATATGTTCGCCCTTCCCATTACATATCTTGCCCCCCCCCCCCCCCCATGGTTACTTTATTTCAAGAAGCAATAAAACCTTGCATTGTTTAAAATTTTTATCAAAGTGGTTTCTCAAACCTGTCTGAATGTTTCTTAATAGAAAATTACTTTGTAGATTTTTCGAACTCGTAAACAAGGCACCTTTCAGCTATTTCTGTTTTCTGTGATAAGAGCAGATTTAAACAATTACTACTGTTCACTTCAATGCAGAGTAATTAGAACCAAGCACGCGCCTTCATCTCTACATTCCTACTAGTCAAATTTAGCTATGGGTATCTGATCCTCAGAGATTCAGAATTTACACGGGTCAGAGTGATTCAAACGAACTTTGAAATCTTTCAACATATGTAGCCAAATAAATGACTAAAAGTATTTGATTTGGGGCAGATAAGGACCAAAAGTATGCAGCTTTTACTGTTCTACTGTATAAACACTCTGCTATTTCGCATATATAAAACAAAGGCTTAGTTCATTTGTGAAAGATTTACTTTTATCACTACATTCTTCTTGTACTATTTGTAAAAGTTTGAAGTAATCCTATTATTTTTAATAATTATTTATTTTATTTATATATTTTTTTTCTTAAACCGGGGAGAAAATTATTATATGGTTTATCTCTCGTCTGTCTCTGACCTTAAGAACAAACAGAAGACTGCCTGAGAAAGACCTACATATATGGGTAGGAAGGTACATATATGTTGGCAAATAGTTTGGTAGGTAAGTGAGTACTAGTGTATCAATATGCAGCTGGGTACATGTTGTTTGGTATGTTGGAGGGTTGGAGTATATTTTTGTGTTATTTCAGCCTTTCAACAGTCTCCTAATTGGCTCTGAAGATGCGATAGAAATTAAAACATTCGGTTTTAATTATGTATGTGATATAATAATGTTATAGTTGTCAGCAAGTTTATTTTGAATACATTTGGTAGTGCAACTCAAGTCGATTTGCTGCTTCTGCTAATTAGTTGGCGATCAACATTTGCCGTTGGTAGCAAGGGAGGCAAATAGCCAGATCGTTAAATGCTCGGTTGGTTTTCATTATCTGACGAGAGTGTGTGCATAACAATTTTATCCGCTTCTGACTGAAGGCCTAACTTGGTAACAAGCGTTCTGACTGATGGCCTAAGCTGGTAACAAGCGTTCTGACTGATGGCCTAACTTGGTAATAAGCGTTCTGACTGATGGCCTAACTTGATAACAAGAGTCATGAAGTTTTTTGTATGTTTAAGAATGAGGGTGATAACTTAAGGGGAAAAAAAATCATCGTGATTAGTACGAGAGGCTGGTTATCCCCACCCCCTTCCGCTTTCTCCCCACGTACGCTACCTCCAGGCTGTGCATCATCAGGCGTGAGCCGAAATGAAAGACTGAAGTAAATATTAGCATGACGAGACACATCAGACGAAAACACAGACATACCGTCTATACCCGCGTATAACCCGAGTCCAGATGCAAACAAGATATACCTTGATCTGGCATAATGCGCCGGCAGATCTGGGTCTATGCAGTTGGTATCAGGTTATACGCGAGTATATACGGAATGTGATCTTTACGTTTCGCTAGCGGAGACAATCAAGTTTGTTGTATCCTATGCGTCTCCTGCAAGTCGCCAATGGCGCTTCGAACTATCGCAACAAAAAAATATCTGGGCCATTCTTGTATCTATGCACCCACGAGAGATTTTGCAATGAGATAAAGCGAGGTAAGCTCCTGTGTTGCAGTAAACACAACTATAAGGCAAGATCTATATGATGCTATCGATTCTGAAATACATGTTTACATTGAATTCTCGAACAAATGTCCAAGTTTGATAACGTAAAGAAAATCATCATGAAATATAGCTGCTTGCCTCGAAATTTTGCAAACAAGGTGTGTGATGGAGTGTTACTTCAAAACTTGAATCTACAAAATACTCACTAGATGACTGATATGATCTGCAAACATGGTGTGTGATAGGGTGCTACTTCAAGACTTGAATCTACAAAATGCTCACTAGATGACTGATTTGATGCGGATGTAGGGTGTGAAGTATTAAAATTGTATTCTCAACATATGCTAGATGATGCGACATCTTTCATGATAGAGTTTTATGCTCATCCATACACAAGCTTTGCATTCAAACTGTTTATAGCGTCTACATGGCTGGATGTATTGTAAATTATTGGTCTTGACCTGTCTTTAATTTAGGTTGTCTGTTGCCCATTTTGGGCTTTTACTATCACCTTACAATGATGTCATTATCTTGTTTCTAATCATATGTTACTTTAATAAAGGTATTCGTCTCAACCCGTAGCTGTAAGCAGGGCCGTCGAACGTTTGCTCTGGACGAAACGGCGCTCCGGGCAAGCATCGCCGTCAGCGCCCCCCCCCCTCCCCCATCACCACCACTCAGTGAAAAATACTGCAAACTCCGCGAAATATCACCCCTCAAGGCTTGGCGCCCCGGGTGGTCGCCCGTTTCGCCCGCCCCTTACGACGGTCCTGGCTGAATGTCCGTAGTGTTGCTTTGGTAAGGACCAAAGGGGATAAACTGACCTCCTACCGAAACAGTATCCTAGTTCATCAGTATCAACCAGGCACCCAGAGCTTACGTACAAGCCCCTCCTAGTATAAAACTTCCACCTCAGGGAGAGGGCAAGAGCTAAGGTCCCAAAACTGAGATGCACAAACTAACCTTCTCCCTCGGCATCAATGATCTTTTGTGGGCTGGACAATCGCCATCGGTAACAAAGGCCGCATGGATACCTTTGGTTTACTCTCGAGTGATAAATATGTTCCTCCTACTGCAAAGTAGTTGGGACCCAACACCCGGACCAGATTGACCTTGAGTCTGTATCAGTCCCTCAGAGTCCCACCACTGCGATGGTCCTAAATTAGACCAAAATATGAAAGACCTGAAGTCATTTGTACTTGGTCAAATCCATACACCTGATAGAAAATGAACTAAATAAGATTTATAACATTCAAAGTAGGTAAAATATCCGGTGATATCGTGCCAGTGTTTACTTCAGGTGCATGGGAGTTGCCTAATTTGAGTGGTACATCTGTTTCAACGGATTTGTTAACCATTGAATAAATATGTCATAAAAACTAGCCCAATTTAATTAATGAAAGTTTCCCACCCGAATCGCTGATTTCATTTTCCACTGACACTTTAAGTGGAAATGCAAAACACTAAAGGAATGCCAGTAGTACTTACATACAAAGAAATGCATATGTATATAGTCCATTTTTTTTCCTTTTAGTCACTTTCTATACCTTATTGTGAATTTATCACAAATGCATGCAGAAGTCATTCGATACAGGATCAGGCCCCTTTAGCTGAGGTTGTGAATTATTAAGTTATTAATGATTGTAACCAAGCCCGATAACGCCTATGTTCCCTGTCACTCGTGCCTCAGGATGTCATGGATTCTCCGATCCAGATATGTGTGCTGAGAATATGTGGCTGAAACAGAAATAAACAGCAGCACATGTGCAGTTTATCAGTTAATCAGAGTCGGAGAGCAGGAGCTTAAAAATTTGTTGAAGACCTTTGAAGGACTCACGGTACTAATTAAACTCCCATTTTAAACATATGGAAACACCACTATATTAAAAACTCAATAACTTTAATTTCTGTTTACCGTATATACTCGCGTATAATACGATACCAACTGCAAACTGCATAGACCCAGATCTGCTATCGCATAATGTGCCGGGAGATCTGGGTCTATGCAGTTTGTAAGCAGTAATCAGTAGAACAAAGAACACAGATCCTGATCTGCCGGCGCATAATGCGCCGGCAGATCAGGATCTATGTTGTTTGCATTTGGACTTTCATTATACGCGAGTATTACGGTACTCATGATCAAACCTATATCTCTCAGTAAAGACCCATCCTTGATGCAAGCTTCTGCATGGAGAAAACCATATATGCCGCGGCGTTTTTTTTTTTTATCTGAATGTATTTAAAACGCGTTTACAATACAATTCCGTACCTAAAGAATCAGCTGCTACTTTCAGTATTTCGTGTTCGTAAGTCAAGTCTGTAAAGAGACTGAAATTGAATCACTAGAATATTGTCTCTATATTTTTCAGTTACAATAGGATAAGCTCACAAACGATTCTTTTTTCCTAAATTTTACATTTCATTATCAACCAATCATGGTCCTCCAACCTCTATTTTATGTTCAGCCATTTCTTGATTGGTTCCCATTTTTTCATATAATTAGTACCGTGAGTCCTCAAACAATATGCTGATCAGTGCTATCAATGTCACTGAAGCGCATAAGGCTTAGTGTGCTTATAACAGAAGGTCAAAAACATGTTACATGTATATCCTTGATTCGTGAGAATTATTCTTCTTAGACCAAAATTACCATAATTACAATAATTATACCAAAACTACAGAAATTTTCATTGTCATGGTTTCATGTTCATTAAAAAATGTTATCTAGGAGCGATAACAGAAATTAATGAAAATATAAAACACGAAATCGCTAGTCAACACGTTTATTTAACAATAGTATTCTTCTCAACCCCTTACCGATGGAAGGAAATGGTCCCATTGGAAATGGTCCCATTGAAAATGGTCCCATTGTTGCTTTTTCCAGGATCCAAAGGGAATATATTGACCGCCTACTAAAACGGTATACTGGCTCGTAAGCGTCAATCCAGCAATCGGAGCTGACATACAGACATACAAACCCTCCTGATATAAAACTTCCACCTAAAGGGGAGGACAAGATGCGAGATTCCCAATCTGAGATAAACAAATAAACCTCCCCCCTCAGCATCCATGATCATAGGTGGGCTGGACACTCGCCGTCGGTAATGAGGTTGAGTGGATCCCTCTTGCATACTTTCGAGTGGATCTATTCTTTCCCCTTACTGTAAAGTAGCTGGGACCGAACGCTTAGACCAGATTGACCTTGGGTCTGTATCAGTCCCTAATTTACCCGCAACAGGTGCAGGTCTACAACCAATTCTCCCAACAGTATTGTTCATGCTTTTAAAAAATCATATTCAGGTTGCTCAAGGGCAACATGTATGCCTAATTAATGTATGTAAAGGTATTGTATACAATCATTTAATATCTATCAATTTAATGACTACTATACATGTAGAAGAAGGGTTGTTTATTACCCACACCCTTCCAGCCAAATGAAGAAAGAGGGATCTTCTGGCACCTTTTACAACTTTAGTAGCGTCATCCGACTGCTTGCAGTTCCTGACACTAAGCCAACAGAGCATCATGTAAGATGCCCAGTGTTCATGAGTAAATATTTACTAGCCTCGAATTGACATGGATGTCGATACGCAAGCTTGGCATACAACTGTTTCAATCTCTACAGCACAAACACTTAATTCGATAGCAATACATCTGACATAATCGTACATTACATCATACAATAGAGAATGCTTTCTGAATTACTCTGTTGGTGATTGTGCAGGAAATACTGATTATTAACAGCTTCCTTTTTTTTTACAATGTTATGAAAGGAAGATTAAAGAGATACGATTTTTTTTAGGTGAATGCTTTATATTATATTTTCTCCTCAACAAAACAATTTTAAGTTACAGGTTGAACAATCTTTTATTTTAATAGGATTCTACTGCCATCATAATATTTATATACTTATGGCCAAGATACTGACCCATTTTGGGGTAGAGATCCAAACATCTGAAATCATTTTGTGGAACCGCCTTCGCCAGAATCGCAGCTTTCTACTAATAGGTTTTTTTCAACATCTGCCATAAAGACCGGACTGTAATGATTGATTCTGCATCCATAATTTGAGACTGTGGAAAGTCATTTTCGCAATTTGTAATCGAAATTAAGGAACCCTGTACAGCATGAAGACACGAGGAGGAGGATAGCCGACCCCATCTTAATTAGCATCGCACTGCACGTTTTCAGATCTGCTAACATCAGCCCAAATAACCGTTATTTGCTTGCTACAATACTTTATACATTTCAAGAAAGAGTCAGATCAATTGTTGATATTACTATTGTTTTAAACTAAACAAAGAACAATTCGTGATTCTGGACGTTTAAAAATGTGTTCGATTCCTTTGAAACAATTGACAGATCATTGTTATCAATGACACTGACTAAGTGTGCTTATAATAGAAAAGGGGCAAAGAGATACGTTATCCTTGACATGTGAGAATGGTGTGCCTGAAACCAATTTACCGTAATTACCATAATTATAGAAACCCTACATAATCTATGACAAATTTCCACTGCGATGGTTTCACTTCTATTAAAGGTGTTTATCTTTGATTCTCCTGAAGTGGAGTACATATGAAATGTGCACTTCTGTTCGGTTTGACGGTTTTGTGTTTTGGGAGAAAAACGACCTCCTTCTGTAATCTTCCAACTGTCCTTGGTCCAACTGTACTTAAAAATAATATATTTTTAAATATTGTTCTAAAATGTCATATTACTTTTGCAAGCATATCAGACCATACAAAATACATTATTATGCAATTGATTATTATTTGTGGAAGCTTTTATTACACATAAATTCAACTAGAAATAAAGTAAAATAAGTTTAGTTTTCTATGGACAAAGAATTCTTTTCCGAAAATAACTCGGCAGACATAGAGAGCTAAAATCTGCCTTGATAATTAACACGCGAAGCAATGGCAGTCTTGTTTCTTTTCTAACTGAAGTCTTTTTTGCTATATCTAATGAGATAGATGTGGGAGAAGAAATTTAATCTTAAGGTCTTAAATGTGAGCACAGGCTGATATGTAGATGTAAATGAAACGTAGATGTAATTGTGCTTATTCGGAATAAAAATGACATAATGGTATTATTGTAAGCTACTAGAATAGAGTCCATGGTCTCCAGATATTATGGGATATTATTTAATTAGATCTCCACGTGTATCTTTCAAAAAAATCAGTTTCAAAGACCTGAAACAGCTGAAATGCGCTCTCATTTTAGCTTCTTTAAGGTAGTTCTCCATTTTGATTGGCGCTGACAAGAGAACTGGAAACGTGGACTACTGGTGTAGTAGTCATCAAGCCTCAATTAAACAAGGGTACAAGCTTTAAGCGCCACGGAATGGCTGACCGGCCTACGAACTTACACCATCCAATTCAGCAGTATTTATATATATATATATATATATATATATATATATATATATATATATATATATATAGAGAGAGAGAGAGAGAGAGAGAGAGAGAGAGAGAGAGAGAGAGAGATGCACAACTACTTTGTTAGTACGTAACTCTGGTTCTAAAAGCAAACTGCGGTGAAGTTTCATTACTGTCTTAAGCATATCAGCCACAATTTCTACATGCAAGAACTTTTTCAGCACATTTGTATTGCACATTTTATTTCGAATTCCATATATTTTGAATGGTATTTTTTACCACTTTTTTAAACAACCTGTGATCTTCAAACTCATAATGAAACCAAATTGAATTCATGTCATGCTATCACCACCACCACTACAACTGCTACTACTAATAATAATAATAACAATAAAAATAATGTTATTATTATTATTATTATTATTAGCAAATATAATTTTCACAGTAGTGGCAGTTGTGCTGAATCCTTATTATACGGTAAGGACTCCCAACCTAAATCATGCAATCTTTAAAACGCAGCATAAATATTTTCATGTGCGAGTTCTATTATTGAATTGGTAATAGTAATCATTCACAATTTATCACCTTTTAGGTTAGTTATATCTTCATCACTATATTTACCTCCAAGGAAACTAAGAGATTATATACATTATATATATATATATATATATATATATATATATATATATATATATATATATATTGAGCTCAACTTATGTGTTTGCTCTTTGTAAAACTGTAGATTGAACATTGAAACAGCAAAAACACGAGACAATATTGAAACCTTACCGGTTTCCAATTATCCCCGTCTAGGATTCATTTCGAGGGAGCGCAGTAAACACGTGCAATGTAGGCCACGGGGCTAATAAACAACACGTCCGTTGAGGCAGAAATACAAGCACTTTGCTGCAATCAGATTGTGTCTGGAATCTGCCGTAACGTGTTGGAAAAGGTGGATTGTCATTCTACGATTACATCGATATTACTTTTTCCAGATACACATATGCTCTTTCTTTCTACAGTCACTGTCGATATCTTGAAATTCGTTTAGTCATCTCTGTTATTGCCACTACCACAACTCTACACAAACACTGTCATCATCATCATCATCATCATCATCATCATCATCATCATCATCATCATCATCATCATCACTAATTAAAGCGTTTGTTATAAACGGACATCAAAAGAATGTTTCAGTGATACTTTGTGTTTCCCCATCGACTGTTTCCAAAGATTAGGGGATGTCTAGAACAACTGTCAGTAAATATGATTCAAAATAGCAATATGTAACAGATTTTGTTGTAAGACTTTTGTGTTTTAGAAAATGACGAAGATAACGAAAAGTAGAATACAGTACTGTAAAAAGTATGATGGAAAATTAGAATACAAGCAATAAAATATAATCATATTTCATAGCCGCTTACATAACATAGCAGCAAGGACTCGTGTGTGACAATAAATTCTGACCCTATGGTGGAATTTTCCTATCTAACACTGATGCATGTGAAGCATTATACTAATCATAGGACAAATATATCTCACAGATTACATTCAATGCATACCAGATATTCTATTTAGATGAGCACTGAGAGGCAATGACTGCCCACTTCTCTTATTTTTGAACAAAGAAGATAATGCTTATTTACATGCTACGAACGATCTCTCTTCTAACCTTTTGTTAAATATATCTTTTGACGTCTGCTTTTTATTACTTAGCATGACTAAGGTTCGTGTTGTTTGCATTTTCTGCATCAATCCCGTTCATGAAATGGTAAGCTTTCAACAACACAATATGGACCGGGCTACAACAATTTACAAGTGTGTAATATGTTATAACACCCACAATGAAGTATACTTATTTTATTTATTTAGACATTGCTCGCGACTTTCAGATTCACTCTGATGCAATCTGGTAATGGTTTATCCGAATGTTTGTATCAATTTGGGGATTTTCAACCTGCCCCAGAATGTATAAAACGTTTTTGCACGAGTATTAGTTTTTTTTTGTTTGTTATAAGCAAATCACACAGGAAGTAAAAATGACGTATATTGTCATTGGCTTTGTAGACAATCGTCTGTTTCATCTGCTTTCGAAACAAAATTTATAACTTCAAACCCACAGCAACCAGTGTTATTGACTGACCAATTGGTGGCGTAACTCAAGGCAATCTCTTGTTGATAGGATGGGTTACGCCTTTCAAAATCTCATTATTTTATTTTACTTTCATTTCAAGAAGAAAACTCTCATATGCATATCGCTAACTTAAGCTTACATTTGTAACAGCAGTTGAGGATTAGTTGAATTTTGGCGGGTAGTGTGTGTTGTTTTTGTTTACAAATATCACAGAAATTTTACACACACGTCTGACTCAAACTTTGGCACATTAAATAGAAAGAAACCAATAGCAAAGACAGCTTACAGTGCACAGATAACTTACATTGTGTGACGTCATATGCATTCATTGTACAGACTGACAGAGTAACGTCATGGAGATTTATTGCAATACTGCACGTGCTCTTTCTAAGCTTCGATCAGATGAAAAGAATTGTTTCATTTTCTTTCTATAACCAACACGCTTCTCTAGTCTAAACAGGCTTTGACAATAGGTCGTACAATTTCAGTCCTTTTGCGAATTGAAACAAAGCATTATTTGGGAAATGTTCGTTAATGTCAGTTAGGTTTAGATGTAGCATGCACCCCGGCTCGTCTATAGCTACCGCTGTAGCCAAAGAACGACAGTGGACCGGTCGACATTTTGATTGAAAACGACAATGGGACCTCCCGTAGCTCGATTAGTTTGTCTCAAATCAATGTTTTGAAATCATATATTCATATTTTGATAACTTTTTAGACGCGTTTCTTTATATATTAAAGTTTGCTTTTATGCTACACTTACATTCACGACAATATAACTTTTGATGACATCGGAATGTGTTCTGACGTCTGAATAGGAACAACGAAAACAGATACAGCACATTGCAGCAGCGACCTTGCCGGATTTCCGCCAGCGATCTACTATAAAAATATGGTGTTTATCCACAATTTGTGTACGATATCGATTTATGTTAATATAATTTCTCCACTTCTAAGCCCTATAATTAAAACAAAATTACTGCGATAAGAGTTTCGTTTGCCGTAACATATCATGATTTCACTATGCAACCTTGCACACAGGCCTTTGAAATTCTATCACTGTAGTAAGAAAATGTCAGAATATCTGAGAAAAATGGTGACAAAACTTCCTATACAGATATATAATAAGGCAAGGTTGGCAACCCATCTTCCAGGTGGGTGGAGGTGCATTATAAAAATTCGTCAGTTTTATCGATGTAATTCAGCATATTTTTACAAATCATACCTTACCTAAAAGAATGAACGCTAATCATCCGTCCACAATGGTAAGTCGGTAGTTCCAAAATTATCCTGAAGAAATCATTGTGAATCCAACATGAGGAAATTCAGTGTAACTCCATTTCCAAGGTCAAGGTCGCATGTCTTAAGTTGCGGAATAGTCTCCCTTTGCTATTTATATATGACCAAGTTCTCAACAATACATCACAACAAGTTAAAAAGTGTTCATTTTAATTACAGTAATAAATGTATAGATTTGTAAAATAAAGAAAGACTGCACTGTTTATCATTTTTTAAAAAAACATTTCGAATTTAAATACTAAGCAACTATTCCTCAGAATAGAATTCCAACGTTCATATATATATATATATATCTATATATATATATATATCTATATATATATCTATATATATATATATATATATATATCTTCTTTCATTAAGTTAACGTGCATCTTGTATCATCTGCACCAAATTAACCAGACAAAAAAACATGCAAAGAATTCGGCCAACAGTATGCATTTATACCAACCTCGAGAACAATGTTTTAGCAGATATACTGCTTAGCTCACACAATTTCTACATAAAAGTATGTCTTACTTTATCCATGCATAGTAAATGCTGACTACAAAAATTAGTAGTTTCGAATAAAAATAGGTTTTCAGCAATGCTTGGAGCTTGAGAGCCATATGCGTGTCATGGTTTTCATGTTGAAACCTTACCTTAGACACACAAATGGGCATGAGGAGTGAGTCTTCGAATGGCCCTTACCTTAGACACACAGCTGGGCATGAGGAGTGAGTCCTGGAATGGCCGTTAAAAAATATACTCATAAGTGCAAAGAATATTCTGTAAATTTTCAAACTGGAAATCTATATGTGTACGTGTTTATTTATATCGACAAGCTATGATTTACAAAAATATCTTAAACTGACACCTGAAATTTACTTCAAAGAGATAATGATACTTTTAAGTTGTCGAAGTAATTTTCTAGTTGTAGATATAGCACAAGGATACATTCCGAAGTTTTCCTTTTTAAATTTTGGGCAATTATAATTCTGTCTCATTTGTAATCTGATGGATGATCGTAAACAACATGAAGTCGCTGTTTTGGCTCTGCCTTGAGTAAATTTCCGGTTTGGGCTATGCCTTGAGTAAATTTCCGGTTTTGGCTCTGCCTTGAGAAAATTTCTGGATCGTCTAGATAACCATAAACATGTACATAAGACATCAAATCCACACAGACAAGTGCATAAAGAGTTCACTGTCAAAACTGGAATCCAAAAACTCAAGTATATGATTCACTGGCACTTGCATTCCTAGGATCCCGGTTCGATGTTTAGTTTCATTGTCCGAATAAGTCATTAGTCGTTGTACCGTGGCGGCGGCATTTAACTTAGTACCCCAGTCCTCTAATTTTTCTTAGTACTCCAGTCTCCAGTCTTCTCTTTAACTTAGTACTTCAGTCTTCTCATTTAGTGCTCTAGTCCTCACTTATAACTTAGTTCTCCAGTCCTCTCATTTAATTTTGTGCTCAAGCCTCTCGTTTAACTTAATGTGCCCAGTCCTCTCTTTTAAATTACTACTCTAGTCCTCACGTTGACCTTTACATGTATTCTCATTTAACTTAGTGCTCCATTCCTCTCATTTAACTTAGTGCTCCATTCCTCTCATTTAACTTAGTGCTCCATTCCTCTCATTTAACTTAGAACTCTAGTCATATCTTTTAAGAAAGGTTATTATGCATGCTTTTCTCGACAAAATTTTTTTTTTTAAAAATTGCACAATATTTTATTCATATCAAAGCGATATAGGTTAACCCTTTTTTTTTTTTTTTTTTTTACAGAAAATCACTTTTTTTCAGTAAAATTTTATGGCTGTGGTTATATGCAATTGAATAGAAGTTGGCCATATCAACATATTTCCAACGAAACAGGCCTCATTTATTCTTATTACTGGTTTGCTCGGTGGGTTGTATCAAATGAATAGTAATAGTATATAGAATTTGAATAGCGTATCTGTTATCAATAGATAACCTTTGATTACCTCGACCAGGGCGATCCTGGAATCTGAAACCTTCAGCACCAGGCATAGTAAGATCGACATCACAGATTAGTAATGATCTGAGATGAATCACGTGACGCACCATGCCAAGCAGCCCCTCTTGGGTCTAGTGATATTAATCGTGGTGGATATCGCTGATGTGTGTGTTACTAGCAAACTGCACAGACCCTCCGCTTTACAAACAGAACAAGCCCTTGCATGATACATTTACAGAGTAGCAAAACGCACCTTATTACCAAGGCAACTGGCCAGAAATAGTACTCCTGTTTGGAAGATAAAACAAAATTTCAGGATGTTCGAAAGCAGAAGCGGGCAAAGCGGAAGGACTCGGGGAAGGAAGTAATTTTCTGGTTGCGTTAATGTAGGTGTTTTCTTTATTTCTGCTTGGAATTTTTCTCTTACTTGAAAGAAAACTTTTTGGAGGGAATAGAATTTAAGCATTCGAAATTTAATAGAACATCACAATACATCAAGCCTGCTTGGAAAAAGAAATTCGAGGTGAGTGCATCATTTTAAATTGCTATTTATTGTTGCAACACATTATTGTTACAATTGTTATTATTATTGCTACTACTAATATCATGATGAAGCATATATATATATATATATATATATATATATATATATATATATATATATATATATATATATATGTGTGTGTGTGTGTGTGTGTGCGTGTGTGTGTGTGCGTGTGTCTGTGTGTCTGTGTGTGTGTCAGTAAAGATGGAACTAATTTATAGTTCAAGGATTCAAGAGCTTTATTCCGCGTATGTTGCTAATATGATTAACCCACCATAATGAAGAGGAAGAGCCGCCACCACTGTACTCAATACATTAAGTATACCATACTTACCAGATCAAGCTTTGACCGATGTAAAAAATTTGGATTAATTTTGACAGACGTAGTATGATATGATTCGCAGAGATAAACGTGTTAGAAATATATTTTATTTATCGGCACACATCGGTTTGCACCTGTTCATATAAAGAAAGTATGTTTTTATAAATCCTATTTCAGTTTCTTATTCTTCGCCTTATGCACTGCAGCCGTCAGTCAAGATGCATGCTCGATTCAACATGATAAAAAGCAAATATAACTCTTGGGCGTGTTTGATTGCAGCAATGAAGCATGCGGGAAAATGTCAATCTGCTTCCAAGCCTGTTTGGCCTTTCTCATTTACCATTATATATGATGGCATTTTGCTCCTGTTATGTTTAATATTGAAACAGAAGAATTAGGTGGTCAATTCACCGTACGTACTATATTAATTGTAACCTACATTACCGTACGTACTATATTAATTGTAACCTACATTAGGTCCATTAGCTCATATTTTTCATGTGCTATACTTATACATTTTATGGGAATTAATTTTCTAATTAACTACATGAGAAGCATTGCCTTTTCTCTTAGTTAAAGAACAAGTTTTATGAGAAAACACAGAAGGGCATGATTTTATTCCCGTTGATCTACGGTGATTCTTTCAGTTTATCGAAAGATATATAGGAAGGCATGAATTGACAGATAAAACGATCAGGAGTCGAGGGACCTCATTAACTTAGAGATTGCGGGCATGAACCTATATAAGTCATTTGAGGTCAATAAATTGTGTGCAAGGAATTTATAATATTGAAATTCTGAGAGTCTTTGTTTAAATTTCACCAAGGCTGTTAAGGAAAGATGTCAACCCATATCAAAAGTGATAAACAAAATATAAACACAAGAAACTGGGACGGACATACATTTCCTTTCAGTCGTTGATCACAACCATTTAAACACTTGAGAAAATGTTCTTGACTTGCGGCAGTTTGCATCGTCTGGTTATTGTTTATATTCGTACCGTTTTATTTTGGTAGCCCTGGTGATAAATTGGTTCGGCTGTGAATATGCTTGGTAAATGTTAGATTTACGATTCAGGCTGAGTTAAATAAAGAATGCAGGATCTTAAAGCTGCCCAGCACAGGCATGAAAAGGGTTTGTCTGATGGAATCCATGTGCCATGTGTAAAGGTCGAGACTCACCGGTATTCCTTCGCCAGTGAATATACGTACCCCACCCAATTCTTTTCATAACACGAAGAAATTAAATATAAATGTAAAAAAGTGTTACATTCTAAAGATATATCAAATAGGACATTCGGCAAGCATTGACGATTCATTCCAGTCAGTCAGTAAATGACAGTGGAGACATGCTCAAAAGGGTAAGGAACAGGCCTTAGTCGCGAACCGTCATAAACACAACGTTTGAACTCAGGCTAAATATTGAAATAAGTTTGATATGCAATAACTGTCTTTGTAATAAATATAGCATTATAAAACATTGAGAGTAAGTTTATAATTGCTCAGTTTCAAAGTCTGCCAATTTCACTGATGTAAAACAATAAAAATAGTGTACCAGTTTTTGTGTACAGGAATTTTCGTGAGCACATATCCAGATGTCCATCAAACCAAACAAACTAAAGACATTGGAAGGGAATCCACAGAGGTCTTGCTTTAAAATTTATCCTTTTAACACGAGTCTCTTGCAACATGCACCATAAACGGAACAACAGTAATAACACTCTGTTGTTTGCTTTCTTCAGCATGCTTCACTGCTGAAACAAAACTGAACAAGTTTCAAACAGGGCAAGATTACTATGCCATCTATAACACCGAAAATAGCAATGCAAAACATAATGACTAAATGATAGGAGACTGAAATGCAATAGTAGTTCCCTCTATAAATGTTAAATAAATACTTTTTACATAATAACTTTACTGATTTATACAGATAACAAAATTATATATATATATATATATATATATATATATATATATATATATATATATATATATATATATATATATATATATATATATTGTATACAGCCATCGTCTCTATCGTGCATTTCTAAATTCGGATACAATTCTCAACAATGAACTCCTTTTGTAATTCGACTGAAGTCATATTTTTTAAAGAAATATGCCAAAGCTGAAATTATGATATGTTCATATATTGTATGGAGATATTTATTTGATGTCATAGATGTTTGCTGTACTTTATTTAATTTTAAAAAACATGTAGCAAAATAAGAACGTTTTCTTGAACAAGCACAGTGTTGTCCTTTACTATAGCTACATGGGTGAACGCGGTTTGGGGTATGAAAATAGTCATCATGAATGTTGATTTTTATGGAATTGAAATAAGGAGAATTTTCAAGTGAATGATTGTTATCAGGACAGGGTGGAAGTCACTAGAAATTTTAAAGCTGTGATTATTGTGAAAGAAATATTTTTAAAAATAGGTCTCCAAAGCCATAGGTTAGAGGTGGGATTCACAGATACAATAGACCCCGTCTCTTTTTTTATTACAACTATTGTCATTGCTTATGTGATGCGTCATCGTCACCACTATTATCTTCTTTATTTTGGGAATGCTTTCTTTGATTACGTAGAGGCTCGTGTTTTCCACCTAGAAGTAACGATTGGACCCATGTGAATGCGAAAGCGAGTATCATACAAGTACAGAGCTATCTCATATTTAAAGAGGTGTGTAAGAATACTAGATTTTATTGCAGTTCTTTGAAATTGATCTTCATGGCAACACTGGCTGTAGAAGAGCTAGATACTGTTATAATCATGCAGGGGCTCTTCCTTTATCATTGTTTTATGTCAATAATGGTACATTTACATGGATTCGTTGCTGTGCTTATACTAAAACCTCGTCTAAACCTGACTAACTTAGCAATTGACTAACTTAGCAATTGACTAACTTAGCAATTGACTAACTTAACAAAATCGAGCCAAATTAATTTGCGTCATGTCTGGTAATTATACTCATCTCATCAGCATGAGTCAGTGGGGAGCAACCAATGCAGATATATTTAATTGTTATGCCCATGTTAACCTAGGGTAAAAAGAAAGAGAAACAAATAGTCAAGAGAAATACCGCCCTATGAAATATTTTGTTTTAATGTCATTGATTCAGATGTTGCTGAACGGATTTTATTCTATCGCAAATAATTATAGATAGATTTTATTATATAAATAATTATTTTACTCCTAAACGATCTCATAAATATTAAAATTCCAATCAAGACATTTTGTTGATCGCTTCAATCACATAATTAAAATTCCAATTAAGACATTTTGTTGATCGCATAATTTCTGATTTAATTTCATATTAGTTTCTACCAAGAAACTTCAAGTGCAGTTGAAAGCAAATACTTCTAACTTTGCAGAGAACTCGCCAATCACTAATGAGCAACACATACTAATTACTCTAACTAACGGCTCCGTTTGTAGAGCCATGAGCCGTATCGATATACAGCGACTGTTTTGCATACCTGTGATATTAGTACTGCTCCTTAGAATTCCTACTTCAAGGAATATTTTGTTAAAACAACATTTGTTTATTGAAGACAATTACAGTAACTGCCGGAACTTAACGAGTTCACTGTATATTAGGCCCTCGTTAGTTATGAATCACCAAGATTTGACTAGGAATATCACGCGAGGTTAGAACAACGGGGAAGCACTTACATCGTAACACCTCGTTGTAATAGCAACCTGTTAGTAGCTGCAGTCTTATGGTTGATGCAGTACAGACCATTAAACATTTAAGAACCTCTTTGAAATGCAAACGGAACGATGAACAAAGGTAAATGAATGGAAATGAATGCAGAACAAACGCTGAACGAAAGCAGAACGAACGAAGAATGGAGGAACAAACGATAAACAGTATATGTCAAATGCTTCTTGCCACATGCAACAAATGCTGAACATTAAACGACAACCTGTAAATTATAAACAAGGACCAATAAGCCATAAAAAGTATGATTCTGTGGGAGTTGTTTCCTATGTGTTGTCTCTCTCTTAAAGGCAGGTAAACGAAGAACGCATGATTTAATAAGATAAACGGTGAACAATTAGATGATGCATGGTAAATGGACATAGTTGACTACAAGGCTACTTCATTTCAAACGCCCTTTTTTTGGTGGTGGTGGTGGAGAAACTGATTATGGATTTTGATGTACTGCAAATGGCATGGAAATAAATGCACCTAAATTCATTAAACTGTTTGAACAATTTTGATGATCATTCATTCATGCATATGGAAGCTGACATGGTACATTATTAGTCGTCTCACAGAAATATTCTGAAATACAAACAGTAAAAGGCGGAAAACTAGACCGAGTTTCATCTGTCTTGGAAATAGTTTTATTGGCTGGCTATTACTGTCCATTTGCAAGAACGAGCGTGATGCACATAAATCATGCGCAAGAAAAAAATTGTAGGCTTACCTTTAGGTTACATTTAGGAAGCAAAATATAAAACACGTAGGTAGCTTGATCATCCATCGTCACTTTTATACATCTCTACTTCCAATAAAATGTGAATATTTTACTAAATTTACTTATTTAGTCAGCTACCCAAGCCGTCTTCAGATTTTTAAAACACTTTTTAATCTCGCACTTTCTCTTTGATCCCCGAGACTTAGGTCACATTTGGCAACTTTCGTCACGTCGCTCAGTCCAGAAGTATTGGTATTTCTACATACGTTTGTTTACATTGACCCAGGCTCGAGATTATGCAACGCGAATGCTTAAAACTAATATATTCCTTTTATTTCAATAACTCTCCCCAAAACTAAGTTCAAAACTAAGCGCTATCCCACAATCAATACAATATTAACACTTTGCACCATCTCGTTTCTTATATGTACTATGGCCCGCTTGTATAAAGCCTCACGTCCCCTTGTCTACACCGTAGCCTACTTGTGTATTGACCTCACGTATCTTGTATTCTTGTATATATATATATATATATATATATATATATATATATATATATACCATTGCCCACTTGTGTATTGGCCTCATTGTCTTCCTACTTTTCATTATGGATCCCTATCAGTTCGTCATCTTCTCTATTACTTAATACTGTATTGTTTTACTGATTGTTGCGTCATATAATAGCCTCCTTGTAGTCTCCGTCTATTTTTGTATAATGATGCACAACATAGCTTGAACAGTATCTGCATCTTTATTTGAAAAAGAATACTGAAAAAAAATAGGTATTGGTTGTCCCAGAAAAAGTGCTAGAACAGAGGAGAATTAAGGATAAAAACAAGAAGCGCGTTCCATGCAGATTCCTTAGGGTACATAAAAGAAGTTACAGCATTGCAAAATAAATAACATAATGAGGTGTTGGTAGATCTAAGCTTTACTTGTACTCTCATGAAACACAATCATTCCAGGACTGTCTTCATTTACTTTATTGGAAATACGCTCAGAGTGATAAAAAAAAGTGTCTAGAAAGCCGCAAGCCGTTTACTGCTATGGTTCTTTTACATTTATGTAAATAACATATTTTGCATGATGACTAATTAGTTCTCAAGAGAGTGTCCTTACATAGATATACAAGTAAAAGTGAATTTTGCCTAATTGAAGGCGGTAAATTAAAACCTATGGATAAATAACTACTAGACAAATTCATGCTATAAACTAACACAATTTCTTCATTTGAAATGCCGTTCTCTGTTCTTGTCAGAAAACCACACTTTATCGACAGCTACGATATTATCGGTGAAACTAACACGCTTAATAGTTTCGAATTATATCTATAACAGTCTTTCCTTCTGTTTGTATTGAATGATTTATAAGCACTTGGCAAGGGCGACAACAATGCTAGTTACACGGCACCCGTCGATCCTCATCACGCCGTCGTTGGCTTCGAGGGAGGAATTTTGAATAGAAGTATTGACACTCTTGGCACATGTTATGGCATAGCTTTGGAAATAGGTATTCCATAACTTGCATTTCATAGCAAATGTAAGAAGAACATAGCTTGCCTCAGTTCAAAGTCTCCTGCATTATGGCTTGTGCTCTGAACATCTGTCATAACTTGACTCGGTATTTCGAGTAACAAAATGTTTCTACAGACTTGGAAATATTTCTATAACTTGACAAATGCAGCCTTTTGATTGATCAGAGTAAGATTTGGAGTCGAGTAAAGTCTTATGACAGAGGGTCCTGGTCCTGAGCCCGGCCGCATACTGTCTCTCTCTCTCTCTCTCTCTCTCTCTCTCTCTCTCTCTCTCTCTCTCTCTCTCTCTCTATATATATATATATATATATATATATATATATATATATATATATATATATATATATATAATTACCGTTAGTAAATAAAATAGACTTGTTCAAACGTCCAATTTGATAGTCATATATTTAAAAAAAAAAAACAGGCAAGAATCATCCTCACAGTCGATTTCCATGAGTGTCGCGTTATGTTCTGATCCCTATTGTTAACCACAGCAATGGAGTATCTATTTTTCAAATATTTTCCGAGTGTATTGTTAAAGGTTTGTGCACTGTGGATTTTGTGACAAGAGGACATGCTTATGGTTTGTATGTTCATGACGAAAAGGACTCATATATGCTCTGCAAGTGGCCGATATGTTTTCTGTGTGTGCCATGTTCACCTTGAATACCTGGCATTTACACGTTCATGAGTTTCCATGAATAATCGAAAAGACTTTGTTGAGATAACCATTAAGACTCTATTTTGGGAGTTCGTCTTCCACATTTGTACCTCTGATATCGAGTGCACTAGACATTGCGTATCCGATATCATACATAAGAATGTACTAGACATTGCGTATCCGATATCATACATAGGAGTGCACTAGACATTGCGTATCCGATACCATACATAGGAATGCACTAGACATTGCGTATCCGATACCATACATAGGAATGCACTAGACATTGCGTATCCGATACCATACATAGGAATGCACTAGACATTGCGTATCCGATATCATACATAAGAATGCACTAGACTGCGTATCCGATACCATACATAAGAATGCACTAGACATTGCGTATCCGATACCATACATAGGAATGCACTAGACATTGCGTATCCGATACCATACATACGAGTGCACCACTTTTAGAACTGCAGAACAGAATGAATTTAGCTGAGACAAGGCAGCATACGATCTTCGAAGCAAGGATCTCTTCCGTGAAGTGTTCGGTAATGTCATGACGTTGTCGCGGAAACTATTTTCTAGACATTAGCCGGTATAATTGTGAATTGGAAAGTGTTTTTACTTCCCGTTAAGAAAATCGACAATATTCAATAATGTTTACAGATGGCTTCGAATAACCGCCACTGATTAAAACCCATTAATGTCTTTGTAGTGCAAGTATACATAACACTAATTATTCGCCTACAAATAGATTTCTCAGAATGTTAAGTATTGTTTCACGAATTTTACGATGATTTTTAGAATACTCAGGTTTCTGTCTCGCCTGCGAAGACACAGGGATCACTTTTCTAATTGCGTTGTCGTCATCCTTTTGGCGTCAACGTTAAGTTTTTGTAATCTGCTCAGTTTTATGCTACAGCGATTACGTAATCTGTTTGTATCTAGCTCAGGTCCTCTGACACTGTTTTATGTACGGTCCAGAAACTTGATTTATTCGTCTTGGAGGATACTGTTCAGACCAAAGTAAATAAACATACCGTCTATACTCGCGTATAAACCGTCCAAATGCAAACAACGTAGACCCTGATCTGCCGTCGCATAATGCGCCGGCAGATCAGGGTGTATGTTGTTTGTTTTACTGATTGGTCCTTACAAACTGCATAGACCCAGATCTGCCGGCGCATTATGCGACGGCAGATCTGGGTCTATGCAGTTTGGATTTGGTATAAGATTAAACGCTAGGATATACGGTAATCTGCGAATATTTACCCCAGAATCGAAGATTAGCATAATATTGATCAACTTATGTCAGACAAGCTCAGACATATCTTACCTAACATACCATCACATCATCTCTTATACTCAATCTTGATTGTCTAGTGATATATAGCGAGTGGGTAACATCTACAAGGTACGTCGGATCAAACCATATAGCATGAGATATCCGCAATTACATGACTGAACATGCCATCTAGCTTTCCTGTGTATAGGAAATGTTTTCTATGACTGTTCCAAATTGTTGAGTGAATGAATATGATAAGCAAGACAGATAAAGAGTAGCTTACAAGTTGGATGTGAGAAAAGTGCGTAATGTCTATGCTGCCATCATAGCTCCAATGACGAGTTTTGACAATCTGGCATTCATATTTACGTTTAGTTGATGCAGAAACGTCTTTTCTCACCAGATATTGGATAATTATCAGGAAATATGATTTCCTGCATCAATCACTATGCCTTTTCAGTCCCATGGCGACTGAGAATGTGATATTTAGACTGCGCCTCTAATAGTCATAGATATTTATAAACCTGTAGATGTATGGGCTTTGAATGTGTCATATGTAACATAGATATGTTTGCTTATGAATATGAGCTTGCATTATGGTCAATACCTGACATTGTAATTTTCAGATGGTTCTACTTGAACGTTGCTCAGTTGGCTTTACTTTTGTACTGTTAGAAATGAGATACCTTGACTTGTCTGTTATTTAGTACAGTAAGCTATATCCTGCTTAAGTAGATAATGCATGTAACAAGCCGCCGAATTAGGAAAGATGTTGCTATGTTACTTGTTCTAAAGAAAAAGTATATAGACGCCACCAGTGTTGTCGATATTGTCAGAGAAAAGATTACTGCAATGAAGACATCGCGACTAGATTCCATAAATGGGTGTGAGGGTTTAACAAAGCATTTCGATTAGTAAAATGATGGGTTACATTTATTGTCGACGGCGAGCTAAATTCACATAGCATGATTATAAATATAGCCAATTTCTAGACCCAAAAATTAAATTTAAAAAAAAAAAATCTTTAAAATCCTGCGTATATTTGTTGAAGAGAGGCATATTGTTGCAATTCATTCTTTGTATGTTGCAAATGCGATAATTTTGTTTAACAATGTCCGAGCGTTTCTTCTGCCTATCTTATGAATCTGTCACCATACGATGGAAAACAGACAGGATAAAATGGCATGCATTTCTAGCATACCGAATATGCTTTGTACAATGTCATGCATTTCTAGCATACCGAATATGCTTTGTACAATGTCATGCATTTCTAGCATACGGAATATGCTTTGTACAATGTCATGCATTTCTAGCATACCGAATATGCTTTGTACAATGTCATGCATGTCTAGCATACCGAATATGCTTTGTACAATGTCATGCATTTCTAGCATACCGAATATGCTTTGTACAATGTCATGCATGTCTAGCATACCGAATATGCTTTGTACAATGTCGTGCATTTCTAGCATACGGAATATGCTTTGTACAATGTCATTTCTAGCATATGGAATATGCTTTGTACAATGTCATGCATTTCTAGCATACGGAATATGCTTTGTACAATGTCATTTCTAGCATACGGAATATGCTTTGTACAATTGCATTTCTAGCATAGGGAATATGCTTTGTACAATGTCATGCATTTCTAGCATACGGAATATGCTTTGTACAATGTCATGCATTTCTAGCATACGGAATATGCTTTGTACAATGTCATTTCTAGCATACGGAATATGCTTTGTACAATGTCATTTCTAGCATACGGAATATGCTTTATACAATGTCATTTCTAGCATACGGAATATGCTTTGTACAATGAAGCTTTTATTATCACCTAGATGTGAGTAGAAGAGCCAGAATGCACATTTGTAACGATCTGCAGGGATCCAAATTAACTTAATTTATTTCGCTGTATTACCGACTGCATCCCATGCTTCAGCTGTACTATGATATACCTGACAATGCTATTTTCTTGAACCACGACTGAATTTTATCTGTTGAAGTGTTATTTTTTTATAGCTGTAGATAAGGCAACATTTTGTAAGACTTATGTTTAAGAACTTTGGTGCACTTGCAAGCGCAATGATCGTGAAACAGGCGCTGTAGCTTAGTCAACAATTTGGTGTCGTAAACCAAGTGTGCATATTTCATATTTGTTTGCACATATCTTTGATATTAGTTTGTATTTAAAGTCAGGTTCGGATGAAACCTGTCATATGGAAGTTTTATTTTCAACTTTTTATCGTTCATACTTACTTGAAGCTTTGTTCTGCAGCATGTTTTAGGGTACCGATAAAACAAAAGGTAAATCTTTATTTTCGAAAGACTGTGTACAATAATCAATAATATTCTTCTTTTTTACGTTGATTGCTTTTTGACAAAGAATACTTTTGAAGCCATTTTTTTTCTCAGTGTTTCTCGCAGCGTGGTAAGTCAGGATGCGCAGCCTTTAATGAATTAGACAATGTAAGTCCACTTTTACTCTCTTTTTCAATCCTGAACACACATGTTGAGAGCTCTACTTTCTGCCTTGATCACATTCATCTTATGGTGGAGTATTTTACGGATGATTATTCTCTATAGACATTGATTTGATCGGTAATTTTCCTTTGCAAATTTGACCTACACTATGCATTTGAAACTAAGCCATTCTCGAAAGTAAGACTGCCTTGAAAGTAAACTGTCCAATCAATGACTTCAACAGTTTGCTCTTACATAAGTAGGCTTGCATAGAAAAAAAGCCGCCTTTTAGATGCGTACGTGTACCCATGATATTTCAGAACTATGTATGAAAAGCATCTCGTTAAAGAGAGTTTCAAGATCCAGCGAACCTATTCTTCAGCAATATAAAATTCTAAAAATTCTTTCAAGTTTCTGTAATTAGATACACAAAATCGTAATTTTTATTTTAAAAAGTTAAATCTCAAGGTATTTTTACTCGAAAAGACGCCTATCTCGAAAGTCAGCCTCTCTAAAATATAATATGAGTATAAATTACCAATGATTAATGTTAGTGCGGCTTACTTTCGAATTGTTAGGGTATATCACCACTCATCGCTTCACGATGCATTAAAAAACAGATGTGTCTGTAGGTCGAGCACGAAAATGCTCGTGATACTCAAAACTCACGAGTTCAGCTCATTGTGAACCAATTGCACGTGTACTATTTATTATAATCAAAAGTCAAACCAATAGAGCATGCCGATTGTGTAGCCATGAGCCTGAAATACATAAATTCCAAAGCAGACAGATTGGAATTAAATGAATGGATAGCCTTTGTTCTGCCTGTACACTGATATGTCCAGTATAACATCTTCCCAAATCAACTGAATTATTAAAAGGCTATAACATTGATCTTTATATATAGCAGTTGCCACATTAAATGTTGACTTAATGCACTTGCAGCACACTAGATAGGAACTGCATTTTGACGGAAAATGTGTCTTGGATGTCAATAAGAATTATATTCCTCTAATATGAAATATTAGGCTTGATTCAGTGTACCAATCCCTATTCATCGTTGTATAATCACTACCTATTAAACCAATTATCTTAACTAATTACACTCATAAAGGGTTGCTGATATCTGCCCTATCAATTAATTCTTCATAGTTACTGAGGTATTGTTTTTATTTATTTATTTTGGGCAAATAATTAAGCTGTCACAAACGTTCTTCAGTGAGAAAGTGGAACTTAGTTACACATCAAAGATATAATGTAAATCGCTTTTGACATATCTGTAACCTAATTCAGAGATGATAATTCATATTAATATTTTCCCATGATAAATTTTTAATATTTTAATTTTTTAGTCGTAGCGACTAGATATTTAGAATATTCAGCCCTTTAGCACAGAAAGAGGTTAACATTCAAATATGGACAACGAGAGAGACAGAATCTGTTCCAAGTTTGTTTTGTTTTGCTTTGTGGGTTTTTTTTTTTTTTTTTTTTTTTTTAAATCTGTATTACATTTTATTTTACAAATTTACAAATTCTCATAGGATATTAAATAAAAAAATATTTACCGAAAGAATAAATGCCTAAAACAGAAGAAAGAGCACAATGAACATAATACAATGTAATAAAGAAGTATATATCTATTTATTAATCTTATCTAACTTTACGAAAAGACCAACAGCTTAAACTGCTTAATTAAGAGACAAGGCAATGAGTTAATCTGTTAAAAGACCACGAAAGCCGGTGCTAATGCCCTATTTTATCAGCTGTTTTGAAATGATTGACCATTTGACTCCATTACTTGGATTGTTTCAAAGTACAAAGTGTCTTTTTCTTCCATACGTGCTTACATGCAGGCCTGATTTAATACCGTTAGCTTCCTACACCAAAACTGCATGTATAATAATAATCTCTCTCAGATAGGTAATGCGGCTGGGTTTCTTTCGGCACGTAGCTAAACGAAAACAGAATGAGAAGAAAGTGAGCTGGAGGAAAAACGGAAGGAATGTATCCTAGAATCTTTGCAATTATCTCTTTGAGTTCAGCTCATGGTGTCTTAAATAGCTTTTAGGTACATTTGAATAATGTCCCATTTGGATACTTTTCTCGGGACTTCATAAACATGGATAAGTTTTTGGAAGTTTCTTGGAACTAACGTCCCAACGTGGGAATATTCTCATATATTTTAGCATGTCTAGCTGAGAGAACCATCCTTATGTCTATATAAGTTGGTATTTTTGTAATATTGAAATATGAACCACTGTTCTGAATGTTTCTCCCGAAGATTTGTCTTCTTTCAAATGTCCTTCCTTCTTGCAAATGTATCACCGGACCAGTCAACCACTTCAATCTTCAATACACTAAACCTACGGTAATTTTCTCCAATACTGCTGCCTTATATCGCAACGTAGGGCCCAGGGTTTCATATCTTATCAATTCACAGCACATCACATACTCAAAATAATCACGTAAGGTCGTGATTTTAGCACATTTACCATGATACTTGAGACTTTACGTCGTTTGTTATTATTATAAGCAGCTTGAAAGTGATAAACCATAGTTTTTACCACCTTCTTTTCAAAGCAGAGACTCTATTCGATTGCGAAATATGTCTTTTATGTTTTCAATCACAATTTGACTGGTTCCTTGAATAGTACGAGCTTTCTTGAAGGTCATTTCGTACTAAATTAATAACACGAACTGCTTTATAATAAAGCTAGTATATAACCTCATTTACTTCAATGCAAATTCAAAACGGAATATTATCATTTAAAATGTTTCAGATTTATGGGTATTGCCATTCTTTAAATCAGTGCAAGCAAACCAACCCATTGGATTTCAAGTAAATGTGTAAAGTATGTTCATTGGTCTCTCAAATGTCAGAATAGTAAAAACACTAACATATGATCGGTTAAGCGGCAGTAGATAACAGACGCATTAAAAAGCCAGGTGTGCCAAACAACAAAAATACACAAACATTGGTCCAACTTTTTAAGTGTACTCTATTTATGGAACTTATCTTTTCATTATATGCTCTTATTTTCGAAAAGCAAAGTGGTAAATGGTGTCAGTGTGCAGAAAGAAATTGTTCGATTTTCTAACGTTAAGTAATGTTTTGTATGAGTGTCTACTGTCGTGAACGTTAGTTGGTCTAATTTGTGGCGACTTTCATGCATCTCATTGCAAGTAGGGGGTAAATAAATCATAAATCATGATGTATGCTTTTCAGTTTGTATTCATTGTCTATTGATGATAAAGTTCTATTAATGTTTTTTGTGGTAGAGATTGTCTTGACTCCCTAATTGTCTGCACAAGGTGGATTCATGTATGTGGACTATCATTACATTATCAGACATAATCAGAAAATTGCCATTACTTTCACAAATATATGCAATTACGACCTGATACAGTTTTGTTAGTGCGAGCTTCAAACCAACGAACCTGAGAAAATAACGTTTCCAAAAGGCAGTTCATTTTCAGAATGCACCTTTGACTACAGACTGAAACCAAAGAATTGATACGACTAAAATTAACCGAGGATGTCTTTGCGCTAACACTGCTGTTTGACTTCTTGATTTTGACGTTTAACGTTAGAGCTATGGTCTATGATGTCATAAAGTGTTACAGGATTCCCAGATCGGTCAGATCTGGAGGTTTCTGATAGAATGGTTAAAATATCACGTATCTCCACGAAATCTCCTAGTTGTGTTCTTCAGCTACTTCTCAATAAAGCTGTGGTTATGGAGACATCATGATTCTTTACTTTCTGAACTTGAGGAGATGAATGAACCGGCGAATCAAACTTTATTTACTACGACTGCAGAATTTTGTATTTGTACACCCCTTTAGATTAGAGAGTTTTGCAAGGTAAATAATATCGTTCCCCAAGCCTCCTTATTCGTCTGCTGTGCTGAGAAATGATAGGAGAATATAGCCGTGGAGTATCTTGGTGGTGCGTTTTATATTAACCTCTCCGTCCTATCGGAAACTTCCATGTCTGAAAGGTCAAGAAATCCTGTAAGATTGTAAAACGTCACACACTTTAACGCTAACGCAGAACGTCAAAATCAAGAAGTTAATGATAGCGTTCAGCCCCAAGGCGTCCTCCGATAGACTGAATAGGTTTGGAAAAAAAATATCTTGCTTAAGAAATGTAGGCAAGTTTTAACCTTCGTGTAACATGTGTTGATGCGAGTACCGACAACTAATGAAGACAATATACTGAACTTCACAAGGGTACCGTATACTCGCTTATAATAAGATACCTACTGCAAACTGCATAGACCCATATTTGCCGTCGCATAATGCGCCGACAGATCTGGGTCTATGCAGTTTGTAAGGAGTAATCAGTAGAACAAACAACATAGACCCTGATCTGCCGGCGCATTATGCGACTGCAGATAAGGGTCTATGTTGTTTGCATTTGGACCTGGTTTATACGCGAGTATATACGGTAAATAATTTGAAAAATGGCCCTGTATACTCGAAAAATTTACAACATAGAATAAAGTTCATATCAAAAGCGCCTATATAAGACATGATTCGTTATTTATAACTGAGTCATCATTAATATTCAAAAAGCCAAGACAGAGACCATGTAAAGAAAGTCATAATAAGTCTAAGACTCAACCCTATTCCTGGTATATTTCAAGTGCGTCCAATTTTTGGAGACTTAACTAGAGGTTGTTTTTTAGTTTCGAGACAGTTGGACCTGGTATTAAGTAGATAAATGCTGCATTGTTTATTTCATGTAATTGGTTATTGGTAGAGAGCATAATATGTTATACTTTGTAATACATACATTTGAAGTGTTACTTTCCGAATTAGATCGCAAAACCATCATTTCTGTCAGAAAAGGAAGGTATCATACGAATTATTTACAACAATTACAACCATTATAGGCATCAACAATCTGCAATCGATATATTTTTCATTTTATGCCGCACGAATTCATGCAATTCTGTCTCCACCCAGCATAACTATTTTTCTCTTTTATTTTGACTCTCTACCAGGTCTCTATCAGTCAGAGCGAATCGCGTAATTGTCTAGAGAAGCTAGGATATACATTTCTTTTAAATTATGGTTGGATTGGGAAAACGCTGTCTCGGCGAGATTCATTTGGAAGCTCTCGCTCGAATATTAAGACATCCGTTTTCTTTCATTATATGCTGTATTGAAGATTACAAAATAATGTTCATAGTTGTCTGACACAACATAGAGAATTGGGAAATTAAGGTAACTACCTACCGTCTCTGTTGTTATGGTTCCCACTCCTCTCATTAGTGCTGGATGGTTTTATTATCCGAGTGAACTTTATTTATGTATGATAAAGTAAAGGACCTTTTATTTCCAGTTATGTGACTTCTATCAGGGAATGTTTCCTTTTTTCTTTTGAATACTTCAAGAAATATTGTTCGGTGTTCGGTTCTATTTGAGGGAGTGGCACGTAGCAAATTATTTTGGAACCTATGTTTTTGATATTTTACGGACTCGGATAAGCTACCTTGTATATATATATATATATATATATATATATATATATATATATATATATATATGGGTGTTAATTTATATTATATATATATTTTTTTATTAATATTATTTTTGCTACTACTTTACACTCAGCCCAGATGTGTGTATAAAGTATCATGCGATAGAGTATGTACTGAAGATGTTATCTTCGAAGTGGGAGTTTCTTTAGAGCTGAAATATTCTTTTAAGTTCCTTATCCAAGACATATTTATTTCAAAAAATGGGTAGACATGGGAATCAAAATTGCTTCTACATAAAATTGAGACAGGGCTTTTTATTTTATTTTTTTAAATAAATCCCCGCTCTCTCCTTGAAGATGAAATGGTTGGTTTGTTACAGTTAACAGGGTCTCACATCGCATTCAACTAAGGCTTAAGAAGAAAGAATCTCCATGGGCGGATCCAAAGGGGATGGGGTACAGGGGAGTGGGGGTTGGCGGGGAAGCGTAAAATTAATAAGCTGATGGGTGCTTCGCCCACAGACCCCTTGTCTACATGTTTACGCCCACCGCCCAAACAATTTTCCTAAATCCGCCCCAAATTTCCTTGTTTCTTTTAAACCTTTTTCTTCTCCTATGCAATATTACATATCATTCCATCCTCACTTTTTCAATTAGAGCTCTGGGAAGAAGTCATGAAAACAATTATGTTTCTTAATCGCATAAACTGTCTTACAGATGTATGTACTCATATTTTTCGTGACTATGGACTCTATTTAGCAAAATTTGATTTAATTTTTTGTTTATTTCCTGTTACATTCTTTGCACCTTGATTCATTAGAGTTCGTTACACGCCATGACTAATTTATTACTGAAAATATTATAGTATAATCAAAGTAAGTGATAGAATATATATTTACGCATTTTGCAATTTTAATTTCAACATTAATGGATGGGTATTGGAAATGGTACTTGAAAATGCATGATTATCGATACCCGACATGAAGTGCGTCGTAAAGCTTGGCCTTGCGCAAAGCTTATGGTAATATCAAAGTAGGCACACAATTGTGTTAGTTGCACTAGTCTTTGGAGACTTTCAATGCAAATATAACAAAAAGAAAATTAGTATGAAAGTGTAGATGCAGTCTCCATGTTGAGCTAATGAGACATGAGAAAACTCTTGCGTTGAACAGAAAAACAATTCTTCTATTGTTTGTAAATATTAGCATAATTTCTTGCATCCGCCGTTCCAATGTCATTCAAAACTTGCTTTTTCAACAGAGCAGACTCTGATAATGACCATGGAATGCAATAAGCAGACTCTAATAATGACCATGGAATGCAATAAGCAGAGTCTGATAATGACCATGGAATGCAATAAGCAGACTCTGAGAATGACCATGGAATGCAATAAGCAGACTCTGATAATGACCATGGAATGCAATAAGAAGACTCTAATAATGACCAAGGAATGCAATAAGCAGACTCTAATAATGACCAAGGAATGCAATAAGCAGACTCTGATAATGACCATGGAATGCAATAAGCAGACTCTAATAATGACCAAGGAATGCAATAAGCAGACTCTAATAATGACCAAGGAATGCAATAAGCAGACTCTAATAATGACCAAGGAATGCAATAAGCAGACTCTAATAATGACCAAGGAATGCAATAAGCAGACTCTGATAATGACTATGGAATGCAATAAGCAGACTCTGATAATGACCATGGAATGCAATAAGCAGACTCTGTTATTGAAAATGGAATGCAATAAGCAGCCATCTTAAAGGTATGCCATTAAATTTTAATTGTATGTGTTTCAAGAACATAACTATTTTGGCTTGTAAAATTCTGTATACTCATTGGTAGTTTTTTTTTCTTTTTTCCGTAAGCTATTGTCTTTTTGGTATTGATGCAGGGACTACAACTATTTGTATGGAAAACATTTTCTCTTAAAACTCTTTTAGGAGCTTTCATTTTTCTCCCTTTTTAAGTCTAAAAAAAACCACAACCTCCCCCCCCCAAAAAAAACAAACACACGCTGCCAGCAGGTCTCTGGCTACGTATGACCGCATGTTTAACCCTCCCACACCTCCTTCCACTTCAGATCCCATGATGCCTCATGTGCTGTCAGTGTCAATAGGCATGACCTCCATGTAAAGTTCAGGGATATTGTTTTATTCTTTCTTTCGTATATATTTACAGCATAGCTTAACATTCAAAGCTTATATCTATATACATGAAAAAGAGACTTCTTTTGCTTAATAAATGAGAAAACAGGTGATGGATTCTAACTAGTAACTCGATCACGTCTTAAAACTGTTAAACCACCGCCATTAAATATTAGCAGCTATTAGTACAAGAAGTCATTAAACACAAAGTATAAACATGAGTTATTTGTTGATAAAAAAATTCAAATAGAAAACACCCTTGCAGCAAAACAGGTAGGCGTGAGAGAGATTTCTCTGCCGGATACTGCAACATCCTGAAGAAAGAATATTAACCGTAGTGGTCGTTAAAGCTTGCAAGAGCTGTAAGTTCATTGACTTTTTGTTTTAAATTTGATAATGTAATCAATGGACGACATGGATCTGAAACAATCATCCAGAATATCTCAGGCTTCTCCGTGCACAGAAAACACACATATAGGCCGAGTTGTTCCACATGACGTAGTAACTTGCAGTACAAGAAGGTCGTTCCGTTAGGCACTGCTTGTTTGAGGATATATGGTATTCCCATGTAATAAAATACCTGGCAGTCGATGATTGGAATTTGGAAGTGGTTTTGCATACTTTGTGGTGCTCAATAAAACCAATGTGCTCAGACGTCTAGAACGTCATGCTAGCTGTACAAATGATAATGTTCCTTTGTAACATGAACACATGTTTGGCATAATAATATATATTCATCAACTTAAAAATCGTGATGGTTTCATGAAATCCATTCGATGATTGGGTTGTAAAATTAATTGATAAAACAAGACGCCACTGTTTTATCAATCTTAATAGTCCATTCTTATGAAATTAATTATTCTTTCATTAAATATATAAATAAATATAGCATAAATGACATAAATATAGTTTTTCCTTTGAACCATTTCCATATCTTCTTACATTAAAAGCTTTTTATTGTTCTCAACGTCTTGCTATTGGAATCTACAAAAAATTGCACTTATGGAAATGAATTTGGGTAATACTCAAAGTTCTTAGACTGTATATTGCTGAAAGTTAAGATAGAAGTGATGTTTGGCTAGTTTGTACCATCAATGACATCTTTTCTTTTAATTTAGACAGAATATCGATTATCGAGGCAAATGTTGTTGTATGCAAATCCATATACTCATCAAAGAACCAACACTTACTCGATTGTTGCACGGTTCATATGCGTTTGATAGTGAGTGATGCAATAAGTTAAACCATTTTTAAGTGAGGATATTCAGGAAACATTCTCTCTCTCTCTCTCTCTCTCTCTTAACAGCCTTACATAAAACTATTCCACTCTATACCTAATTAATTGATGAACTATTTACCAATGCCTGATAACTGGCAATTTTGGAAACCATCTGGGTGTATGTCAGTGCCCCTGCCCCTCCCAGTATTCTCATAGCTACAAGTGTACTTCTTTTTCTTTCTCCTTGTCGATACATAAGATTTGACTTGTCAATAAGCCATCTATGCTATTCGCACACCCCCTATCAAGGATATGAAAAATGCACAAAACTTTTTCATTTCCTTCATCAATGTATAATTTCTAACCTGACTGACGCCAGGGGGTCCCTAACACCGTCAACTTATTTGCGTTTCAAACCAAACGGAAGCTCTCGATATAAAAAAGCAGACTAACGACTGTTCACTGCCCTTTCTGGTTTCTAGAACAGAACATTTAAAAAAAAAACTGTGTCGTCTGCGTCCAAGATTTACAATGTCTAGTTTTAATATTTCTAAAAAAAAATTGAACAAATAAAAAGGAGGAACTCTTGTATACATGTGCTTAAAGAGATGCAACTCCTAAATTTACGGAATTATTGAGACTATCAAAGACGGTGAACTGTATCACATCTGTTTCGTGAAAATATACACTCGACTATGCAAATATGGCGACCGTATTACTAAAGAAACTCCCGTTTGATTGGAAACGCCAACAAGTTGACAGTGTTATGGACTACCTGGCGACAATCAGGTTAGAAATTATAAACTGATGAATGAAATGACAAAGTTTTGTTCATTTTTCATATCTTTGATGCTTTTTGTTTTTAAAATCGGTGGGGGGGGGGGGGGGTACAAACAAACGGGAGTGTGTGCGAATACTATAATTGATTCCAGTAACCCCCTTACTTAATGCCCAAGTATATGTTTGCTTGAGTAATTGCTTCAGAATGTTGATGATCCAACATATCGACGCGTGCGTTATCACGGCGCAGAGAAGTACAGATTGACTCAATATAACAGACAGCAAGGGGTTCCTGAAAATGGCTCTACTAGAAGTGCTGCGTCTTCAACTTTATCCTTTTTAATGTGCCCTACTTTCCATTCTTTGTATATTTGACATGACTTACACTGAATTCAATCCTTGAATGCAATTCAATGCTGGATTACCCAATAGGCATACTAAGCACGTGCTTAGGGCACAAGCAAAACAGGGGCACCACCCAAAAAATTAGAAATTACGGTTTAGTATTGTTTTTATTTTGAATTACATATGGGGGGCACCATAATCTTTTCAGTGCTTAGGGCCTCTAAAGGTCTTAATCCGGCCCTGAATATGATCTGCAATATATGCTCAGTAGAATAACTGTGGATAAGCTCTGATGGTCTGAAGTCAGATAATCTTCAAATGTCGACCTTTGTTGTATGTGAGATACGAGTGACAGACAACGTTAAGATATCCTTGGTGTATTACATGTGTGGTAGCCATGTCAGGCATCCTTAAAATATTGATCTTGTATTACATGTGTGGTAACAGTGTCAGACAGCCTTACAATATCTTTCTTTTATTACATGTGTGGTAGCAGCATCAGACAGCCTTACAATATCTTTCTTTTATTACATGTGTGGTAACAGCATCAGACAGCCTTACAATATCTGTCTTTTATTACATGTGTGGTAACAGTGTCAGATAGCCTTACAATATGTCTTTTATTACATGTGTGGTAACAGTGTCAGACAGCCTTACAATATCTGTCTTTTATTACATGTGTGGTAACAGTGTCAGACAGCCTTACAATATCTGTCTTTTATTACATGTGTGGTAACAGTGTCAGACAGCCTTACAATATCTGTCTTTTATTACATGTGTGGTAACAGCGTCAGACAGCCTTAACATATCGATCTTTTATTACATGTGTTGTAACAGTGTCGGCTTTAAAATATGTCTTTTATCACATGTGTGGTAACAGCGTTAGACAATCTTAAAATATCGGTCTTTTATCACATACGTGGTAACAGCGTCAGACAGTCTTTAAAAAACGCCGATCCTTTGCTACATGTGTAATAACCACTGTTGCCCCATATCCTTGGACTTTACAATAAATGCACGAAATACTCTATATCTGTAAGTCTTGGAGAGTACAATACGGCTTCCATCACGGGAATTGATATCAATAGAACAAAGAAGTATGTTGTTAATTCCTTATTTCAGTTATTGTTCGATAAGTGTCATGGTCAGGAACGTTTGTAACCTGATATGGTAGTATTATATATATATAATCAGGAGATTCAGAAAAGCGGCAGGTTTAATAAAAAAAATCGACATCTTTCTTTTCTTTTTTTTTTTTTTTTTTTGGCAAGTACACGTTTTGGAACATTGAATTTCCATGTAATTATTGATTTTTAAAAAAAAAATCCTAATAATAATTAAAGAATGTGAAAGCAGATTTTGGATGCAAAAATTTTAAATAAATTTTACGAAGGAATTCGTAATTTTGAGTATTGGTTAAAAACTTAAAAAAAGCCGGATCTTTTGAAGTTTCTGTTTCTAAGTTTTCATACTGCCAAGTCTACAAAATAGGAATTAATATCTTCTCCGTGACGAATATTGCTCCTTTTCCTGAAACTATTTGGTCCACCGATCACAGAGAATCTTCCAAGCTCCCCAAAAACACGTAAAGTGTGAAGACAGTCATTGGCACACGTAACATTTCAAGCTTAAAATCCTATGCTGCATCCTAAAGTTGACACAAGTGGACGAGGGATAGTCAGCAGAAGATATAATCGCCACCATGTCTCACCTTGATCACCAATTGGAACATCGCTTGGCCATTTCCGGCAATTCGAGAAATAATCTCATATATAGTTGTAGGAATACTCATAAATTGTATGGATTTGGTGATCAGGCGAAGTGCACCAGATTTGTTGTGACAGAAAAGGCCGACAATGTTCCAGCTGTGACTTTGTCTCCTTCCGCCGCCATGTTGTATCACGTGAACAAAAGTAATTTCTAACATAGGATACAATGGCGACGAATTACATCCGAGATTTTCGTTCTCGACTTGACGGACAGGGCCTAGGATATTCCGATTGCTTGAGCAGGTTCGTTTGAGACCGACCATTTAATGGGGGTGGGGTGGGGGATATTTTCGAACCAGGATTTTGTTTTCTTATATCTCTAGATATTTTTTTCTTAAAATAATATAATGGATATAATTAGTTCTTTTTTTTCTTCTACAAATCAGAGCAAGAATATGTTTTTCAAGGTATTTGGGAGACATAAATTTTCTTTGTAAAAATAAAAAAAATCCCCCCCCCCAAAAAAAAAAAAATTACGTGGTTGGTTCCTTAGATGTGGGACGAACAGTCGGCACAATTATCTCACTAATAGATTCCTAAAACCAACATAATTGTTTTAAATAGTTGATAAAAAATTTAAATTAAAGTTCCAGACCTTGCTATTTTGATAACATTGATGTTCAAAGTTGAGGGAACCACCGTAGCTCAGTTGTTATAACGTGGGACTCTTAATCCAAGGTTCGCGGGCTGCCTAGGTGTGTCCCTAGCTGCCATTTCCTCGGCATGTTATAGCCAATAATGTGTTAAAACCAACAAAAACATCAAAGTGATGATTCATTTTCTTTCTCCATGACAGTTCTTTGTGATTGGGTATACATGTCAGCTCATGAGGTATTTATGCAAACTGAGGTGTGCATTTTCATGTGGAGGAAGTCCATATGTATTTTAAACGAGTTTGCGTGTATTTTAATGGGTATCTTGTGCAAAATTGTGTGTGAGGGAGTTATGATATTAAACATCAGAATGTGTTGATCAGTCATTGAAAATGACGTCAGCAACACGGTCTAGATGGATATGTATTTTTTATTTTAATGAAGGAGATTATGGTAGGTTCCTTGCAATAAGTTACTCTATATAAAAGCGTAAATTTCAAACCTACAACACGTGTGAAAAATAAAACTATAGTAACAAGAATCTGTGATAATTTACAGTCGATTAAATACTGAAATACACAACACTAACGAAAAGCAAAGTGCCATTTTATTGATGAATCCCAATTTTTCTACCTTCGTATTCATGGAATACACAAGATATTTAATCGTTTACTTCTATTGCGCCTAAATTATATTTTATCAGTTTTCTCAGCTGTCACCGTTTTTCTAGGAAAATTACGTAATGCAGTTTTCAGTTGTTAAAATCCCTAATGTCTTTAGCCTATATCACAAACAACGAGTAATTCAATTGCCCCATCCAAGGCCCCACATCTTCAGTCAGTATCATGTGTGTTTCCAAATATGGCGCAGTCGTAAGCTCCACGTACTTTAAGTTCCAGGCAGGAAGCCACTACGAAACTCATCATAGTTACTACCAGTATCAATTCGTAAATGCCATTATCAATTCGTAATTGCCATTACCAATCACCAGTCACTGGATTTAGATACAATAATAGATAAAACCTGTATAGATGCATATAATAGGATATAGATGTATTAGAAATGACATCATTGTGCATCAATTAGCAGATACACAAGTTGGTGCCAGAGCATAACAAAACTTTCTCTCTCAATCTCTCTCTCTCTCTCTCTCTCTCTCTTAGCGAATTAGTGAATATTTAGTGTGGAAATTTATTAAGTTTCCTTCCGTTCATTATCGTATGTACATTATTAGCTCTACTGGTCATAGACCATCAGAGCTTATGGGATGGTCTGTTGTCCGTCGTCTGTGGTCCGTCCGTCCGTTAGCACAAGTTTGTTATCGCTACTCCTCCTAAACTACTTGGAGGATTGCCATGAAACTTTTTACACACATTCATCCCATCGTCTAGCTGGTCCTAGATGAAAATGGTGCTGCTCGGACATCAAATATGGCCGCAGTGCGGCCATCTCGAAAATATTGTTATCGCTATTCCTCCTGAATGGATGGTCATATCAACATGGGGTTTTCACTAAAAGACTTCTCACAATGTCAAGTTTGTCCTAAATGAAAATGGTGAAGATCTGACATCCAATATGGCCACCACGGCAGCCAGCTTGAAACTCGTTATTGCCACTATTCCTGATTGGATGGTCATATCAACATGTGGTTTTCACTAAAATACCTCTTATGATGTTTACTTGGTCCTAAATGAAAATGGTGTCGATCTAACATCCAATATGGCCGCCCTGGCAGCCATGTTTAAAATATTGTTATCACTACCCCTCCTACATGGATGGTCATATCAACATAGGGTTTTCACTAAAAGAGTCTTAGTGAGTCTAGTTGGTCATAAATAAAAATGGTGCCAATCTGAATTCAAAATATGGCCACCACAGCAGCCATCTTGAAAATCTTATTGCAACTCCTCCTGAACAGAAAGTTTTATTGACTTGGGGTTTTCACTAAAAGACTTTTATGATGTCTAGTTGGTCCTAAATGAAAATGAGGTGGAGCTGACATCCAATATGGCTACCATGGCATCCATATTGAAAATCTTGTTATCACTACTCCAATGGAATGGATGGTCATATCAACATGCGATTTTCACTAGCAGACTTATTATGTTGTCTAGTTAGTCCTAAAAGAAAATGGTGCTGATCAGTCATCCAATGTCCATCTGTCCTTTAGCACAAGTTGGTTATTGCTCCTCCTCCTAAACTACTTTCAGTATTTTGAATATATATATATATATATATATATATATATATATATATATATATATATATATATATATATATATATATATATATATATATATATATATATATATATATATATATATATATATATATATACATACACACCTATAGATTAAGATCCCTGGTCATAACTATCAAGTCACTTAGAACATAATATTTGATGGCACTGTAAAGTGTGACTTTCATTGTGTTTGAAAGAAGTCTCATCATGATTAGTCATTGTCTTCTACACTTTAATGAAGCATATATGGGTCTACCTGGGCTTGAAGAGATAGGGGAGGTGTTAGATATGTTATATATTTAGGCACTATGTGGCTTGTGCCTCCCTGTGGAGGTGAAGGTGTAAAGAAGTGGGGTCTTGCTTGGCTAGCACTACATGTACTTAGATTTTCATTATCTTGATAATGGCATTGTCTTTTACAATTTGATGCAGTGTATCTGAATCTACCAGGGCTAGGGGAGAGGATGGTGTTAAGTAATTAGGCCCTGCATAGCTTGTGTCTACTTGAGCAAGTGAGTTTATAATTAAGTATGGCCTTGCTTGGCAGGCACTGATAGTAGTGGAGGTTATGGGTCAAGCTGAGGATGGCTATGGTGACACAATGCTGGTGTTAGATCTATTGTTTATGTCTTAACACAATTCAAGACATTCATTATAAGTCCAAGTCAAGCATCAACTGCCCTGAAATAAAATGGTTTTTGTTGATGGAAATACAATACATGTAGCTTTATTTTCATGTGAAGTAGTGATTTTGGACACATACCCATGTTGCTGTGAGTATTTGTAGAGTTGGAAATTAGTCCTGGGTTCATTCATCTGCTTCAGTGATGAGTTGTTCCTGACATGGATAGGGATACTGTCTTGATTTTCTTTGATGTAGATACAATCTGGGGATTACCTTTCTGTATGAATTTATTTCCACATCATGAATATCCTCTTGGGTGAATCCAGAGAACTCACATAGACTGGATCCATTGAAAAATTTCTACAGTATTGACATTGTTAGAGTTATGACCAATTCATTTGTAGGCAGAACTCTGGTAAGTATTTTTTTTAAAATAATGCAATTTTTAACAGCATCAGTCACATTGAGGATTTAACAAAAGCATTTAAGTACTTAGATGAACAATATCAATGATGAATAAATCCTAGATGAATGAATAATCATATGATATTCACTCATTTTGACAAAGTACTTCTAAGCAAGTGTTTACCTGGCCACCATCTTGCAGCATGAATGAAATGATGTGAAACCTTGTGTTTTCATCATTCAAAATGGTGGACATGGTTAAAAGGAAGAAATGGTCTTATCTTGATTTCCTGGAAATTCTTTTCACCCAGTAGAGTGTCAGTCCCTTCTAGGGACTCTTGTTCAAAGTATGTGGAGAAAGCAAAACAGAACAAATGATATTGTATGTCTTTCATGGGAATATGTGTATGAGGTATATATGGTTTTGGGACCAACCATTTAATTTTTTAAGGGAGCAGGGGACGGGGAAATTTTTTTTAAAAAAGAAAAATCTCCAGCTCCTAAATATCTTGAAAAAAATACTCTTTCCCTGATTTGTAGAAAGAAAGACCTTATTCTATTCATCATTTTTGTTGAAAAAAATTATCTTGAGATAACAGAAAAAAAGAATATCGTGTTCGCAAATAAATTCCCTCCCCCCAGTTAAATGATCGGTCTTTTAAGGTGCCTGGCAACCAGTGCTAAAGTCACTATTTGTAGCTTTTCAAGCTGTGAATTATGACACGTAAGAGCCAAAACCTATACTTTTTGGGTTCAGAGGAATTGCAACATTCCCAAAATATCTCCTTCTGAGCAAATGCCCAATGCCAAATTATTGAATCTGAGAGTAAATTGTGATGAAATGGCTTCACCAACAGCTACACTCCATTCTTTCAATTGCTCATTCATTGGGGTAAGTTAAGTGAGTCAGGTAATGGAACTGTAGCCATGTAGCCATTGTATTCATGCATATGCTGTTCTCTATATCCCCCCCCCCCCCCCACACCACACAATTCTATCTAGTGTAGCATGGTACAGTTTGAGGTTGGTGTATGGGTCTGGATTACACCATTTTACAGGACTGTCACAGCTAACACTTGTACCATCGATGTGCACTTTTGTATGCAATTCATAAAAATGAGAGACTTTAGTAGCAAAGGATTTGAGTGACAATCATATCCTCGTATAATCACACCAATACTTCCCACCACCTTACCTGTGCAGCATATGAAAATGCATCTGTTTTACCATTTTAACACCCTTTGAGACTCCTTTCCAAGGTATAAAGGAAAAGTCTGAAGGTGGGAAAACCTCCTGAAATTTTACTGAAATAGAGAACCAGTCTAGAAATTTCATATTACACTAGCTGTGGCAGAGAAGAAATCATGATGGGTGAGTTCCATTTGCAATAATTTCATCAGAAAGGCTCCAGAATTTGTTTATATCATGTCACAATCAAGAGAAAGGAGGAAATTGGCCATCATTATTGTGTAATATTACCCGTTCTAGACGCAGAAACGGAGAAAAGGAAAAATGCAGTCACCAGTACCCATTTGGGCATAAAGAAAACTGAATCGCAAGATAAACTGGTCCAAATATATTTCTGCATGAAAAATCTATATGTATAAACCCTATACCCTAAACATAACTGTAAAGAGCAAGTAGAGGTACAAAGACGAGGGTTGAGTGTCTGTGCAAATTTAAATTCACCCAAAAGGCCGATCATGGAAATGTGAAGTACTACTGTTGAACCTCTATAACAGCCATCTTTTTACACAGCTCCCTAAAAAGTGCCCAGTGTCAAAAGCACACTTAATATTTGGGCAACATGATCTACCAAGTTTCCTTTGAATCTTGAAATTTTGCAAAACGGGTCACAGGTTGACAGTTACCGGGAGATATATTATTTTGCATGAGGGTATGAAGTAGCCATTGCTTATCCTTTGGGAAACCTTTCGACGATTGGCTTGTGTTGTAGGTTCTAGTATGGATTTTTATGGATGATAAATTTTCCACATTTCATCTCATATTTCAAATAATTATCGCCTCAGATTGCATCGAAATGCTTGTACATCTCAAGTCATGCTGGCATTTTTATTTGCAGGCATGCCTTGCACCTTGGCATGCTCTACTATCCTATCAGAACGAATCACCCTTCCTGCAAAATGCTCAGCCTTTTCTTGATGCTAAAAAGTGGTACCATATGTATTCGCTTAGAAGTAGGATCCAACTGCAAACTGCATAGACCCAGATCATTGGATACAATAATAGACAAAACCTATATTGAGGCATATATAGGATTTAGATGTCTCTCTGTTTCAAGTACAATTATGTTGAAATGGCAGTTTCAGTTATTACAACATTCCTGACAGCGTAGTGTCAGAAAATATCCCTAAAAGTGTGTGTAAAACTCTTAGACCATAAAGCTGACATCCAAAATGTTATGGATTTTATGTGCTCTTTCCAAAAAAGTAACTCCAGTTATTATTTCTCTTTGTAGCACAAGATGCCCGCTGTAGAGGGTCTGCATCCTGAAATAAAGGACAAACATGATGGTTCCATCTCAGTTGAGTACCTGCCAACCAAACAGGGTCGCCATGAGGTCCAGATGTGCTATGAAGGGGTTGCCATTGAGGGTGAGTACATTTTACTGATTAAACTAAATATCAAGGTCCATAACGAAGTTTCCACATCTAAATATTTCAATGGTTGCTATAGCAAATGACATTTGTTTCCAAATGGTTGTAGAAATAATAATACCGGTAGTTAATGTGTTTAGGTAAATTATATATTAGAGTATCTAACACATGCAATCGTTTAATTCCCATAACACTATTGATAAAAAGTTGATGATGCTAAAGCAAAAGTGCCAGATTTTGAATACCGAATATGACTTACAAATAACTTACACATGACCTGTTAGCATGGAGACCAACAATAAATCAGCCTTCTAGAAATCACAGTACCAAACAAATGTATATAGATTTTCAGGTCAATATTGTACTTTTCATTGCTACTTCCTACTTAGAATCCTTCATTTTACTAAATATTGTTGCTTTTCTCTACCAGATATGAATTACAGCACAGTAACGTCACTCCCCCAAATCTTATGATTAACATTTTGAGCAATGTGATTTACTATTGAAGCTGATGGGTTTTGTTGAGTCTGTGTTTAGCAGCACAGAGACATAACTATCACTTTCCAGCGGAGATGGTGTTGTTTTTTACATTGAGCTTTTGTGTTCAAATTCATGAAGGTCATGTACTATGGGGGTATATGATAACACGGTTAGCAGGTGACACATACCGTTCAGGAAAAACCCTTCTTTGGAATTTTGAAGTGGGAGCTACTTGTCCACCTAAATATTGCCATATAACCTCCGAACCTAATAAAAATAGGCCTTGCTAACTTTTCCTCATTATCTGTTCTAACTTCATATGGCAAAAGTATCAAGCATTTTCATTACTGAGGTAAAGATGTTATAGCTTAAATTACAAAATGTTGTGTTATAAATAAGTGCTAACATGGGCATAACTACCGCCCCCACATCCCCTGCAATGCCGGGGGGGGGGGGGGGGGACACTGAAGAAGGGGGCCAAGGTCTATGTGCTCCACTTCAATGAATTGATTTTCTATTTCAAACTGACAATTGTCAGTTATTATAAATAAAACAGTTACTTTCTTAGCACTTTGATGATTATTATATCTCACATAATAAAATTTACAAAGAAGCACTTTGATGATTATAATATCTCATAATATAGTTTAAAAAGAAGCACTTTGATGATTATAATATCTCATAATATAGTTTATAAAGAAGCACTTTGATGATTATAATATCTCATAATATAGTTTATAAAGAAGCACTTCAATGATTATTATATCTCACATAATATAGTTTATAAAGAAGCACTTCGATGATTATTATATCTCACATAATATAGTTTATAAAGAAGCACTTCGATGATTATTATATCTCACATAATATAGTTTACAAAGAAGCACTTCGATGATTATTATATCTCACATAATAAAGTTTGCAAAGAAGCACTTTGATGATTATAATATCTCATAATATAGTTTATAAAGAAGCACTTTGATGATTATTATATCTCACATAATATAGTTTACAAAGAAGCACTTCAATGATTATTATATCTCACATAATAAAGTTTACAAAGAAGCACTTTGATGATTATAATATCTCATAATATAGTTTATAAAGAAGCACTTCAATGATTATTATATCTCACACAATAAAGTTTACAAAGAAGCACTTTGAAGATTATTATATCTCACATAATATAGTTTACAAAGAAGCACTTTAATGATTATTATATCTCACATAATAAAGTTTACAAAGAAGCACTTTGATGATTATTATATCTCACATAAAAAAGTTTACAAAGAAGCACTTTGGTGATTATTATATCTCGCATAATATAGTTTATAAAGAAGCACTTTGGTGATTATTATATCTCACATAATAAAGTTTATGAAGAGGCATTTTATAAAAAAATAAAACATTTATTATAAATGTATGAACTTAAAGCCTGTGAGACTTTGGTGTTTAATTTTAGTAAGTTAAACATTCAGTCAGAGAATATCAGACACTATTTCACAGTATGTATGTATGTATGTATGGATGGATTGATGGATGGATGCATGCATGCATGTATGTATGTATGTATAAGAACAACATTAACATCGGTTATTAATAAATCCTATTTAAATCTGTTCATTTATGAGAGACTCATTTATGACGGGACCCATTCATCTAGTATCTTTAGTGAAAAGGGTACAGTTTTACAATTTACTTACCATTTATACTTGTGTATGATCCAGGTTCAAATGCAAAAAACATAGACCCTGATCTGCTGTTGCATAATGTGCCAGCAGATCAGAGTCTCTGTTGTTTGTTCTACTGATTAGTCCTTACACACTGCATAGACCCAGATCTGCTGGTGTATTATGCGCCGGTAGATCTGGGTCTATCCAGTTTGCAGTTGGTATTGGATTATACGTGAGTATATATGGTACGTCAGAGATCAAAGCATAAGTCCATTAGGGAAGTTATTATAGATCATGAAACAAAAAATCTATATGAGGTCATCTACAACTGGTTACATTTTTTCTTGCAATATCAATACTCCCTATCTCAAGCTTTAACCTCATTTCTAAGTTCATTATTTATTGTTATTTATTGCCTACCCCCCCCCCCCCTACACCCCCCACTTATGTTTGGGTCTTCTTCCTGTTCACTTTTTGATTGACTGTTCAATGTTTCCTGAAATAAGAGCTGATGAACAGGATTTTAAGGAGTCATAATCATAGTCACCATATTATAAGCATTTGATGCTTTTGTACCAAAGTAGGTTCTAGTATGTGGACGCGTATCCAAAATGTGAACTCGTACTAGAGGCGGACTTGCAAACCCGGATTCGGCAACTGGTTTGTACTATATAACAGCCAGTAGTAGAGTATATACAAATTTTACAAGTATACTATAGGCTTTCAAAAAAATCTTGTTTTTGCCATAGCATGATTGCACCAGATCTGTTATCTATACCACATCCAGACTACTGAAATTATGAAAACGTTTTTTCAGTTCTTGAACAATGTACGTAAACCAAAATGTAGTATTCTGTGTGGCTGAATTGCACACTGGGTAAAGTGATATGGGGTAGGGAAACTTTTTTGGTCAAGTTTATACTTGTAGTCTTGTAATTTGCTAAGCTTAAGTATACCATCTTGTTTTGCAGGCAGCCCCTTTCAGTGTCTTGTGGATTCCATTGATGATGGATACGTGTCTGTGTTTGGCCCAGGTCTGGTGGGTGGTATGTGCGGACAGATGGAGAGCTTCAGTGTGGTAACCAAGTCTGGCACTCTCAGTATGTAACCATGTTGTTCTACTATTTCCACCAAGAAACCTTGTTCAAAGATTTAAATGGCATGGAAAGAGTAACAAGCTGTAATTAGCATTTATTAGCAAAGTTGCAGAGCCATAATAAACTTATTGGGCCTACATTAAGTCAGTTATCAACCTGAGAATGTGGTGTAAACATCACTATACTGAAGGATAATTTACTAATGGCATATACTGTCTATTCATTGGCAGATAGAAACAATTCAGTCTGTAAACTGTAAAAACAAAACACTTAAGGATGATATATTGGTGGTGTATTCATAATTGCATTATGTGCTTGTAGATCATCTTCTGGTTAATTAAAGAAATCAGTATTATACATTCACAAACTAAGTGTTTTGTTTTAAGTCCACGCAAAGAACAAGTTTGATATGGGTTACGTAGATGCCGTCAGGTAATCACGTTTTTCAACGCCATATTAAACGAGTTCTTTTCCTCTGTTTATGCATTCTCCATGATTTTAGTTTTGCAGTTTAATAGTGGTTCAAAGTACACTGCGATTTATACAAGTTCAATTTAGTGCACCTGGAAATATCCACGTCATTAGTTCCAGTCTGGAAATATACACTTTATTAGTTCCAGTCCAGGTGTGCAATACTGTGAATACGGAAGTCAAGATTGAGTATCCGTATTGAAGGCCATAGATTATATTAAACATTAAAATGTACATGAGTATGCAATCAACATTTATATTGACTATACAGATTTTTTTTAAAATTAGAACCTTCAAGACCATGTTGTGTGCACTTTCACTCATGCAGCATGGTATTGAAAGTTAATCTGTTAACCTGATCTGTGGAACTAAAACATATTTGGTATCAGTATTTTTTAAAAATATTCTTCCTTTTTTTGTATCTCTCTTTGCATTTTACTCTTTTTGAAAGGTACAATACATGAAAAAATTAGTATTGTGTAAAAAAAATTGCAAACGCAAACAAAATATTGTGTAGTTAATCAAATTTGAAACAAATCATCGATTTTTATTAAACAGTAATGAAATGGATATGCTCAGATGTAGCTGAGACACCAAGCATATCAGGTTAATTTTCATACAAAACAAGTATTGAAAATGCATACACATATATACTATATAGCACTGCAGCCACATTCACAAAACCAAATTTAGACGTCTGAAGTGTGTTCACCCTCAACTGAATGGTGTAGAAGGTGCACTAAAAATCCACAGTTGTTGGACCAAATCCGCACAAGAAAAATCATTTTTCCCACACCTTGTTGAAAAATCAAGTTGTACAATCAGAAAGAAGATAAACGATCCTTGATTTTTATGTACTTGCATACTTGCAAGTAATAATTAACAATAAAATCATGAGGCGGTGGAAAACCACTTTTCACAGAGAACAAAAACATTATCTGCAGATCTCTTGGTGAGCCCTCATTGTTATTTGACGTATGACAAAGATGACACTCCTCCCCTCGTGAGTCCATGTCTATGTATTCTGCAGGTTTCGACATGTAACTGGCAGTACAGAATAACCTGTGAACTATTTGATCAATTTAAGATTAAATAGATGTGGTAGGATACAAAAGACCTTTCTACAATGGAAAACTATATCACCATTTCTCAGATTTAAATAATTCTTAATGTGGAAGAAGCCTTATAAGAAGTAGAGAATTTTGCAAGAAAAACATGATTCAGGCTGTAACATGCAATTAAAGGATTTTGTTTGAATATATAATCTCGTTCTTAAAGTATATTTCATGTACCACCTTTGACCTAGATAAAACTTTGCATCAGACAAAGTTTGGAAATAATGAAATTATATAAGGTTATACCATTGGATAATGTGCTAAGATTTTTCTTCAGAGCGTTGATTTCTTACCTATAAATTACAGAAAAACTATGATGTATATCTTTGCTTCAAATTTAATATAATTCTCGCATCATTTTAAGCAAGATAATATAAATTCTTGCTTCCATTTATTGCTAGTCCATTTTATGCTCCATCATGAAAGAAGAAGGAACATATACTGTTATCCTTGTCCGTACATCTGTCATATCTTTGTTCAGTTTTCCTTGAGGTCAGTTTCTCATTCACAGTTGTCTGCTGGGTCATATCAAAGAAAGGGTAAAGGCAGGACATTCATGTTTGCAGTTTTAAAACACAGACATTCCCATAATGAATGTTTCAATCATTATCCTTCCTTTGCTATTTTCAGAGGACCTAACTGTTACCATTGACGGTCCAACCAAAACTGACCTGAAACGTGAAGATAAAGGCGATCGGACAACAATTTCCTACATGCCCATGACACCCGGCACCTACAACATCAATATTAAATACAAGGGCAAGCCCATCAAGGGTTCTCCATTTATTGCCAAAATTTCTGGTAAATATATGCCTTTCCAATTCATAGTTAACATATATGATGGAAATGCCTACAAAGAACATATGTTCCTAAATTCATGTTTCTTTGTTTTGATTTATGGAAAATAATGGCTGTTTTGTGAATACTGTCCAAAACAATGTGGTCTCTTTATGTGATCGTTTGTTTGTTTTTCTTCTTCAGGTTCCTATGTCTAATGATTTTGTCACGTTTTCTATGCCATGGTTAAGTCACTGTTGTGACAGACAGTAGACTTGAGTGGGAAAAAATTGTTTGAATCAATAAATTCAGGAATTCAAAAATACTTCTAGGTCATCTAAAGGCGACTAAAGTTATCAAAACATATTCCAAGTTAAGTATTCAGCAAAATGGAAGTGAAAAGCTAAGGCCACCTGGTAGGATGACTATTTATGATTTGTAGAATTGTCCATAGGTGCATGAACTGCATCATTTCTTTCCTTTTGTTTGCGTGGGTGAAAGGCTGTAGAACTATTAGAAACATGGTCCCCCTAAAATTTGTTTCTTATTCAATACTTAATTGAACTACAATTGTGTCACCTTTACCCTCCTCACTCCACCCCACCTTCCTCACCTCCTACCGGACCTCTCCAACCCCATCCTCCAACCCCAACTATAACCAAGTGGTGAGAACCCAAAATCCATTAAAAAAAATATGTCTTTCTGCTATTTCTCCATACACAAAGTTTAGATGAAAAATGTTTTTAAAAATGTCACCACAATAAAAGTTTTGTAAATTTTATCGTTGACCCCATCCCAAGGTCTCAAGAGGGAAGGACCAAGAATAACACCTCTCTTGCCTATGGTTGCCATATGGGCAAGATAAGTACCAAGTTTAATGAATTCCCATCCACGGTTTAGGGGGAATGGTGGTAATGGACAGATGAATGGAAAGACAAAGGGTATTAGTATATTTCACACTAAAGTTTGTGTAAAATAACTTTTAATCTTGGCATTGTAAAAATATAGACAAAAAGAACACACTTTTGTCAAACAAGGAATTGTAGCATATAGTATAAAAAGGCGATGAAAGTCAACATTTTGTACCAGAAGGCTTTTCAAATACTTTGGGTTACCTTACATGTATTGCTGATATTATATGAAAAGAACCCAGATTGAATTTGTGTTATGTCCATTAAACTTTGTATTCAAATATGAAATAACAAAACTCTCAGTGGATTGGATTAGAGTACAGTTTAATTTGAGAACACTTTAGATCAGTAACAAAATGGCATTCCTTAAAGTTAAAGTTTTATCTCCCAGTTCGACCATAGGGCAGGAATTAAGATTATTTTCAGCTATCAATGGCGATGGTACATTAATTTCACAGCCTATCTCCAAGCAAAATGAGATTTATCAGAATATACAACACCTTAGGACAATTTTGCAAATTGTTTTTGGTTGATTGTGCAAAAATGGAAAAAAATGTAAAGAAAGAGTCGACTATCTGATGTTAATTTCACAACATAATTGACAGAAATAGGAAAAAAATCCCGAGTTAATAGGCCTTTAGTAGAATAATTTCACAAAGCTTTATATACAAAAAGCAGAACATTGATTACGAAAGCACGCTGGGGGACATGTAAACACATCATATAATCGAGCAGTTGAATAATTGAGTCTGTATTTGCATGGGACATTGTTATCAGTTTGGATGAACATAAAAAGTCGGATAATTTAGATTTGGATACTCAAGGTTTGTCTTTATTACAAAGGGAACATAGGTGTGCATATTGATTAACCCATCTTACAAGTTATTCTATAACTGTTAATACTAGTAATGTTAAAGCGTCTTGTATCACAAAATCTCATTTTCATACAAGCACAACATCTTTACTCCATTTGATCATTTTTGCAATCATCACTGAATTAATCTTGCTTTATATGTACATATTCACACACTAAGCCCATTAAAATAGCATACTAGGAGTTATGTAACATGTATATTGCACATTGCACCAAGCACTACTATTGATTCGGATTGACTGTAGCATTTTCGGTTCTCGTGCTGAGTTAAAACACTCCTTTTCAAAGCTTTGAAAGTGCACATGTACACTATGTAGTCTGTTTAGAAACTACTTACAATAAATAAATAGAAACTACTTACAGGGATTTAGAGCTATATGCCTGACCACAAAGATGACTTGTATATAGTTCCTACCCATTTAAGTCAAAGTCATACCATGATGCATACAGTATGTTCCTTGGTAGTGGTGATTCAGCTGCAACAGGCAACATACACATGAACAGGCTCTTCCTTTATGTGTCATTTACACAGAGTTGTGTAAATGATAGGTTTTTAAGAGTACTGGTTTCTCTCTTCAACACAATATAGAAACCAATTTGGCGGGAAGGATCAACAGTTGTACATCGAATGTGTGATGAATGCAGCCAATGCTACACACAACCCGAATTGATAGTAAGCACATTAAGCTGCTAGTGCATGAGTAATGTATCTGATAAATTCAAGATTAATCATAATACTGTTATGTTCTGGTCGTATGACTAGCACTATCTTGGTGGGAATGATTTCATCTGGTTTTTTAAGATATACCCATTTGTTTTTCAATCATATAAGATATGACTCCGTTCCATTACAAATATTATTTCATGCAGAATATGTAGATTTAAACTTTTAGCTCTACTGGTCATAGACTAGGAGAGCTTATGGGATAGTCTGTTGTCCATCGTTAGCACAAGTTTGTTATCACCACTTCTCCTAAACTACTTGGAGGATTGCCATGAAACTTTACACACATATTTATCCCATGGTTTAGTTGGTTCTAAATGAAAATGGTGCCGATCTGACATCCAATATGGCCACCACAGTGGCCATCTTGAAAATCTTGTCACTGCTACGCCTCCTGAATTAATGGTCATATCAACATGTGGTTTTTATCTAGTTAGTCCTAAATGAAAATGGTGTTGATCTGGCCTCCAATATGGCAACAACAATGGTCATCTTAAAAATATTTTGATCACTAAATTGCATTTTAAATGGAAGTGGAGCCAATCTGATATCCAATATGGCCACTGTGGCAGCCATCTTCAAAATATAGTTATCGTTACTCCTCCAAAATGAAAAGTTATATGAGCATGGGGTTTTCACCTGAAGACTTCTTAAGATGCCTTGTTTGTCCTAACTTGAAATGGTGCTGATCTGATGTCTGTATGGCCACCATGTTGAAAATCTTGTTATTGCTAATCCTCTTAAATGGAAAGCCATTTTGAGATGGGGTTTTCATCAGAAGAGTTCTTACTGTATCCAGTTGGTCCTAACTACAAATGATGCAAACTGAGCCTCAGTATGGTCACCTTTTTTTGGTGGTCATGTTGAAAATATTGTTATCTCTACTCCTCCAAAATGGATGGCCATATCAACATGGGGTTTTCACCAGTAGATTTCATATGATACCTAGTTGGTCTGAAATGAAAATTGTGCCAAATGTACTCCATTATAGCCACCATGATGGTCATCTTGAAAATCTTGTTGTCACTAATCTCCCTGAATGGATGATCATATTGACATGGGGTTTTCACCAAAAGACTTCTAATGATGTCTAGTTGGTCTTAAATGAAAACGGTGCCAATCTGACATCCAATATGTCCACTACAGCAGCTAATTTGTAAAAGATACTTTCAACACTCCGCAGTTAAAAGGAAGAAATGGTCTTATCTTGAATTCCTGGAAATTTGTTTCGGCCAGTAGAGCATCAGTCTCTTCAAGAGACTCTTGCTATTTCACTGATTGCATAGCATTTAAGGAGATATTGAAAATCAAAGAACTTTAGATTGAAAAGCGTGCATAGCAATAAACGGTTGTTTTGTGAATGTCACAGAAGAGTGCAACTAAGTTCTGGGGATGATTTACCTTGTTTGAATATTGTACTCTTTTTATCCCACTCAGACTAATATCCCTTTGTGTGTTTTACCAGACGGTTTATACGACGATTCCAATGGTGGCATTCGTAGGCCTGGTGAGTGAGTAAGCTGACTGTATGAGCTGCTATTTTTAAGTTTCACCTTTAGTTTTGTAGGAGCTAGTGAATATAACATGCAAACCCTTGTCATTTTCATAGGTGAGCAAGTACCAGGAACATACAGTGTATATGTTATAGTGATCAGCCATTATGACTGCGAGAAAGACATCTATATACACGTTCTCCTTACTTTGTGCAGTGAAATATTTTCTGCTCTTTTGTGTGGTCTGTTTGTCTGTATCTGTTAATGAAATATGTTCTGCTCTTCTTTTTGGTCTGTTTGTCTGTATCTGTTAATGTTAGTATTTGTGTTGGTACAAAATTAATTTAAATAACCCCATCTTATAAAGTTTTAGGTAATTTGCCCATGAGGTATGTGAAAATCCATTTATTTTCTAGCTCAGTTGTGGAAACCTATATGAACCTATAGGGTCAGAGGTCAATGTTAATCCCAGTTCTTGTCCTATACAGTTTATTCCAGTCGATAGCTTGAATCATACATTATATCTGGAGAGCTGTTCTTACAATCCATTTAGGGCACATAATAATCTTATATTAGCATTTAGGTGAGCTGAGCTGAGAGTTGCTTCCATATGATAAAATGATTTCTGTGGTACCTACTTAAAACAAACTTGATTAAGGATTGCCATCATTCAAAAGTGAAGACGGAGAAGGCTTTCTCTAAGTGTTAGGTCAAGTAATTAGGTCTACGGGTTAGGTCAAGTAGTTAAAACTGTTAATTTGACTGGAAGAAAGCAATAGTTACCATACGATATCACTAGGCTCCCCTCCCCACAAGGAAAACCACGCCTACCCCTTACAATCTTCATTCTTGTTAGATTAAAGCGTGGCATGAAACGTGTCAATTGGAAAACTATATCAAAGATCAAGTATGTAAATTCAGTTTAAACCCTGGCAAAGTGCAGGGGGGTGGGGGATTGTTGCAAGATCTTTTGTATCCATCTGTGGGTGACAATATAAGCCTGTCACTTTCACAATTTTTAAAAAAAATTTAGGGAAACCAGTTTGATGAAAAATTATACATCAAAATAACCTCTTTTCTGCTATCTCCATTGCTTTTTATCAAGCTGTTATGAGAACGTTTAAGTAATATGCATGGCAGCTGTAGAATGAGGAAAAAAGTAAATGCTTCAAAACTGAATGCAAAACCTAATATCCTGCTGAATTTTATTTAGTATTTCATTTCATTTGATTACATGCATGTATTTTCATATCCTATTTTATTTTAATCTGTAGAATAATAAGTATACAGTGTTTAATCTATTTCTTTTGTGTAAAAATAGGTATGCACCACTTGAAAGACTTGGCCTAGAAATTAATTTTGTTGAAGTAGTAGACTCTTACATGGTGCTATCATACTGACAAATAAGTGTTGCTGACTTATTAAAAGGGCACACTTTTTTATCACAAGTGTACAAAACCAGTTTGAAAATCTGCACATGTAGAGACTTAGCAAGTTTTATTAAACTCATTCAGCAACAAACAATTTTTTTTTTTAAATGTGTAAAACACTATGGTTTAAAGAAAAGTTCACATTTGTCTTTATTATTTATTTTTCAGTAGAAAAATTTGGTACAAGTGAACAGTCATTTGGCACATTCAAGATGACTTAAAATGATGCTCTGTCGTTCAGAGAATTTGGTGCTTATGCCACATTTTACACACCTTTGAATTGCGAAACACTCATTTGCAATAAAACAAAATTTCTGAATTTCTCTTCCTATGATAAAACTATATTTTTTTGCAGTTATGGAATAGGTTAGAGAAAATAAGGCACAAAGTATCGCAACATTGTAGTCTACTATGCTCACTAAGGTTAGGGAATGTCCATGATCTAGGTCAGGAGGGTGTATATTCTTGACAATAATTTAGGGGGTACGGATGAAAATGCCATTTATGCAATATCTTTTAGAATTATAATTAAAATTGTAATACACATTTACATTTCTGCACTACGCATGTCCTGAATGATGATCAATGTAATTGGAAAACCAGACAGATGCAACATGTTGTATAGTGGTTGTTTATTTGCAACTTCAGATGGCGTCAGGCATGCACAGGGCAGAACTGTAAATTTGAATATTTCATATTTGTGAAACTTACTATCCATCTCCAGTTTGTGCTCTTTGTGCTTGCATGTGTTGTCCTTGTGTTGATAATTGTAAGATATTATAAAACCAGTTTTCTGTTTTTTTCCTACCTTGACAATCTTTGAAAATGCCCAATGGGTGACACTGTCTTATTCTGGAAATTTGATAATATTGCCTGACAAATGTTTCAGTGTGGTATAATGAAGGCTGAAGTTTATGTATAAAAGAGATATACATTTTTTAAAACATATTCAACTACTGAAAATCAAAAAGTTTTCCTGGTTTACTTGTCTGAAATAAGTAATGGTAGGTCAAGCACCCAAAACACTGTTATTGGACTCTGTACAGAAAAAAATAGATATTTATTAGAAACCTGAGATTTTTCATGAATTAAACGGATCTATTGTTAATTTTTAGGTGAGGGGAGAAAGCGGACCCAGGTGTCAATAGCCAACTGCAGCGACTATGCATTGAATGTCCTTGAGCCCGAAATATTTGATCTTGTGGGTTCCCTCAAGAAGCCGTCAGGAGCTATGGAACCATGTATCCTCAAAAAGATGCCTGACGGACATCTTGGTAAAATATAGTACATGACGAAATTGTGTGTTGATAAAATTATACATATTTTTTATCTTTTGAAGTAGATAGTTTTTGCAATATGTGAGTTTGTTTGGAAATATGATTTATGATGATGATGATGATTATTATTATTATTATTATTAATATTATTATTATTATTATTATTATTATTATTATTATTATTAAGATGATGAATCTTGTTGTTGTTATTGTTATTATTACTATTATTATTATTCAGAGCATTCAATTTCTTGAATTGCTCGAGATAAAATGTTGGTGATTCATTATAAGGTTATTGTTGGTTGTAACGGCACTTTTAACATTATTTGGGCTACATCATGCCAAGGAAATGGGAGTTAAGTGCCTTTTCCAAAGACACCAGAGGCAGAGAGCCTGATCTGGCCTGGACTGGTATGGAACCCACTAGTGGTGGAACGCATACATGCCATAACACAATGTGTCACGTGAAAAACATGATCTTGGACTCCCAAACCCCCAGACACGGTTGTGTTTAGAAAAACACAATTTTCAGCAATCTTAGCAACAACAAAAAATTCCCACCAAAAAACAACAGAAAAGCAAATGTACCTTTCTTGATCACAGTGAAATATGCCCGTAATCTGTGGTACGTATAAACAGTAAACAGTCTTGCTCAAAGCTCATGTAAAACTATCCTGCAGGCAGTTTATACAGCTGTTTTAGAGACAATTAAAAGGTAAGGTGGTCAGAGATAAACAGACACCTTTCAGAGATTTACTCAACTGGCTCACAATAGCTAGGGTGATGTGTCATGTCAAATCCTTTGAGCACTGGTGAGGGAGAGTCCATTTGGCTAATTTGCATAGGTAAAGTACACTAAGTGGAACAACCCAATTTGTCTTAAGTAAAGTACATCAAACAGATGCGTGTTGACAAACAAATGTTATTACACATCACTGACTGCATTGATAGAGAATGTTGAAGTCATCTTTATTAAAGTTTGTGATCAGCAGCATTTTTTCTTTGAAGTTGAATTTTTACTCCATATATAAAATTCAAAACATGATTATTTCGGTAGGTTGAACAACAGCACCATTCAATCTCTAATGCAGTGTTGCACCTAGGATCCAAAGGTCAGGGGACACTGTGTCCCTCACCCTCCAGATTTGGGGGACACACAACATTTTAAATGGACAAAGGAAAATTGTAGTACATTAGCACTAGAAGTGCTAAAAAAAATGAGATAATCTTATAAGCTTCGACAACTTTGCCATCTTAACTTTTGTATATTTTCATTGGACATTTACATGATTGCAATACACATTTTATCATGTGATCAAGTAACTCATGAAAACATCAACATGTTTGAATATCTGGTTAACCTGAAATGAACTGCACCATGGAATTTTAATAATTTAAAAGTATTAAATCATTAATCAAATGACAAATTGTCTATTTGCATAAATTAGAACCTTTTTTCATTAATTCAGCCTGAGAATAAATTAAATCTTCACTGCCGTAGGTGTGACTTTAACCTCGAAAATACGTTACAATAGCGGTGGTCAAAGACTTGAGCAACTCAGCTGACTACCATAAATGTTGAATGTTTTCATTGCCAGAGTCATTGTTTTGAAATGGATATTCATTGCCATCTTACAGGTTTTATCACTTTTAGCGACTTTAGCCATTGCTTGCACCAACATAGATGTGGATGCACATTAGCAAAAGAAAAGTTTAGGCATATTTGTGAACACAAATGACACTTGCATTACTTTCAAACCAACTACTGAGCTATTGAAAGCAGTAAAGACTCCATGTAATTAAAACTACATTCCACTGTCCAATGGATTTTAAAGACAGTAACTTGGTGTATTGTTGTATTTAATGTCTGTGAGGTTGTGACCATGTTTGTGGTGATGTTATCTGACAATGCTAAGTCTACCATTTTTTGTTTGTTTGTAAGTATATTAAATGCTTCAGAGAAAACAGATGGTTTTTCTTTTATTCAGATTAGAATTTCCAGTCATTTGCTATACTCTGATTTGAAAAGATAGCTTATTCTCATTTGGATGACATCGCTTTTGTGGGGTCACGTGCACTGACCCTCTTTGGGACCTCAAAACACACTTTTTGAGTCTAAAAAAAAACCCAACACTGTCTGGGAATATGGCAAGTATGATAACAATATATCAATATATTGTCACGTATCGTTACACAACCATGTCATAATTTGTATTGGTACAAATTCTTTAGTATCTGTATTTTAACCCTAACTGTCTGTTAGACTAGTTGTGGAACTATTTTTGTTCACTGCAAATATTGCTTGGTATTATAATAATAATAATAATAATAATGAGGACTTTGTATAGCGCCTAATCTTTAGAAGCTCTAAGCGCTTTACAACTTTAGATAACACCTTAAAAAAAAAACATATATAATGATATGATTACGAAAAACAAACACCATGAAATTAGAAAACAAAAACATGCTGAAAATAGTTAAGGTAAGGAAACATTATTAAGTCTCTAGGTATATTCTTGCAGTCGAAACAACACCGTAACCCAATGACATATTTCCGCACAGGGCAACCAGGCCTAGGGATGCAAATTTTATGGGGTGTCAAAATTATTAAAAAATCACTTAAGTGAATAAAAATGTATAGCGAACACAACACTAACAAGCAGTTGTCAAAAATAAGATTCACGATTCACAACCCTTCTCTTCCTGCCACCCCTCACCCCTTTGCTATTATGTGGGGGCAGCACTTCCAAATGGGTCTAGGGGCAACAAAAACCTAAATACATTGCTGCCATAACCAGTCAAACGTGTGGTTTAGTAATGGCTGACGATCAATCACTGTAGAATAAGCCTGAACCTGATCTATACTCAAATAAGCAGACATAGAGCGCTGTTTTGATTCACTTTAGAATTAAATGCAAAGAAGATGGTGAAATTAATAAATTGTAAGTATGAGCTGTTCTGGAGAGACTACTAGTGATCTCACCACACACATGCATCGACATAATCCAGCTGTGAAAGTTGGTCATTACTTATCTTTAAGCTGCAAATTCTCATTTCTTACCTGGCCATACACACAATCCTTCTCATTTTGGCTGGTAGGACATGTTATTTGTTATAATAAAAACGTAGAGGCTCAGCAGATCACGCAGACATTTGGTATCATAGCCTTCTCATTATCTTTTGAAGTTGCTAGCTCAACATTAAAAGTACAAGGCTAGCTCAATGCAAAAATATAACATAAAACTGTTAGTGTTGTAAAAGTTGATAGCTCAGCTGGAAAGTAGACGGCAATTTACCCCATAGCCGGTTAATAATGAAAAGAGTGCACATGGGTTTTCAAAGTGGTCAGCTTGGTGGAAATACATACCAATCATTTATATCGTTCAACGATTTCAGCTGGTAATAGTCACCCCATACCCGCGATCCTTGGATTACGAGTCTGAGTCTCTACCAATTGACCTACTGCAGCTCCTCCATTATAAGTTAGCAAAAGTTGCTTACATAATCCAGGTGGAAGTACCTCCATGTCCTACTTCTAAACAGGCCACCAAATTTATCCGCAGTTGTTTCTGTTTATTTCACGTATTTTAAGTATATATATATATATATATATATATATATATATATATATATATAAACTGAGGTAGAACAATTATTTTTAATAAGCCCTGACTATGTATAACAAGAATATGCAAACAGAGTAGCAACAAGCAAAACGTCTCTTTGTAGATAGTTACTCTTCAGTTATAATAAACAGTTGTCGTCTCCTCAGGTACTGGAAGATGTGGCAGAAGTAGTTCTGCTGTATCACACACAAGTCCTATGTACAAAAAACATTCACCTATAATGAGATGGGAAAAAACTATGTAACTTACTTGGTAAAGTTGAACGATTTAAGAATCTAGTGTTTTTTCCAGTACCTGCTAATGCACGAATTCCCCATAAATGTAATGACCACCCCCAACCCCCTTCCTTAAAAACAAGTGGTCCACTTCCTTTTTCATTAAGATAATATCTGGGATGCAATTGTCACTGCCTTATATATGAAATATATCCTATTTTGTTTAGTATAGGTTCATTATGGGTTGAAAATTGTGAGTTTTAGGGATACTCACGCATTGCAGGGAGGTGGTTTGGTTCATTATGGGTATAAAATTGTGAGTTTTAGGGATACTCACGCATTGCAGGGAGGTGGTTTGGTATGACTATACTCACGCATTGCAGGGAGGTGGTTTGGTATGACTATACTCACGCATTGCAGGGAGGTGGTTTGGTATGACTATACTCACACATTGCAGGGAGGTGGTTTGGTATGACTATACAGGGGGTAATCATAGAAGGATCAACTTAGTCGTGCCAATCCTTTTACTGATTTCGTTTCTCCATTCTCTGATAAGGTTGAAAATGTATGCATTCTAATGGTTATAGAGTTTTATTTTTATAGCAGGTGGCTTCAAAGGTGAGTAGGTACATCATCAACTGCGGCCGTAGCCAAAAACTATTTAGTGCTATCTGTAACATTCATTAATATTTACAAAGCTCAATCAGATTGTGTCAGTGTTTGACTTCGATATCAACTGCCATAATCTAGTGCTTACTAAGTGACTTTTCCAATTAAGCAATGAGACCTTTCCCTGATTATCTTGTTATTAAAAACGATTTACCAACTTCACTTGTTGAGGTTGTACAATGGTGGACATGCAGTTTTCTGTATTTGTTGTTAATGTCTCTGGTGTTACAGGCAGTTCTAATACATGACGTAGTGCCATTGTCATAACACAGGATTGCTGCTTCTGTGCCGATAATAAAGAGAACGGAATTTTTTGTCTTTATGCTTTTAAAGTTATTTATCACATACACATTTGTTTGAAGCCCACTATAAGGGGTCTATTTTATGATACTGTTCTCATATAAAAACTGCACACACATACCCCTTAAAAATTAAAAATCCCTGCTTACAAATATGCCAGTGAGGGAAAGTGAAATTCCCCCGCTGCGTGAAAATCCTGGAGAAATCAATGAACACTGCTTCTAAAATAATAGAAAATTCCCAGATCCCTTCAAGGCATGACATCGAGAATAAACGTTTATGAACCTAAGTAACCTATCCAAAATTTCAGTCTCTGACTCCATTATGAACAGCGACTATGAATGGATATTTTGCTTAATATATACAGCATTGGTTAAAGTCACACAATTCATTCTTGCATGTCCAAATTAAATGAAAATATGTGAAATAGTATTACAACTACCGGTAACCACAAAAACAAGTAATAATGACACATGTCAGTATAAACACACATATCCCACCTTATGCTCGTCACCTTCCGATCAGGATAAGTAAGACTGTTCATGACCAATTACGGTACTTACAAAGATGTATATGCAGTATATACCAAAGAACAATTTTCCCTCAAGCCATTCTTGTACACATATCAGCTATGGGCAGTGAATGGAAATTTGTATGCCCTTGAGACGGTGCTATTGACAAAATTTAAATGTTTTTAGCAATAGATAATGCCATCATTTATTTATTTTTGTTTTTAATTTATTTCAGCAATTGGTGCGTTTGCTCCAAAGGAGAAGGGAGAGTATCAGCTTCAGATCTACAGAGATGAAAAGCAGATAAAGGGAAGTCCTTTTTCTATTAAAGTGGGTGAACATGAGCTCGCACATGCGGCCAAGGTCAACATTTCTGGAAATATTGGTGAAGCCATTGCAAATGAGGCCAATTTTTTCACACTTAATGCAAATGGAGCAGGTATATTCATACTCTTATTCATTCTGTACCGTAGCCTAGATCACAATTTTATTGGATGGTGCGAGTAAACTATTCAATTCTGGATTACCTAACTTGCTATTGGATTGTCAACTTATGAAATCTTATGAAGACTAAGTTCGATTTTATATGATGAAATAGAAATAAATATTTGAATTGTAATTATTGTGAATTCCCATCTTTACGTCATAACCTTCCAAACTAGCTTGATGACTCTGGATTGTTTCCAACCCAGGTTACGGAGCGATTGGAGTTATTTTGGAAGGCCCCCATCGAGCTGAGTTGGATTATACTGAACCCAACCCCAGGGAATACAAAATAATGTACAGCCCACATGAGCCAGGCATATATATCCTCAACGTCCGATTTGCTGACGAACACGTCAACGGTAAGTCGCAGTCTTCTCTCATTCTCCTGCAGAACACATCTATAGTTAGTTGACAGCATCAGTTTCCTTTAAAAGAAGTTTATGGTAAGTTACCACTATGTCATCATCCTGTTGTAGATGTCTATAGTAGGTCATATTTCGTCTTTCACACTCGCTTATACTAAGATGCCATTGTTATTTTCTATATTAAGTTACCCATTTATGATAAGTTGGCACTGTCATTTTACTTTCAAAGGCTTATGTATAGTGAGTTAACACCTTGTCATCACCGTGTGTAACATATCGATACAAAATTAGACCCATTTCATCATCCTGTTGTAAGTCTATAGTATGTTACCATTTTGTCGTCAACCTGTCCTACACGTGTCTAGTTAGTTCCCACTGTGTCACCATTTGGTCGTACTCATCTATAGCAGTTGCCACTGTTATTTTCTGTCGAAAGCATCTATATACAGTTATTACTATCTAATCAACTGGTCTGACATGTTTAGAGTAAATGATCATGTGTCATCATCCAGTTGAACAGTCATTTTTTTGTTTCAAACATGTTTATAGTAAGTTTGAACTGTATCATCATCTTGTCATTGGTGTCAGTAGAAAAATTTCAGTATGTCATCATCCTGTCATTGGTGTCAGTAGAAAGATTTCAGTATGTCATCATCCTTTTGAACACGCTTTACTAAGTTACATCTTTATGTTCATTCTGTAGTACACATCTGAAGAAAAATACCTCTTATTTTCTTTTCAGAAACATGTACAATAAGTTAGCACTTTCATTATCAATCTTTTCAGAATGTCCACACAAAATTAGCACAAAATCATCATCCAGTTAAACATGTCTGTAGCAAGTTGCCACTGTCATTTTCTGTCAAAGATGTATTCATAAGTTACCACTGTGTTATCATCATATCATGTACAATTATAGGAACTTACCATTTTTTTTATTTTCATCATTATGTGAATCACTTGTACAGCAAATTATTGCTTTGTCAGCAAGACACATCTATAAATAAATTTTAGCTTTTATTTATTCGAACACATCTATTATAAATTATCACAGTGTCATCAGTTGAAAACATTTTGTTCAGATTTGACGTTTTGGTCTGATGTACTCACATTGTTTATAGCATGTTGTCATTTGTAATATATTCCCACATATTAGAATACCGTTTTGTCATTTTGCTGACTCAAATATGTATCTTTATAAATCTGCTGGCTCATAATATTGGAGAAAGGTGATAATGATTAAAGGCTCTCCAACTTCAATATGGAGGGAAATAAGTTTCTTTGAGCAATACCGCATATATTTCATCTTGTGGTTAACTCGTGGCTTAACCATTCTTCAACAGATTGATGTGTGTACATCACATGATGAAATATATCTGGCAATAACTCAGGAGAAACAAATATCCTCAATATAAACACAGACAAATATTAGAGTGCATCACAGTTTTGTTTTCATGTCAGAACTTAACAATTTTCTATGATATACAATCATAGCTAGTGGCTCTATCAGAATGTGTGTGTGTGCATGTGTCTTAAATTTCGTGCACATGAGTATGTATTAATAATATATCAGGAAAAACAAATTACTTTAAGTACTTTTGTATAAAACGTTAGGAAGTCCATTTTTGGTGAATGTTGGCGGTGAACCATCTGGACGCATTCGTGAAACAGTGTCTGTAGACATGGAGCAGGTTGAACCAGTCAATCCCAGTACACGTTGCGAATTTCTTCTGAAGATCCCAGGTAGGATATTTCATGTATGATTGTTTTGTCCATATTTCATATATACTATGTTATGTAGTCTGAGGCATATACCCTTGATTTATTCATATTCCTCATAGACTACGTTATGTAGTCTGAGGCATATACCCTTGATTTATTCATATTCCTCATATACTACGTTATGTAGTCTGAGGCATATACCCTTGATTTATTCATATTCCTCATATACTACGTTATGTAGTCTGAGGCATATACCCTTGATTTATTCATATACTACGTTATGTAGTCTGAGGCATATACCCTTGATTTATTCATATTCCTCATATACTATGTTATGTAGTCTGAGGCATATACCCTTGATTTATTCATATTCCTCATAGACTATGTTATGTAGTCTGAGGCATATACCCTTGATTTATTCATATTCCTCATATACTACGTTATGTATTCTCAGGCATATACCCTTGATATATTCATATTCCTCATATACTACGTTATGTAGTCTGAGGCATATACCCTTGATATATTCATATTCCTCATATACTACGTTATGTAGTCTGAGGCATATACCCTTGATATATTCATATTCCTCATATACTACGTTATGTAGTCTGAGGCATATACCCTTGATATATTCATATTCCTCATATACTACATTATGTAGTCTGAGGCATATACCCTTGATATATTCATATTCCTCATATACTACGTTATGTAGTCTGAGGCATATACCCTTGATATATTCATATTCCTCATATACTACGTTATGTAGTCTGAGGCATATACCCTTGATATATTCATATTCCTCATATACTACGTTATGTAGTCTGAGGCATATACCCTTGATTTATTCATATTCCTCATATACTACGTTATGTAGTCTGAGGCATATACCCTTGATTTATTCATATTCCTCAAATACTACGTTATGTAGTCTGAGGCATATACCCTTGATATATTCATATTCCTCATATACTATGTTATGTAGTCTGAGGCATATACCCTTGATTTATTCATATTCCTCATATACTACGTTATGTAGTCTGAGGCATATACCCTTGATTTATTCATATTCCTCATATGCTACATTATGTAGTCGGAGGCATATACCCTTGCTTTATTCATATTCCTCTACTTCGTTGTGTAGTCTGAGGCATATACCCTTGATTTATTCATATTCCTCTAGTACGTTATGTAGTCTGAGGCACCTACCCTTGATTTATTCATATTCCTCATATACTACATTATGTAGTCTGAGGCATATACCCTTGATTTATTCATATTCCTCATATGCTACATTATGTAGTCTGAGGCATATACCCTTGATATATTCATATTCCTCAAATACTATGTTATGTAGTCTGAGGCATATACCCTTGATTTATTCATATTCCTCAAATACTATGTTATGTAGTCTGAGGCATATACCCTTGATATATTCATATTCCTCAAATACTACGTTATGTAGTCTGAGGCATATACCCTTGATTTATTCATATTCCTCAAATACTACGTTATGTAGTCTGAGGCATATACCCTTGATTTATTCATATTCCTCAAATACTATGTTATGTAGTCTGAGGCATATACCCTTGATTTATTCATATTCCTCAAATACTACGTTATGTAGTCTGAGGCATACACCCTTGATTTATTCATATTCCTCAAATACTATGTTATGTAGTCTGAGGCATATACCCTTGATTTATTCATATTCCTCAAATACTATGTTATGTAGTCTGAGGCATATACCCTTGATTTATTCATATTCCTCAAATACTATGTTATGTAGTCTGAGGCATATACCCTTGATTTATTCATATTCCTCAAATACTATGTTATGTAGTCTGAGGCATATACCCTTGATTTATTCATATTCCTCAAATACTATGTTATGTAGTCTGAGGCATATACCCTTGATTTATTCATATTCCTCAAATACTACGTTATGTAGTCTGAGGCATATACCCTTGATTTATTCATATTCCTCAAATACTATGTTATGTAGTCTGAGGCATACACCCTTGATTTATTCATATTCCTCAAATACTATGTTATGTAGTCTGAGGCATATACCCTTGATTTATTCATATTCCTCAAATACTATGTTATGTAGTCTGAGGCATATGCCCTTGATTTATTCATATACTACGTTATGTAGTCTGAGGCATATACCCTTGATTTATTCATATTCCTCATATACTACATTATGTAGTCTGAGGCATATACCCTTGATTTATTCATATTCCTCAAATACTATGTTATGTAGTCTGAGGCATATACCCTTGATTTATTCATATTCCTCAAATACTATGTTATGTAGTCTGAGGCATATGCCCTTGATTTATTCATATACTATGTTATGTAGTCTGAGGCATATACCCTTGATTTATTCATATACTATGTTATGTAGTCTGAGGCATATACCCTTGATATATTCATATTCCTCATATACTACATTATGTAGTCTGAGGCATATACCCTTGATATATTCATATTCCTCATATACTACATTATGTAGTCTGAGGCATATACCCTTGATATATTCATATTCCTCATATACTACGTTATGTAGTCTGAGGCATATACCCTTGATATATTCATATTCCTCATATACTATGTTATGTAGTCTGAGGCATATACCCTTGATTTATTCATATTCCTCATATACTATGTTATGTAGTCTGAGGCATATACCCTTGATTTATTCATATACTACGTTATGTAGTCTGAGGCATATACCCTTGATATATTCATATTCCTTAAATACTACGTTATGTAGTCTGAGGCATATACCCTTGATATATTCATATTCCTCATATACTACGTTATGTAGTCTGAGGCATATACCCTTGATATATTCATATTCCTCATATACTACGTTATGTAGTCTGAGGCATATACCCTTGATTTATTCATATACTATGTTATGTAGTCTGAGGCATATACCCTTGATATATTCATATTCCTCATATACTACATTATGTAGTCTGAGGCATATACCCTTGATATATTCATATTCCTCATATACTACATTATGTAGTCTGAGGCATATACCCTTGATATATTCATATTCCTCATATACTACGTTATGTAGTCTGAGGCATATACCCTTGATATATTCATATTCCTCATATACTATGTTATGTAGTAAGAGGCATATACCCTTGATTTATTCATATTCCTCATATACTATGTTATGTAGTCTGAGGCATATACCCTTGATATATTCATATTCCTCATATACTATGTTATGTAGTCTGAGGCATATACCCTTGATATATTCATATTCCTCATATACTATGTTATGTAGTCTGAGGCATATACCCTTGATATATTCATATTCCTCATATACTATGTTATGTAGTCTGAGGCATATACCCTTGATATATTCATATTCCTCATATACTACATTATGTAGTCTGAGGCATATACCCTTGATATATTCATATTCCTCATATACTATGTTATGTAGTCTGAGGCATATACCCTTGATATATTCATATTCCTCATATACTATGTTATGTAGTCTGAGGCATATACCCTTGATATATTCATATTCCTCATATACTACGTTATGTAGTCTAAGGCATATACCCTTGATATATTCATATTCCTCATATACTACATTATGTAGTCTGAGGCATATACCCTTGATATATTCATATTCCTCATATACTATGTTATGTAGTCTGAGGCATATACCCTTGATATATTCATATTCCTCATATACTACGTTATGTAGTCTAAGGCATATACCCTTGATTTATTCCTATTCCAAAGATAACTATGGTAGTAAAGGAGCAAAAGTGTTTTCCACTTTTTATTGAGAAGTGCCTGAAGAATGTAAATTACTAGTATACAGTTAAACTGATTTTGTCAGAGTCAAACTTATATACAGACTAAGGAAAAGATTTGTCTCGAACACAGTAATTATTTTTACCAACAATTTACTTGAAAATGCTACCCAGTTTTGCCGAATTAGCTTGAACATAGATGCATGTGACATATATCTATCCATATAGACATATATACATATGGATGGACAAACAGACAAACATTTGTAAAATCACAATTTTTTTAAACACATGATGGTAATCAATTTTTTGTTGTTGAAAGGAACTAATCCATTTGATATGGAGGCGTCAGTAACGGACCCTGATGGAGCTACAGAAGTCTGTGAAGTGATGGATGAAGAAGACTTCCACTACCGTGTTGTTTTTACCCCTAAGTTCAAGGGCATCAACACACTTAGCATTAAACACAAAGGCCTACATATATCCGGTAAGCACTAAAAACAAAAATCGCTTATGAAGCGTGGTTTAATCGGTGTAGGTGGATTGGTAGGTTTTATACTTTTTTCGAAGATTTCCTGAACTTCTGCCTTAAACTGGATTGATTGCACTGTCAACTTAACATTTTAGCATTTATTTCGGTAAAACAAGTTAAAGTGTATTTCTTGTCTGTCCTGTGGTTTAGTTGTACCTTTGCAACACACGTGATCGATAATAAAATATAAGTTCACACTGCCTCGTTTTCGAATCTAGGTCATCGTACTTGACTTTGAATATAAAATTCAGTGATGATATTCACATTCCAAAACTAATTTAATAGATTATATTACAGTTTAAGTGATCATAAATTGTTACTGTTACTCTTCTTATTCTTCTTCTTTTTCTATTTATTATTATTATTATTATCTCTAGCAAGGTAAACCCAATCACAATTGTGTCAAAATTCTAATATATAAATAAATCATCATACCAGGCCTGTGTTATTCAAAACTGTAAACTGACCCTTTGTATCGGTTGTAAACTGACGTATTTGATTGGCTGTACAAATTTTATTCACCTATTACACTTGCTCATCACAGGTGATGTAAATGAATGTGGCATCATTTTGTCTTCGTGCTTATCTTGCCCATGATTTATTGTGAGTTTCTGATGAGTTTCGACGGTATATTGTGCTAACAGAACTGCAGTCTGATATTTTCCATATCCGTAAGATTCATGAATAGTACAACTTCAAATGGAAACTTAACCGATTAGATGGGTATGAAGAGAAAAGTGAAGCAGTCTTTCCCTAACATACCCACTTTCAAATCTTCATCTGAAATCTTGTATTTGTATACTTCAGTTATACAGATGTTGGAATATATTACAAGTCCAATGCTCTACCAACTGAGCTTCCATTACTCTCTTTATATATTGATGTAAGTGTACGTTTAACATGACAAAGTCTGTTAATCCATACCTTCAAAGACTGGAAACATTGGATATGCTCCTCAAGTCTTGCTTAACGTGCAAAATAATTCATTATTATTTTTGATTAAATAGAATCCTTTACTGCTTTGCTTTTTTTACTTTAGCCAAAAGTTTCATAACCCAACACCATACTTAATACCTCATTCCTGACTTCTGACTTAAGAATTGTCACTTTTCTCACACCAAAATTGTGTCTTTAGTGGCTAATGCAGCACACCGAATTTTCACTCCATGCCATACCTATTCTTTACTCTTTTCCACTCAGTAATATATCCTTTGCTAAGAACTGAGAAGCCTAAAGTCAAATGCCTCAAGTTTTATATTAGAATTATAGAGACCCAGTTTGAAAATCAACAGTAAGGAGGATGCAGTAGGAGATTGAAGATCCCCAAGGATTCGAAAGTCATAGTCTGCCATCTGGCGTAGAGGTCGATAAAACATTCAAGCACTCATAAAGCAGCACCTTTACTCTGAACTTAAGACTGAGCTGACATTTTTCAATATTTAATGTAAGAAATTATATTTAACAAATCTTTACTTGAAACTTACGATTGTTACAATTACAAGTAGCAAAAGAAATAGTTTAGTAGGAGAAAAATAATGCGGGGAAGGCAACGACAGTTTCAATAATAATAATAAGATTAGTAGTAGTAGTTTCAGCAGTGTGTAATAACATTCATACTTTTCCTCACATTACAGTAGTTCTCACTGATGAAGCAGTTAAATCATGGACAATTTCTTTCCCTTCTTGTTCCTAGGGAGTCCATTCCAGTACACTGTGGGTCAAATGAGCAGTGGGGGCTTCCACAAGGTTCAAGTAGGTGGTCCGGGCTTAGAAAAAGGAGAGGCAGGCGCTGACAGTAAGTCAACCTAGTTTTTTGTGCAGTTATGAAAAAAAGACATGCATCATACTACCCAGATTTTAGTGTATGTGTGCATACAGATAAAGAGTTTAGTATATATGCATACAAATAAAGATTTTAGTATATATGCATACAAATAAAGATTTTAGTATATATGCATACAAATAAAGAGTTTAATATATATGTATACAGAGAAAGATTTTAGTGTATATGCATACAGAGAAAGAGTTTAGTATATATGCATACAGATACAGATTTTAGTATATATGCATACAGATACAGATTTTAGTATATATGCATACAGATACAGATTTTAGTATATATGCATACAGATACAGATTTTAGTATATATGCATACAGATACAGATTTTAGTATATATGTATACAGAGAAAGATTTTAGTATATATGCATACAAATAAAGATTTTAGTATATATGCATACAGATACAGATTTTAGTATATATGCATACAGATACAGATTTTAGTATATATGCATACAGATACAGATTTTAGTATATATGCATACAGATACAGATTTTAGTATATATGCATACAGATACAGATTTTAGTATATATGCATACAGATACAGATTTTAGTATATATGCATACAGATACAGATTTTAGTATATATGCATACAAATAAAGATTTTAGTATATATGCATACAGATAAAGAGTTTAGTATATATGCATACAGATACAGATTTTAGTATATATGTATACAGATACAGATTTTAGTATATATGTATACAGATACAGATTTTAGTATATATGCATACAGATACAGATTTTAGTATACATGTATACAGATACAGATTTTAGTATATATGCATACAGATACAGATTTTAGTATATATGCATACAGATACAGATTTTAGTATATATGCATACAGATACAGATTTTAGTATATATGCATACAGATACAGATTTTAGTATATATGTATACAGATACAGATTTTAGTATATATGCATACAGATACAGATTTTAGTATATATGCATACAGATACAGATTTTAGTATATATGCATACAGATACAGATTTTAGTATATATGCATACAGATACAGAGTTTAGTATATATGCATACAGATACAGATTTTAGTATATATGTATACAGATAAAGATTTTAGTATATATGCATACAGATACAGATTTTAGTATATATGTATACAGATACAGATTTTAGTATATATGTATACAGATAAAGAGTTTAGTATATATGCATACAGAGAAAGAGTTTAGTATATATGTATACAGAGAAAGAGTTTAGTATATATGTATACAGATAAAGATTTTAGTATATATGCATACAGATACAGATTTTAGTATATATGTATACAGATACAGATTTTAGTATATATGCATACAGATACAGATTTTAGTATATATGTATACAGATACAGATTTTAGTATATATGTATACAGATAAAGAGTTTAGTATATATGCATACAGAGAAAGAGTTTAGTATATATGCATACAGAGAAAGAGTTTAGTATATATGTATACAGATAAAGATTTTAGTATATATGCATACAGATACAGATTTTAGTATATATGTATACAGATACAGATTTTAGTATATATGCATACAGATACAGATTTTAGTATATATGCATACAGAGAAAGAGTTTAGTATATATGCATACAGAGAAAGAGTTTAGTATATATGTATACAGATACAGATTTTAGTATATATGCATACAGATACAGATTTTAGTATATATGTATACAGATACAGATTTTAGTATATATGCATACAGATACAGAGTTTAGTATATATGCATACAGATACAGATTTTAGTATATATGTATACAGATACAGATTTTAGTATATATGCATACAGATACAGATTTTAGTATATATGCATACAGAGAAAGAGTTTAGTATATATGCATACAGATACAGATTTTAGTATATATGTATACAGAGAAAGAGTTTAGTATATATGCATACAGATACAGATTTTAGTATATATGTATACAGATACAGATTTTAGTATATATGTATACAGATACAGATTTTAGTATATATGCATACAGATACAGAGTTTAGTATATATGTATACAGATACAGATTTTAGTATATATGCATACAGATACAGATTTTAGTATATATGTATACAGATACAGATTTTAGTATATATGCATACAGATACAGATTTTAGTATATATGTATACAGATACAGATTTTAGTATATATGCATACAGATACAGATTTTAGTATATATGCATACAGAGAAAGAGTTTAGTATATATGCATACAGATACAGATTTTAGTATATATGCATACAGAGAAAGAGTTTAGTATATATGCATACAGATACAGATTTTAGTATATATGTATACAGAGAAAGAGTTTAGTATATATGCATACAGATACAGATTTTAGTATATATGCATACAGATACAGATTTTAGTATATATGTATACAGATACAGATTTTAGTATATATGCATACAGAGAAAGAGTTTAGTATATATGCATACAGATACAGATTTTAGTATATATGCATACAGATACAGATTTTAGTATATATGTATACAGATACAGATTTTAGTATATATGCATACAGAGAAAGAGTTTAGTATATATGCATACAGATAAAGATTTTAGTATATATGCATACAGATACAGATTTTAGTATATATGCATACAGATACAGATTTTAGTATATATGCATACAGATACAGATTTTAGTATATATGTATACAGATACAGATTTTAGTATATATGTATACAGAGAAAGAGTTTAGTATATATGCATACAGATACAGATTTTAGTATATATGCATACAGATACAGATTTTAGTATATATGCATACAGATACAGATTTTAGTATACATGCATACAGAGAAAGATTTTAGTATATATCCATACAGAGAAAGATTTTAGTATATATGCATACAGATAAAGATTTTAGTATATATGTATACAGATAAAGATTTTAGTATATATGTATACAGATAAAGATTTTAGTATATATGCATACAGATACAGATTTTAGTATATATGCATACAGATACAGATTTTAGTATATATGCATACAGAGAAAGATTTTAGTATATATGCATACAGATAAAGATTTTAGTATATATGCATACAGATACAGATTTTAGTATATATGCATACAGATACAGATTTTAGTATATATGCATACAGATACAGATTTTAGTATATATGCATACAGATACAGATTTTAGTATATATGCATACAGATACAGATTTTAGTATATATGCATACAGAGAAAGATTTTAGTATATATGCATACAGATACAGATTTTAGTATATATGCATACAGAGAAAGATTTTAGTATATATGCATACAGATAAAGATTTTAGTATATATGCATACAGATACAGATTTTAGTATATATGCATACAGATACAGATTTTAGTATATATGCATACAAATACAGATTTTAGTATATATGCATACAGATACAGATTTTAGTATATATGTATACAGATACAGATTTTAGTATATATGTATACAGATACAGAGTTTAGTATATATGCATACAGATAAAGATTTTAGTATATATGCATACAGATACAGAGTTTAGTATATATGTATACAGATACAGATTTTAGTATATATGCATACAGATACAGATTTTAGTATATATGCATACAGATACAGATTTTAGTATATATGCATACAAATAAAGATTTTAGTATATATGCATACAGATAAAGATTTTAGTATATATGCATACAGATAAAGATTTTAGTATATATGTATACAGAGAAAGATTTTAGTATATATGCATACAGATAAAGATTTTAGTATATATGCATACAGATAAAGATTTTAGTATATATGCATACAGATAAAGATTTTAGTATATATGCATACAAATACAGATTTTAGTATATATGCATACAGAGAAAGATTTTAGTATATATGCATACAGATACAGATTTTAGTATATATGCATACAAATAAAGATTTTAGTATATATGCATACAGATAAAGATTTTAGTATATATGTATACAGAGAAAGCCTTTAGTATATATGCATACAGAGAAAGAGTTTAGTATATATGTATACAGATACAGATTTTAGTATATATGCATACAGATACAGAGTTTAGTATATATGCATACAGAGAAAGAGTTTAGTATATATGCATACAGATACAGATTTTAGTATATATGCATACAGATACAGAGTTTAGTATATATGCATACAGATACAGATTTTAGTATATATGCATACAGATACAGATTTTAGTATATATGCATACAGATACAGAGTTTAGTATATATGCATACAGATACAGATTTTAGTATATATGCATACAGATACAGATTTTAGTATATATGCATACAGATACAGATTTTAGTATATATGCATACAGATACAGATTTTAGTATATATGCATACAGATACAGAGTTTAGTATATATGCATACAGATACAGATTTTAGTATATATGCATACAGATACAGATTTTAGTATATATGTATACAGATACAGATTTAGTATATATGCATACAGATACAGATTTTAGTATATATGCATACAGATACAGATTTTAGTATATATGCATACAGATACAGATTTTAGTATATATGCATACAGAGAAAGATTTTAGTATATATGCATACAGATACAGAGTTTAGTATATATGCATACAGATACAGATTTTAGTATATATGCATACAGATACAGATTTTAGTATATATGCATACAGATACAGATTTTAGTATATATGCATACAGATACAGATTTTAGTATATATGTATACAGATACAGATTTTAGTATATATGCATACAGATACAGATTTTAGTATATATGTATACAGATACAGATTTTAGTATATATGCATACAAATACAGATTTTAGTATATATGCATACAGATACAGATTTTAGTATATATGCATACAGATACAGAGTTTAGTATATATGCATACAGATACAGAGTTTAGTATATATGCATACAGATACAGATTTTAGTATATATGCATACAGATACAGATTTTAGTATATATGCATACAGATACAGATATTAGTATATATGCATACAGATACAGATTTTAGTATATATGCATACAGATACAGATTTTAGTATATATGTATACAGATACAGATTTTAGTATATATGTATACAGATACAGATTTTAGTATATATGCATACAGAGAAAGAGTTTAGTATATATGCATACAGATACAGATTTTAGTATATATGTATACAGATACAGATTTTAGTATATATGCATACAGAGAAAGAGTTTAGTATATATGTATACAGAGAAAGAGTTTAGTATATATGTATACAGAGAAAGAGTTTAGTATATATGTATACAGAGAAAGAGTTTAGTATATATGTATACAGAGAAAGAGTTTAGTATATATGCATACAGATACAGATTTTAGTATATATGCATACAGATACAGATTTTAGTATATATGCATACAGATACAGATTTTAGTATATATGCATACAGATACAGATTTTAGTATATATGCATACAGATACAGAGTTTAGTATATATGCATACAGATACAGATTTTAGTATATATGCATACAGATACAGAGTTTAGTATATATGCATACAGATACAGAGTTTAGTATATATGCATACAGATACAGATTTTAGTATATATGCATACAGAGAAAGATTTTAGTATATATGCATACAGAGAAAGATTTTAGTATATATGCATACAGATACAGATTTTAGTATATATGTATACAGAGAAAGAGTTTAGTATATATGCATACAGAGAAAGAGTTTAGTATATATGCATACAGAGAAAGAGTTTAGTATATATGCATACAGATACAGATTTTAGTATATATGCATACAGATACAGAGTTTAGTATATATGCATACAGAGAAAGAGTTTAGTATATATGCATACAGATACAGATTTTAGTATATATGCATACAGAGAAACAGTTTAATATATATGTATACAGAGAAAGATTCAACTAGATAGATTGAAGAGAAAAATAGAACAATCTCGCTTCCTATATTGATAAGAAATTCGTATACATTATCATAATTTATTTATGACAAATACCTAGTCATAGCTTTATGTCTAGATATTTAAATAAGTATATATTATTTCAGATTATTTCAACATTTATACAAGGGAAGCTGGGGCTGGAACGATGTCATGTGCAATTGAAGGTCCTTCCAAACCTAGTATAAAAATGGAAAACCGTCCCCATGGTTTCCTAGGTGTCGCCTACAAAGTATCAAAACCAGGTGACTCTCCCCACCCTCTCTCTCTCTCTCTCTCTCTCTGTAACATAAATGTGGCTATCATTGTTGTGTCTGACTTTACTGTACAAGAAATGAGAAGAAAAAGCAGAGGAGGAGGAGAAGGAGGAGGGTAAGTGGTGTGAGGAAGAAAGGAAAATGGAATGAAGATTGGTTATTACTATGATATAAGTGCATTTATGGAAGGATGGTCAGTCGCTTGTTTCAATCATTTTATAAGGCAAAAATAAATAACTTGTAATGGACTCATGCCACTTTTTGAATTCATCATCAACATTTCCCTACTTACAGTTGTTTTATGTTACTACATGTATTCAGATGCGGGCGAAAGTTATATTACATTTAAATGCACGGCTAGTTAAATATGATTGATGATATATCCATAGTTCATCAAATATTATACATTTCCTAGGTTTTTTATAATTTAACTTCATGATAGAAGCTTTTAGAAACCTGGAGTAAAAACAAATACAGTTTACGATGAATCATAGTATAACTCGGGTACTTCAAGAAGTAGAATGCACACAAGTAAACTGTCAAAACCGTGAAAGACAAAATGATTTAGACCCTGACTCTGGACAATGGTTATTACTGAAGCTTATATAAGGCAATAAATAAAAGTCATTTCAGGACTAGCATGTCAAGCCCCCTTTTCATAACTAAAAAGACAGGGTTTAGGAAAACAAACAATGAAAGAATAACAAGAAAAATAGTAAAATTACCCACAAACTGCAAGCTACACACCCAACAACAGTCAGATTGACTTTTTGCTTGATTGATTGGTGTTTAACAGCATGTCAGCACATGAAGAGTTATATAGTGAAAATTACTCATTAAAATCTAATTCACACATTGTAAGACACAAACTATAGGATAAGATGATCTTATATGATTTAAATTTACTTTGTCTGTCTTCTCGCTCTGACCTACTTTCTGCATTATGGATCTTCATTACAGCACCATATGAGATTTTGCCATGAAATTTACCATAAAAATTATATCCCGGATAAATGAATTTCGGGTAGAATTCTGCGGCCATTTGCCATTCAGTATTGAAAGGCATAAATGGCAAGTGGGTTTATAGTGAAAAGGACATAAACAATTAGGATCAATCAAAGTGAGGATTTTAATCCCTATATGAAACTGATAACATCTTTGTATCTGTATAGTACTTGCAAATGAATCAGTATTTGAATATGAGTACTGGTCTACAATTGGTTTCATTTTTCTCTTCCTGTTTCCTTAAATATGGATACACATAGTTGCCATAATTTTATCTAGGTAACTTAATCAAATTAAAAGTTGCTGTTCATAATTTTTTTTTTTTTAAACTGGATCCAGTCCACGGTAGTCAGCGGACAAAGACGAAAGCAAATACATTTGCCTATGTTCGTATTTAAATTTAAAATATATAAACATAGAATTTATTATTGTTATTATTATTATTATTAGCTACTGCCGCTCATAATGCATATCCTTTGCATAGTTGCCTAGCTAAAAACTGTTGTTTCCGGTTTTCTGTTTCCGGGTTTCTCAAGATTAACTTCATATGAGTACTTCAGCAGAGAATACAAATTTCAGATCAATACAATTCTAGCTTTTACCTTTATTATTATTATTATTATTATTATTATAGGTATGTATGGAGTTCACATCAAGTTCAATGATGAGCACATCCCTAACTCTCCCTTCAAGATTAACATCTCGCCTGATGGAGGCACTGCCAAGCTGGTGACCGTGCATGCCCTCAAGGACAGAGGACTCGCAGTAAGATAGCTTGTTGTAAAATATGTGGTGAATGATTTCAGACAGCTTGTCGTAAAATTAGTAATATAGTAGCTATTCAGTAGCAGCAATAATCTGCTGAAAAGGATCATTAAAGAATTTTTCCGATTGGAATTTGAATTTTTTTAAATATCTATTTTTGTTACTTTCTTATGCACAATCATGTTTGAATTTTCACCTGGGTTTTGCTGAGTATGTTTTAACTTCCTTCTGTTAATAAATGTATATACCATCCAGCTGATGTTTGAATTAAAGTTGATTGTAAGATATGTATTCAGTAGTTTTTTCATATTTAAAACTATAGATTATCATGTAGTGGTAAGACTATTATCTTTGTTTTCTTATTTTGCTACATTGAAGTTTACTTCTTTTGTTTTGTTTGGTTCTAAGAGAAAAGAATTGACAAACATGCTTTCTTGAGATGATAGGTAATATTGAGAAAAAGAATAACTTGCAATTGGAAGCTAAATTCCAATGATTTATAGTTTTCAGTCACCATCAAGTCCTCATCGATATCCATAGATCAACCACTAATTTAAAGATATTAGTCAACATTTTCTCAGCTGTGAATTCCCAGACAGTCTTGTATGTGGAGACAAAATACAAATACAAGTAAAGCATTCTTTTCAGATATGACTCAGCCAAATGTTCAACCTTGACATTGCTGCTAACAAGCAGAAAAAACATACTCCTCATCTCCAAGAATAGAATGAAATATATTCTCATGTGCAAGTCAACATTCTATTTGAACTAATTTCATTCAAAAGAGAATTTATACTCGAAGTGTCATTATGGAGTTTTCATTTCTCATAGATTTTTATGTGTAATTATTTCTGAATTGCTTCATTAAGAAACGAAATGGATAAAATGTACATTGAGAATATTGGCTATCACTATGGTCTGGAAACTTGTAATAAAGCTATCATTCAAATGATTTTAATCTACAGGGCTGAGCAAATCCCATAGCCCGACATCCCGGACTATTCATTTTTGAAGTCGGGCAAGTAAAATTTTCCATGTCGCTAGTCCGGGACAAGTGATTTTTACAAAAGTCGGGCAAGTCCTTATTTTCGGGGTTTAATCACAATATCTACCTTTATTTGGCCAATCATGCCCTCAGGGCGTACTGAATACTTGATTCTACCCCTCATCATGTATACATTTACATTCTGTATAACACATACATGTGGTCAGTGATAATGCGCACGTTCAGTTACCGCTTGACTGCATATTGAGCTAAGCGATCAAAACACGTCAAACAAAAGAAAGCCAGTATGATCAATTAGCAGTGTTTTAAGCGACTTTGTTGCATTGTGTTTACTCAAGCCGGATCCTCACGAGCGGCTCACTATGTTTTTAATTCAGCGAGTCAGTGTAATTACAATAATGAAAGGTTCTTTACCAACATCAGAGTTGGTTTCCTTTATGAACTGATTAAGTGACAGTAATGATTCTTCAAATTTGAATTGATTATACAGATGTTTAACTTGCAATTGCGATATTGCGTTTGAAGTGAAACAATTATGCTAATTAATGAGCTGTCTCTGTTTGTATTTAAAAGAGAAAATGTATGTTATGATCACTTTAGAAGTAGTTGTCAAGCAAGCTGATAGTTACTCTGTGGATAAAATGAGTTTGCTAAATTATTTTCGCAAGGAAGGTAATAAGGGCGATTCGGAGAAGGAAATTGTGAAAGTGGAGGGATAAAACGTAAGACTGCTACTGAATGTGCAGTAGCTATTTCTCCAAAGAGACATAAGCAGAACCTTTGAGATGCTTTAGAGCATTTGACTACAGGCACTTTCCTCATGAGAGTGCAGCTCTGTTGAAATATGTGAGGGAAGACTTGCAGGTTCTTCTTGATCATCTTCAGGGCTGAGCAAATCCCATAGCCCGACGTCCCGGACTATTTTTTTTTGAAGTCGAGCAAGTAAAATGTTCCAAGTCGCTAGTCCGGGACTAGTGGATGAAAAAAAAATTTGCTCAGTCCTGATCTATATCCAATTGTTCTTACATCAATCGGCTACAACATCGCATATTAACATCTATAGTCATATCCTCCAATATTCATACCTATTCTGCATTGAAGTCAACAACAATACCGTGTATACTCGCATATAAACCGGGTCCAAATGCAAACAACATAGACCCTGATCTGCCATCGCATAATGCGCCGGCAGACCAGGGTCTATGTTGTTTGTTCTACTGATTAGTCCTTACAAACTGCATAGACCCAGCACATTATGTGACGGCAGATCTGGGTCCATGCAGTTTGCAGTTGGTATCGGCTTATACACAAGTATATATGGTATTCTTATTTATAAACACATTGGTTTAATATTAAACCTATGACATTATATCTTATAGCCATATTGAAGATTGAAACCATAATATAAGTTTTTTTCTTCTCTTGTAACAACAAACAATGCAATATCATTTTGCTTACTAATTTAACAGTTTAATATTTCTTTTCAACAAATATCCTTGTAATCTTTAACACACTTTCATGTAGAACTCCATGTTTAATTTTGCTTTAATTGAATTTGGATATCAGCTATATCTATACCCTACTTATCTCCCTTTTTTTATAGCTCTTTTTCAGTCCAAAACTTATCTTGACATTTCTGTGCATAATAATCCTTGTCTTTCTAATTTCCATTCAATTTCATACTTCTTATTTTTGAGTCGTAAAAACTGAAATTGATTAAAGATTGATCTTTGGTTTACATATATCATTTGATTTATAATATTTGGACACTGTTCAATAACATAAGTAACCCTTGTACTACATTACAATGAAAACTGTTGTAATCTTGTAGAAACTTTCTTGTCGGCTGTAAATTAATTACTGTAGGCTGTAAATTAATTACTGTAGTCAATCAACTATCTCTATGTTTCACCTATGACAATTTAAGTTATTAGTGATACAGTGGCAATAAATCAATCGTACAGTGGGCTTTGCATTAGATTCCACAGTACCATACACCAATGCTTATGTCTCTGTAGATGGAGGAGTGCACATGAACAGCATAAATTATAAACACTGCTTGTGTAAACATAAAGAAAACAATGTATTTTCTGTGTTATAGTTGTGCTTAACTTCGTTGTATGTTTCATTCCAGACTGACAAGCCAGCCACATTTACTATCTCTTTCAATGGAGCTGTAGGTCAACTACATGCCACTGTTCGCACACCATCTGGTAATCACGAGGACTGCTTATTCCAGGAAATGGATGTTGGGTTGTATGCCTGTCGATTCATACCCAAGGAGAATGGTGTCCATTACGTTGATGTGCGACTGAATGAGGCCCATGTACCCGACAGCCCCTTCGCTATAATGGTAGGGTCCACAGCTGCTGATCCAGCTATGGTACATGCCCATGGAGAAGGTCTAGAATCAGGAAAATGCAGTAAGTATACAGATTGGACGTAAAATGACGTGTTTGCGACTTCTGTTGCTTATCAAGTAATGAAAATGAAAATGATTGTACAATATTAATAATTACAATATCAGTCCTGTGAAAGAAAATGATAAAATTGGCCACCCAGGCTTTCTGTTGCAAAAACCGGTGATCTCAATTAGGGCCAGTGCTATGGGGTGGTGACATGTGCCACTGCACATGGCGCTATGATTGGGGAGTGTGAGGGACGCCGAATGCAATGTTTGAGTGGGACTGCCTTGGTTATGTGGAGCAGGGGGGGTCGCCAAATTCAAAGTTCGCACAGGGTGCCATTTCCCCTAGCACTGGCCCTGATCTCAATAACTGTGTCATACTGAAACAAATCACTCAGTAACATAATCTTTTTGTGTGTTTGATAAGCGGAGTCCTGTGCAGCTTTGTTGAAATTTTCAATTCTCATTCAATTATTAGTTTATGGACAATTAGTGAAGTTACATTTTACCATACTTTTCCATGTAATGACGTTTACTTGGTAATATTTATTAAGCTAAGAGTTGCGTAAGAAGCATAAGAAAATGCACATCAACCTATACAGTTTTAGCGATTTTGGATCGTTGGATCCTTCACTACATAAAAATACAAATTTTAAAAAGTTAAATACTTCAACATTTCACAAGTGATCATTCTTAAAATGTATATGTACATTTGCACATTTTTCTTGTTTTTAGATGCAAAGAACAGGTTCACGGTTCGCACTGTTGGATCAGGATCAGGATATCTTGCTTTGTTTGTTGATGGTCCATCCAAAGTTGCACTCAGCTGCAAGGAAGTTGAAGAAGGTTATGAATTCACCTACACGCCATTTTCCCCCGGAAAGTACCTTATCACCATCAAGTATGGCAACATCAACATTGCTGGCAGCCCATATTGCCCCACAGTCACAGGTATTGCCAAACTGTGTCCTAAAATGCATAGCTGTAAAATATTTTGCAATAAGAACTACTGTTTATACTCGCATATAAGCTCATACCAACTGCAAACTGCATAGACCCAGATCTACCAGCGCATAATGCGCCGGCAGATCTGGGTCTATGCAGTTTGTTAGGACTAATCAGTAGAACAAAGAACATAAACCCTGATCTGCCGGTGCATTATGCAATGGCAGATCAGGGTCTATGTTGTTTGCATTTGGACCTGGCTTATACGTGAGTATAGATGGTAGATCCTTCTGATAGCATTATTGCTGATTTTCGTAAAACTGCATTTTAGAGATAAACTAAAACTCGATGATGAAACCATCACATTTTTCCTGTCATTTTCTTCTCCAACTAAATTTTCTTTAAACTCCTGTTATCGAAGAGTTTTACTCTATTGCTTTATGTATCAGTTTTTATTTATATGAAATTAGTTACATTGCAGAGCCGTTTTAATAAATCCAGATAAGTTCTCATTTCAGATCCATTCCTTGCATGAAAACATGACATTAGTTTTCATTCCCTTTCAGTAACTCTTTCCCTTCACAACTGTTTGAAATTGGTGCAGTTGACATAATTCTTCTGGAGAAATACCTACTTTGGCAACCATGTTTACCTTGTTAAAATGTGAAGGTTGAGGGATGCACTTAAAGATGTATTCTTATGTCATAAATGGTGTTCTGAGAACAAAAGTCTGAGCTATAATAGAACTCACTTGTCGCTCGTCTCTGCTGTTACATGGTACTAGTGTACTTTAGGTGTTCTTGAGTAGTTATATGTATTAACACACACACACACACCCCATCTGCGTGAATTCCATTGACCGATCACAAACCAATTTCAGGTGCTGGCAGAAAACCATCTCCTCTGAATGAGCAGACATCAATGGTTGTGGAGACCGTAGAAAAGAAGGCTGGGGCCAGGGTGACCACTAGATTCCGCGGTGATGCCAGCAAAGTGGTGGTTCGGGGCCAAGGCCTCAAAAAGTGCTTCACCAACCGCCAGTCACAAGTCACTATTGACGTCAAAGATGCAGGTAAGCTCTCCAGTTTACATTAGATATTATTCAATAGATATCTCAAACACTTTGTATCTATGCCCAAAATACACAAAGTAACTCACTGGCTTGCTAGAAGCAGTACTGAAACTGGTAATTGCAAGAAATTGAAGGCCCAACACCCTATTTTTTTCGCACCAGTTAAGAATTAATACACGGCTTTGGTTTTAATGTTACTGTTTAGCTATGAGAGCCTAACAAGGTTTCTTCTACATTCATTTTACTTTAGGGTCATGAAGCAGTTTGCTTCGATTTCATTCGCATACTGATTCTCATATTTACCCAGGTTTTTTAACAAAGCTCATTATTGTTGGTACAGGACATTTAGGGTAGAATATTTCATGTCTGGTGCTTTACTTCCATGGCTGAAGATTGACAATGACAAAGACTCAAATCAATTTTACAATCTGATTTAGTCGTCCATTTCTTTTTTGTTATTCCCTATGAATTATGTGCTGCTCACACAGTAGTTAAATTCTTCATGCCTGTTCCATAGTACAATACTTGGTTAAAGCGTCGATGACCAACAACCATTTTGGAAACATTTGGTCTATCAAAGTACCACAGAACATTCTATTTCTTGTTGAAGAAACATTGGATATTTATTCTTACATGATCGGGCCAGTTTTTAGCTGGTTTGAGGCTTGCGATTTTGTTACGTCAGCCATATTCAAACATCGGAATAATACTTGGTAATTGAGTATATTTTATTCATATTTTTTTTAATATTGTAGGTATTTTGTATATAACTTATGTATTTATAAATTGATCATGTAAAAATAAAGATCGCATACATTTTTATGTAAGCAAAATATATTTTGGAAGTTCTCTGGCAAAGATTTGCACACAACAAACTATGTATGATCCTAGTATTGCGGACCTGTACCTTTCTTTTTCATCAATAGTTAGGTAAAAAGTCTTGAGCATAAAATCATATTTCTCTTTTGAATTACTTGTATGACAGGTGAAGCTGTGCTAGGTGTGGGTATGATTGGTCCAACCGGAATGCCAGAGGCTGAGCTGTCACTCAAGAGAAGCTCAAACTTCTCCTACAACCTGTCCTACACCGTCAAGGAAGCTGGGGATCACTTGCTATATATCAAATGGGGAGATGATGATATCCCTGGCAGCCCTTTTCCTATCAGCACGTAGACGGATCCGATTATATGTCACCTCTTTCTTTTACCAAATGGATCTTAAAACTATCCAAGGAACCAAACAAATGACCTACAAGTACCAGATGATTTTCTTAAAGTTTGACTGCTTTTGTATGGCAGCATTGTTATGATTGATTGAACTGTATACTCAAGACTTTCATAGTGCAATACAGAGTTTACAAGACTGCCAATAAAGAACTTATAGGGACTGTCTAAGTGTACACATACAGATGTGCATCCTTTGTTTTTAACCTAATTAATATCCTAATTGGACTTACCATTTTAAAACTTAACCTTTTTTATTTTTACCATTAAACCATATAACTCACATGTGTATATCTCTATCCATTTTCAGTAATTTTTACATATGAATTTATTTGCTTTTGAGTGTTTTATCTATTTATTTAATGCGTCCCTTCTTTTGTAACGATTGATATTTTAATGTACTTCTATGCTGTGGTCACACAGACTAAGTTACAACAATGCAATCTTGTATGTACACTGATGTAACAGTATGCGTGTCATAACTTAGTTTTCTGAATGGAATGTTTATGAAACGATGTATTTTTATTCTAATATATTAAATTAAATTTTGCATATTATGTGTTTCATTTTATTCAGTTATCAACATTGTGATTTTCTGTACAAACCTACTGGTTCTTTGAGCAGTTGAATGTTTGTCTTAAGATAGATCTTACAGATGCAACAGGGGGTTGTTTGTCTTCTGTTAATAATGTAATGATTTTATTCTAAAATAAGCTTTTCAGATTTAAGAAATTGACTGTCAGTCGACTAAAATTTCATGTACAAATTTAAAGCTGTTTATACCCAACTAAAGTTCAAGGTCATAACCCCAAACTTCAAATTTGCTCTATAAAAGAACATAACCCCTCTATCTGGTCCTGTTTTTATTAAAGTTACATGTAGATGTCAAATGCATTTAAAATACAGCGCTGTTTAACTGATCTAAATTGAAAAAAAACAAGCAAAGTTTATGCCCTTTTATAAGGGTAAAATGTAAATATTACCGACAAAGTGTTAAAATCTACCTACTGATATGACAGATAGTTCTAAGATTTATGCTTGTGTTGCTCACATTTTCAATGCCTTTTGCAACATGGAGAACCATACAAGTAAGGTACTGTTCACAAACAGATGGTACAAAACGGTACGAAGACAAAAAGACATGATAATCAAACCATTAGGACTGACAGCTGCTGGAGAATGGTCAGAAAAGGTAAGAAACAGTAAATACGTTAAGAGACCTTGTGGAAATGAAACAACATGATTGCAAAATGAAGCAGTACCAAACAATATGGAAACGGTACGCCAAATAGGTTGCAAAATACTTTGTACTGTATCATTCTGCTGGGAATGACCAAGTTCGTATTAGTATGAGACAAAATGTATTGGAATTAGCCTACATGATATTATAGAACTTTATTAGAAGGGACAAAATAAAATTTCTTTAGGATGGATATTGCTGGTTAAGGACTAATATAAATTATGCTATTTTTTCAAGACTGGCAGACATCATGAAGTAATGTACTTTTTTCATGGAATCATTTTCTTCTTTATATTTTTGATCAAAAAGGTGAGGTACAGTGATTTCACTGGAAGTAATTATTAACATATATGACCTAATATAAAAACTATCTATTGCTTCAGCAACTTTCATTAATCTCTGCTCACATATGTTAAACTGAATTTCTTAAGCAGAAAGGCTTATTAGGTACATTCCATTCCTTGCTACAGTCTCGACGTCTCACAAAAACTCCAATACTGTCATAATTAGGATAATCTCAATTTTAAAAGAAATTCTGAGAAATGAAGTGCAACTTGGGCCATTACACTTCAAATAACAGGCTGAAATTAGAAGATTAAATTGACACTAAATAGAGCACAAAGAGAACAACAAAGGTACTTACTTGCATAAAGGATGCCTCAGAATGGATAAAATATCATGCACTTACTAACAAAAACATACTGATATTGAATTTGTAAAGAATTATAAAAATATACCACTGATATGTTAATAACTAATTTGAACACTAATTTCAGAGATAAAGGAAACGAAGCAAAAATTTTCAACCACTCTTATGTTTAGATTATTTCTTGTTTCTTTTTGGTTTTTGTTCTTGTTGTTGTTTGTTTCTTTGTTTTGTTTTTTGTTGTTGCTGCATTGTTTTTTGTTTTTTTTTGTTGCTTGATTTTATTTGGTTTTTCTTTAGCGGGGAAGTTACATGCACGAATTCCTGTAGCGATGAGAAAGGAAAATTGAGGCGCTTTTATGGTTTCCATTTTCTATATAGAAGGTAGGTGACTCCTCGGATCAACTGCTTTAATATTACCTGGATTATTCCCCTTCCAGTATTTACATGAAATCTCCAACATAGACGAGACAAAAATTCGTGACTAAAAATGCTCAGAATAGTCGTCATTCAATATATGATGTTCAAAATTATTCTCTAAAAATGACAGTGTCTTATCTACAACAATAGTGCAACACTAAATCGCAAATAAATGGAAATATTAGCATCATGTATCAGCACGTTTGAATAACATCGAAAACTGGTCGTATTCTGTTTTTCAAACCAGATACAATGTGTAGATATCACTTTAAGAATTGTTCCCTTTCCTGTGATTCTTTTTCTCCATATTACCTACCCTGTCCACTGTGCACGCTCTGCGCTTGATGGAGACAATACTATATCTGACGTATATTTTTGAAGCATTCTGTATCTCTTTTGAAATGTAAAACAATGTTATAACGAATATTTCAAACACATACATGTATACTTACATATATGATCAAATTGCAATATTAATATACATATCTACATAAAGTCAGAATATCGTGAATAGAGATACCTACCTATCTACGAAACTACGTACCTACATACATACATACATTCATTCGTGAGGTCATTTGACAAAATACTGCATATATCAAATGCTAAAGGAGTGTTGGTTCAGATACAATGTTTTTTCTCTGCTATTATCATAATAGAGGTAATAGAACCAAGCAGAACTACACATATATTACAAGTAAGATCATGGTGTGCATTATCGTGCTTATGCATCTAAAGTTAAACCATTATTTCTCAGCGCTGTTTTATGTATTTGTCACCCGATTTGTCGTGAAAAACGGGAGATATTAACTTGGACCTTTCCATTTGTCCCTCCTTCTGTCCATCCATCTATCCGTCCGTCCGTTACACTTTCATTTCAGCACAGTAACTGTCGTAATTATTATTGCATTTTAACCAGATATTATAATTTTGATATTGAAAAGACCTTGGCTGAATTTATTTGTCAGAGCCCATTGCGGGCTCAGGGATGTAAAACAGACACGCTGCACCCTCTTGGCTATGGAAAGAGGGGTCTAATGGAGGTAACCTGCTTGCCGTGCGATGCGTCCCGTGATCATGTTCCAACTGAGGTCTTTGACTTTTTAAAAGTGTGCGGTTTATATAGACAAATACTGCCCCCCCCCCTTTTTTTAAAAATGATTTTACAGCTTGTTTTCCTTATCTTTGTTTTTTATACCTACCAGGGGAGTTTTTGCTACATCTTTACGTTTTATCTTTTTTTGTCTCACGGTGCATATTTACCTATGGTTGCAGGGGTTTGTCTTCCTTGGTATTTTGACAAGATTTTTTGCACTTAACATTTTTGTTACCTAGCTTTTGTTCTGCACTATATAGCCAGCATTCTGCTGATATGCCGTTAAACCCTATACATACATACATACATACATACATACATACATACATACATACATACATACATACATACATACATACATACATACATACATACACGCACACACGCACGCACACATACATATGATAGTCAGCGTTCTGTTTAATCGTTTAGCAAAGTTACAGCCGTTAATTGTAAGATAGGCCAATCCACTTTCATTTCCGCACGCACAAAAATTCTTGTATTTTACGATTGGAATTCAACCAAATGTAGGCAGCATGATAATGGTGAGCCCGCTAGCGCGTTTGATTGCCTTTGAGTTAGATTTTTATTTTTAACATGCATCATTATCTCTTAGTTGAGTTATGGTTCTGAGCTTCGGACTCACCGACTTTCCTTTCCGCACAATAACTCTCTTCATTTTGGCGAAGCGGAATGGGGTATCCGCGGTAGCTCAGTTGGTATCATTTTACTACGTCGTCATTTATTTCAGCACAATAACTCTATTAATCATTTTGTTTTAAATTTTATCCAAATATGGTGTGAAATATATATTGATGATTGAAGAGACCTCAGCTGGGTTTAAAGTTTCATTTTCTACGTCCAGATTTAGTGGTGTTATATGGCTCCTAAATGTCAGACCACCCACTCCCCGTTCTGCATAATAACTCTCCGAAGTATTTTCAGATTTTAAGCAAACTCAGAATACGTATATGTAATTTCGTTGTTGATTTTCGGGGAATTTGTTTTTGGTTGCCATGATGGTCATTGAGCATAAGTAATTCACCTTTTGTTTAGTCTATCTGATCTTAAGGGATGGTTTGGGGATAATTTTTGATGTGTGATGTAATACCTGAATACTAGATGGTCGTTACTGCAAACCTGGTATATCGGGAGATTTTTAATAAAGAACTCGTGAATAATAATAATAATAATTATCATCATCATCATCATAATAATAATAATAATAATAATAATAATAATAATAATAATAATAATAATAATAATACTAATAATAATAATAATAATAATAATAATCATAATCATAATCATAATAATCATAATAATCTTTCCTCGACGTAAATTTTACAGCTCATGGACAATTTTCAAAATTTCAAACAAAACATGCATTGAGAAACAGAAGACAAGAAATAATCAAAAGTACAAAAGACCTCTGAAAAATACATATACAAATGGCCTATAGTAACATTATTGAATATGTAAACATGTCTATATAAACATGTGTTTATGTAGATATTAACATGTAAATTAATTAATTAATTATTTAACTAACTGATCAATTTATAAATAAATAGATAAATAATTAAATTAAGAAGATAAGAATTAGTCACATGGGTAGTCAGGAATGAGAATATATAAGAATGAGTTCCTATCCGTACGTATCCTGTGCACAAGGTTCTCATCAATGTGGAAACGAAAATAAAAGAAACGGAACGAAATCATATTTTACAATACTAGTCAGCTATACACCAAAAATAAATGTGTACACATTTGATACCGAATAAAAGTGACAGTAACAAGCAATGATTAAGGAAATGTGTGTAATTGTAAACGATACCTTGACATAATGTAATACATGATATTAAATATTTCATGCATTTCCTTCACAAGTATGAGACCTTTAAAGACGAGTTTTTACGCCCTTGAAATATTTAAGGTTCCCATTATGACCCTGCTGAAGTCTTAATGCATCTAATTAACAAAATTACAAAAGCAAACACAACTTTATAAATTTCCTATCTTTTCTATGTTCATTTTTATCCGTGACCTGAAAATATTGTTCTCTAATGTAAAATAATAATTCCTATTACTCACATTACACATACAAAAATAGCAAAGATGTTGATCCAACCATGTTTAATTTTCAAATGAAAGTATACTTATGTCTTATTCTGGTAGTCGCCAGCATAGCCTGAGATCAAAATGATACCCTGTACTTTGCATCCTTTGTCTGCCCGAAAACTCTATATTTTTGTACCATCTCTTTGGTCGACAAACTGATGTTCCCTCTTCAGCATGTTTTGAAACAAATTCATGGCAAATACCTTATATTAATGTTGTTTTCTTAATCAAGATTATACTTAAACCAATCTGATCCTCGAGAAAATCGCCCCTTCTTTGAAGAAGAGTTCTATTACACTTTTCCGGCAGAAAGGAGTCACTCGCACTTATATGTATCTATAGCTAATATGAAGGTCAGTTGGTAGTCGGGCGGAAACTAATTTAATCCCGGACAGGAAGTACTGACTCAAACAGTCTACTTAAACCAGGTACAATTTCAAAATCGATAGGAACACATCATCGACTGTTCTTGAACAGGAAAATACACTTTGGACAAACATTTTGAATGCAAGACTGGTTTTTATTAATAGCTAAAAATTCGCATCATTTTGCACATTAAACACGGTTTCACATAACAACAATGCGGTCTGAAGTCTGAATCGAGCGTTAATTGTTCTTTTTCTTTTTTTTTTTTGTTTTGTTTTGGTGGATTTTTTTTTTTTTTTTTTTTTTTTTTTTGCTCCTGCTGCTACTACTACTCCAATTCTCATTATCCCCGAACTTCAGCTAAGAGCGTGGCTTTTTTTGTTATCCTCTCATCATTCTGTCCGTCTGTCTGTCCGTAACAAAACGTGTCATCGATTCTCCTTCCACTCAGTATGGAGGATTTTAATTACATTTTGAAAACTATATGTGTGGTTGGTGTAGATGCACAATAAGGCTTTACTCTTTTCCTCAGGCTCGTTTTTGGGATTTTTTTTATTTTAAATGTCAAAAGGGCTATTAAGGAACTGAGTTTATCATCGCTTATCCTACCACACCGCTTAGATGATTTTATAGAAGCTTTGTAGACTAGATATTTGGTTGGTGTTAATGTACCATAAGGTTTCACTTTTTCTTTTGGTCCATTTCTGGGGATTTTTTTCCCAAAACTACCAAACAATATGAATTTAGTTCGTTATTGCCCTCCTCCCACACCATTTAGATGATTTTATAGAAACTTTGTAGGCTAGATATGTGATTTGTGTAGCTTCACATAGAGGCTAGATATGTGGCTAAAGTAGATTCGTATGTAGGCTAGATATGTGGTTAGTGTAGATTAGCCTATAGGCTAGATATGTGGTTAGTGTTGATTCTCATGTAGGCTAGTTATGTGGTTGGTGTTGATTCGTATGTAGGCTAGATATATGATTAGTGTTGATTCGTATGCAGGCTAGATATGTGGTTAGTGTAGACTCGTATGTAGGCTAGATATGTGGTTAGTGTTGATTCGTATGTAGGCTAGATATGTGGTTAGTGTTGATTCGTATGTAGGCTAGATATATGGTTAGTGTAGATTCGTATGTAGGCTAGATATATGATTAGTGTTGATTCGTATGCAGGCTAGATATGTGGTTAGTGTAGACTCGTATGTAGGCTAGATATGTGGTTAGTGTTGATTCGTATGTAGGCTAGATATGTGGTTAGTGTTGATTCGTATGTAGGCTAGATATGTGGTTAGTGTTGATTCGTATGTAGGCTAGATATATGGTTAGTGTTGACTCGTATGTAGGCTAGATATGTGACTAGTGTAGATTCGTATGTATAGTATATATGTGGTCCCTATAGATTCGCATGTAGGCTAGATATGTGGCTAAAGTAGATTCGTATGTAGGCTAGATATATGGTTAGTGTTGATTCGTATGCAGGCTAGATATATGGCTAACGTAGATTCGTATGTAGGCTATATGTGTGGTTAGTGTTGATTCGTATGTAGGCTAGATATGTGGTTAGTGTTGATTCGCATGTATGCTCGATATGTGGTTAGTGTTGATTCGTATGTAGGGTAGATTCTTATGTAGGCTAGATATGTGGTTAGTGTAGATTCGTATGTACTCTAGATATGTGGTTAGTGTTGATTCGTATGTAGGCTATATATGTGGTTAGTGTAGATTCGTATGTAGGGTAGATTCGTATGTAGGCTAGATACGTGGTTAGTGTTGATTCGCATGTAGGCTAGATATGTGTTTAGTGTTGATTCGTATGTAGGCTAGATATGTGGTTAGTGTTGATTCGTATGTAGGCTAGATATGTCTTTAGTGTTGATTCGTATGTAGGCTAGATATGTGGTTAGTGTAGATTCGCATGTAGGCTAGATATGTGGTTAGTGTAGATTCGCATGTAGGGTAGATTCGTATGTAGGCTAGATACGTGGTTAGTGTTGATTCGCATGTAGGCTAGATATGTGTTTAGTGTTGATTCGTATGTAGGCTAGATATGTGGTTAGTGTAGATTCGTATGTAGGCTAGATATGTGGTTAGTGTAGATTCGTATGTAGGCTAGATATGTGGTTAGTGTTGATTCGTATGTAGGCTAGATATATGGTTAGTGTAGATTCGTATGTAGGCTAGATATGTGGTTAGTGTAGATTCGCATGTAGGCTAGATATGTGGCTAGTGTAGATTCGTATGTAGGGTAGATTCGTATGTAGGCTATATATGTGGTTAGTGTTGATTCGTATGTAGGCTAGATATGTGGTTAGTGTTGATTCGTATGTAGGCTAGATATGTGGTTAGTGTTGATTCGTATGTAGGCTAGATATGTGGTTAGTGTTGATTCGTATGTAGGCTAGATATGTGGTTAGTGTTGATTCGTATGTAGGCTAGATATGTGGTTAGTGTTGATTCGTATGTAGGCTAGATATGTGGTTAGTGTAGATTCGTATGCAGACTAGATATGTGCTTAGTGTTGATTCGCATGTAGGCTAGATATGTGTTTAGTGTTGATTCGTATGTAGGCTAGATATATGGTTAGTGTAGATTCGTATGTAGGCTAGATATATGGTTAGTGTAGATTCGTATGTAGGCTAGATATATGGTTAGTGTAGATTCGTATGTAGGCTAGATATGTGGCTAGTGTAGATTCGCATGTAGGGTAGATTCGTATGTAGGCTAGATATATGGTTAGTGTAGATTCGCATGTAGGCTAGATATGTTGTTAGTGTTGATGCGCGATAAGTTTTGCTTTTTTCCTCTTGCCCATTTTTCAGTAAATGTATTTAAAAATTGTGGGAAAATGGGATTTTGTGAATTGAGCATGTTTATTTAGTATTTATGTAATGCTTTATAGTATTACTGCAGCATAATCACCTATGTGCTGAAACATTCTGATCTTTCATTGCTCCAGAAGTCTTGAGAGGGGAGATGTATGTTTGTTTGCTTGCCATATAAGAAAACCATGTCCAAAAGAATATGTTTGAAGTGCGGGGATATGCTTGTATGTGACTGCATGTACATCTAGTTATTATTAATATTAATATTAATATTAATATTATTATTATTATTATTATTATTATTATTATTATTAAAGTTTGAGAATGAAGTAATATTGGGAACATTTTTTGTTTCTATATACTCTATAAGTGTACGTAACCCTTTACATCAATAATAATATACAAATGTTAGAAAGTTTTTTTATGATATCTGTATTTCTGCTTTAGTAAATTTATCAAAGAAAACAAAATTAATTAAATGATTGGTGGGAATTAAGTATTAGTTTTGTGATCATATATCCATTATTAAAATTCATTTATTCCTTTCTGATCGAGAAAGTTAGGATATAACATATTCTGGTTTGGATTTATTCGCATTGGTGTTTTACGGCACAGCAACACAAGTAGGTTATTTAGTGCCAAGGGACACAACTACGGTAACCGATCAAGGCTGATCCTATGATAAGATTCGAACCAGCGACCTGAGTAACGTATATACTCGCGTATAATCCAATACCACCTGCAAACTGCATAGACCCAGATCTGCCGTCACATAATGCGCCGTCAGATCTGGGTCTATGCAGTTTGTAATGAATAATCAGTAGAACAAACAACATAGACCCTGATCTGCCGGCGCATTATGCGACGGCAGATCAGGGTCTATGTTGTTTGCATTTGGACCCGACTTATACGCGACTACACACGGTAAGTCCTACACGTTAACCAATGAGCCACTGCGTCTCCTGCCTCCATTAGTTGCATTTTATGATATGCAAGAGGGAGCATCGGGCCTGTTGTACATCCCCGAGCTTACAGGTGGCTACATAAAATTTATAATCACAGATATTTGGATAATGAAACTTCATCGTGGAGAATGATTACCAAAAACTCCAAACAATTACATTAATTTACTTTAATCCAATGTATGCAAACACGCATGTTATCAATATTTGGAATATATGAAATACAAATTGTATGGCAAAAAAAAAGTCATTCCACGTGCATTTGTTCCCTAGAGATCACATTTGTCAAAGAGTGATTAACATAGATAGAGGAAACAAACTGACAAAACACGGTACACAGCTAGTGTAAATTACACACAGTGCTTTAGGGACCATTGGGCCTCTTTGTCAAAGATAATTAATATAGAAATAAACCCGTGAAAATAAAAAAAATCAAATTCCATGATTACATGTTTCTTTAATATATACAAAAATAAACTTTTAGTAGGTCCTAAATACGGGATTGACGAATTTTGTTATTGATGATAACTAACAGTCCATTCTTGTACTAGCGCATAGATGAATAAAAACTTATTTGTCTTTTTTTCCATATTTGCATATGAACAAATCAACGAAAATGATATTTTTTTAAAATTATTGTTTTTATTTATTTATTTATTTATTTATTTATTTATTTATTTATTTATTTATTTATTTATTTATTTATTTATTCATTCATTTTTTTATGTATTCGTAATACAATTGATATATCATAATCTTTCAGATATCTGAGTTCAAAAGCTTCACAAGTGTATTTCATACAGTAATTTGACGTTAATAGTGTGTCTTTAACTACTTGCACTTAAAGGTATCTCCAGACATTAGGTACATCCTCTTACCAGTTCCTATATATTGAACGAAAAAGTTGGATTTTATTATAGGGTGTTTTCAAAACAAACATTTATACGAATTACACTAATCCTTGTACTTTAATCAGAGCATGTGAGTTGAAATTAGATATCTCCTTGACAACCGGTCATATGGAAGCAGGTGCGAAGCCACCGAGAACGGATTTCATTGACTTAATCTACTTAATCCATCACCTGTATGTTTTAAATGAATGGAAAACAAAACAGGATAACATTAAACCTTAAAAATTATGGGGATTTGTAAACCTATTTCGTTTAATATTTCAAAACAAACTTGTTCATGGATTAAAACTACTAGTCGCTTTATTTTACTTCCGTTTCTTCTCACAAAGTAAAATTAAAAGTTTGTGGAGATATTATGCGAAAGTTGATTTCAGTTTAAAAATAAATAGTGACAACTCTTCACACATCAAGCTTAGAATTAAGAAACCTTTTAAGTCAAAACTTTACAATTTTACTAAAAACTTTATTATTATAAACTAAAGTTTCATCCAAACAAAAGCTTTCAAACTTGCAGAAATATTTTATTTGAGTACAGCAGCCATAACTTAAAATAATCCTAACTGTTTACGAGAACATGTTATCTGTAAAGTTCAATATTTTATCAAAGTACAGTAGTATTAAAATAATCCTACCTATATTTTATCTCAAAGTACAGTAGTCATAACTTAATTATAATTCTAACTGTTATGGGGGATATTTTATTACAAAGTACAGTAGTCATAACTTAATTATAATCCTAACTGTTTTTGGGGATATTTTATCTCTAAGTACAGCAGTCATAACTTAATTATAATCCTAACTGTTTTGGGGGATATTTTATCTCTAAGTACAGTAGTATTAAAATAATCCTACCTATATTTCATCTCAAAATACAGCAGTCATAACTTAAAATAATCCCAACTAGCTTCGGGGATATTTTATTTCAAACTACTGTATTTTATCAAAGTAGTGAGGTCATAACTGAAAATATACATAACTAGCTTCGGGAATACTATATCTCAAAGTTTCGAGTAAATTTCGGCCTTAGTCTTGAAAGTTGTTATAACAATAAAGAAATGGTAACCTTTTTCAAATTATGTAGGAGTCTCAACTGACAAACATTAATTGTTGACATATTACTGAGAGCTTATCATAGTTCAGATTTATAGTGTGGTATGTAATAATGTGTATATTAGTCTTCGACAAAGTTAACTACATTCCAGTGTATTGTTCAAATTCGTGTGGTAAGTAAAAATTTACATTTAATTTTAAGTCCTAATTTAGAAAAACAAACAAACAAACAAACAAAAAAAAAACCACCACAGATCTTCAATAAATATTTTGGTTCTAGGGAGAATATAGATTTTGTTTTTACTATGGTGTTGCGAAATCAATATTGAACAATCAAACTCGAACAAAGTTGAGAGAAAAAAATGTATATTATTTCATGTGCATATCAATAGAACTTAAGCTTACATTTTTAATAGTAGTTGAAAATTAGTTGAAATTTGGCGTATATCGTGTGCTTTTCTTTTGACAAATAAAACATAAAATTTCTTCCCCACGCCTCACTAAAATTTGGCTCATTAAATAGACGGAAAACCAATAGCAGAGACAAAGCCTACAAAGCGCAGCCTACTGACATTGTGTGACGTCATGTGCATACAGTGTACTGACTGACACCGCGAGATGTCATGTGAAATGCGATTCAACTTCGTTTATCACGTGCATACTCATGCTAATAAAACAAAGTTCTCAAAGAGATATAGCATTAAATAGGTATGTATATTTTTCATGTCTGAATAAACTTATCTATTTTTTAATTTCTATTTTCATTTTATCTTTTGTTAGATCTACAAGATCTTGATTGCGATAAATAAATTGTTCTCAGCATAGTTTTTTTTTTTTTTTTTCTGAAGATCGTAAATGAATGATCTACTTATTTTAAACAGATAGAATACTTCTGCGGAAATGTTTTTTTTTTTTTTAAACATCTATCTTGATGAAAATACATGAGAAAAAACTTAGAAGATACAAACATATAGAAGCAAGCTAAGAAGTACAAACTCGTATAAAAAAGTGTACATCAGAGGGCTAGACCACATTGAAATTTAAAATATTTGATCTTTGAATAGAGATGTTCCACTGTAGTTACTGTATAGCCTGTCTATTTTACCATTCGCGATCTCTTACCAGTGTAGTTTATTTCTTTGATAAATTAGTGAATGCAAAGATACATATAGTGTATCTTTTGTATTGCTTCATTTATCCAAGAATGTACGGTTATTAAGCAAAATATAATCTATAGCACAGAGCTTATTCATCACCGATGACGTCAGATACAATTAATGCACGTAAAGTAGAATTTTTTCAAATGGAAGTGTTCACCAATTTCCCTACGGAGTTTTCTCTCTTATTTAAGGTGAATTTTCTCCCCTATCTTACACAAACTTGTACTTTTCGTGAAAAACGCATACCGAGGGATTTTTTTTTTTTCATCTTGCAGTAAAATCGGTTTGATAATGAACAGAGGAGAGAACTTTGGCCAGCTTTTAGCTTGGAAAATAAAAGCTAAGAGCGATTTTCAAACATTGTAGCACAAACTTAAACTAATTTATTTTATTTTCGGGAGTCATTTTGCTCTTATGCCATACCTACAAAGACACCTGCTCATACAAGCCACCTATTTAGAGTAAAAGCCCCATTATAACAGACAAATATATTATGAACATGAATGGCAAAAATGAATGATATACATGCGAATTACTTTATTCACTGTGTTAATATATGTTTCACTGCGCTCAAAATACATATAATTTGTATTCTTGCTGTCTTTCGATTCAAATACAAATAATATATTGAACGATTACAACATTTACATGACATAAAAATATGTGTGGTTGCCCGATTCAGTTAGAACAAACAGGATTGAACAAGGTATAATGAGTGAAAAAATTAGTACATTATGAGCAGAAGCGGGCAATGCACAAACCACTGGCAAGGAAGCTATACAGTTTGTTATGTATGGAAAGATGCTAAGAATACCACTTGACCACAACAATGTCAGACCTTTTAGTCGCCTCAAGCGAGGTTTTGCGAAGCATGATCAAAGTAACTTTTAAGCAACATACGCACTAACACCCATCACAAATGCAGTGAGCATGTATTTATATTTTTCTTGATCATCAGATCGTTGGAAGAGGTCACAAAGTGTAAGTTGCCTTGGTTTTTCTAGGTATTTTTACCTTAATTTCTGGATGAGTAGAAGCATCGGTAACTAAGGCTCTATGAATTGATGCACTGAGAACAAAAGCATCGTTCGTATTTCTTAAATAATAAATCATTAAACCTTGTTGTCTCCTCAAACTTTCATTGAAGTCATATTGCGTCTTTGCGTATTGTTTTTTTTTTTTTTTGGCTTTTTGTTTTACTCTGCAGTTTTCTTTCTAATTTTACCATGTTTGACCAGTTTTTACTTTGGTTGACAATCCAAATGATAAAATATTGTTTCTGGATAGTATGTACATATTTCTCTTACACCATAAAGATCAGCACCACCGGTGATGATGCTGCAGGCTTTTCTTTTAAGATCTCTTTTGTAATCAAAGCGTTGTGTGTTTAGGTCTTATAAATTTGTCAATGTGAGTGACATATGAACTGTTTATATATTCAATATTCAAGTTGATAAAATTTTTGCATAAACCCGATGTTTTATTACAATGGCATAATACTGAGAATTATTATATTTAGTACGTGTTTTTTTTTTTACATTAATATAGATCGGAACAACCGTTGACGCTGCATGATTCTATTTTAAGATCCCGTTTGTAATCAAAGCCTTGGTTGTTTACCCCTAATAAATTGTAAAAACCAATGAGAGTGACAGATACAATTTGTAGATATGAAATACTCAAGTTTATAGAAATTGGGTATAAACCAGATTTTTTTTATTAGAATGGCATAATACTGTGATTTATTATATTTCGTGTGTAGCTTATATTCAGCAAACCGCGATGAAGCATAGTCGAATCCATAAATAGCATCTAATTTCTGTGGTGTAGTTTCACATTTTAAAACGTCTGACACCCCTTTCATTATTATACGAAAAACATCAATTCTTTGTGTATTTTATCAACTTAAATTACATTACTCACACTTCAATTAGCATCATCTCGATAATCTTGATCTAGATCTACGTGAAATCGCAAAGCAATATGCATCCGGGAATTTCTTTTAAAAGTCCTTTTTGCTTTTGTCTATTTCATTTTTCAATGTATCCATTGTAGCTCCAAATGCTAACCTCTTCAACCCCATTTTTGTGTTCACGTTAATTTAAAATGTCTCTCTGAATTTGTTTATTTCCGTTTTAACTGTATCAATGCTACCGCATAATGCGAGAGTCTTTTTATCTATTTCACTTTTACTGCATCTATGTTTCTTGTAAACTTTTGTTCTAAATCATGAAACTCTTTTCTCATACGTTTCATTTTATGTCTAATTGGCCAATACTACCTTGTAGAATACCAAAATGTATTACCAAGTTCTCGTTCCGCATGTAGTTTGTTGTAAGGTTCGGTAAATGTAACATCTTTGTAACATTGCTAGCTCTTACATTACCAGTCTTTTCAACAAAGTGAATTTATTGTCTAGATTTTTGTTCCATCTTTTGATATCAATCAAATTATTATTCTCTCAAGTCTTACCTGGTTGAATATCGAATGGATTATATACATAAATTCAATAGCTCCATCAATTTTGTTATGCTAGATTGCTAATATGGTTATTGTTGAGGTTTAAGTCGATGTTTATTGTTTGATCTAGTGTTCTTGTCTGAATACTCAAAGGTGTAGCAAAAGTACTAAGACCTCTCAGTGATATTAACCCTTGAATATACTTGTTGGCAATGACCATTAACAAAGCAAGAAACAAGGTCGCCGTGAAAAAACATTTTTAGCAGTTCCTGTGCTATCAACTTGGTCAAGGTGAATGTATACTCCACAAACCGTATATGATTCAGTAGATGCCAGTATAATTATCTGGACATTAAATCCTAAATGTATCGTTGTAGTTGGCATATACACTGCGTAATTGTTACTCAGAATGATTTTAACTTTTGAACAGTGTTTCACACATTCAGTATCTATGCTTTCTTTTTTATCACCTTTGGCAGCTATGCACTCTTTGTCTTTTTTCATATACATCTCACTGTTGTAAATTAAAATAGTCCCTGTTTCATTCTTGTCAATTATGTGAGTGAATATGTTGTTTTTGAGTTCATCGGAAATATTGTGATACCCAACGAAAGAAATCTATTCTTTGTAACGATATCAATAGATTACCATTTTTGTTGTCAGTTGGATTGCTGGGTTAGACTTCTTTTTCGCGGACTTCTTATTATTGTTTCTTTTTGTATCAGGGTATGCAAATATCACATGCTTAAAGTTGTTCTGTTTAATTCGTGACCTTTGTTGTAAGCATTTCCAAAATGAAACTTCGTTCCAAAGCTTCGCTAATAACTTTCTCTTTCAGTATTTTTCTTTCTTCTTAAACGTTTTTGTCAATTCATCTATGTATTAAATCTTTGTATTTAATTTTTCCTGCGTGCATGTTTGTATCTCACTGTATAGGTTGTATTCGGTAATGATCAAAATAAACTCCTCGTGTTTGATTTCATTGTCACTGATCGTTTTGCTTATCATGTCATCTATACTGTTTAAATCACTGATGGCAGATGTTACTATTTCATACTTTTTTTAATTAAAAGCTTTATTCGAAATCAACTTTCCTGAATGGCTTTTGTAGCAATATCTACCAAAGTTGTACTAACGCCAGCAAAGGCTAAAGCATCAACTAGGCCTGCAATTAGTCCTGCTAAACGCATCCAGCTTAGAGAAACACCTATATCGACCAAAAGTATTTCCATCCCTGCCTCCAAACAATTTTTATAACTCCTTTTAAGTATTCAATCTGTCTGACCAAACTATTTAAATCTAGCTAATGTTTTGCAACCTGAAAATTTCAAATCTCATGGCTGCAGTCGAATACAGACCATTATCTACCGGCAGTATAGAATATAACGGCGCAGTGCTTCGCACTTTTTCGCTCATTTATATATAGAAAAGAGACATCTTACATTTTTGTAGTAATAACATGTTTCATCGACACGGTAATTGCTATGCTTGGCACAGGATCTGAAGTTTTAGCTTGTACTGCTGTATTTGTTGTTAAAGAGTTTTCTTTATCCATGTTTGAGAGAGGACCAGTTGCAAAAAATGTGTTGCTAATGTTTGTTTAATTTTGTATTGTTTTTATTTTTTTTTTATTTTTTTCTTTTTTGTTTGCTTTTTTTGTTTTAGTCGACATTTGTATATCGGTATTTGCAATTTATTACTGAAAAAAATTAAAGAATGTAGCAATGTATGATTGATTTTACATTTGTTTTCACGGTGTTAACAATTTTGTCAGGTAAAGCCCATATGCTATTAGGTAGTCAATTGTGAACTAAGTAAGTAAATTTCTCCAATATCTATATATATCATGGCGAACTTATTGACATCTTAAAAATTTAACAAAAAAAAAAAATATAAAAATATAAAAAATCTTTAAGAACATGATCTATGCAAGAAGATATGAGTGCAGATTTAAGCGTTGAGTGGTAAACAGAGGTAATAATTTATTTGTTTTGTTTTGCTCCACATTTGTTAGTAGGGAAAAGCTGTTCTATTTATTAGCTGGAAAGTTAAAGAATCCCTGGTATTGGTTTGTAAATTACTGACCTGATAACTTCAACATCATTTACAACTACAACTGGATGTTAGAGACCCTGTGAAAAAACAACTTTAATTTTTGACCAAATGAAAAATATACATAACAAAGCTGCACCACCACCTATAAAAAATAGATTGTGCTGTTTGAACTTGTCTAGTTTCATTCACGTAGTGTGATTTCAGTATCTTTTGATGTTGTTCTCTGCGCAGTCTTCATCGTTTCTGACTCATCTTGTTCTTTCTTTAAACGTTCAGCTTTGACTCTTTTTAATTCTTCCGAACGTTTTCCAATTTGTCTACTATGTTAAACGTGGATCTTTTTGCTTTTGTGTGGTAAACTTTCCATGTTCTATGCCAACCTAAGATTCTTTTTCCTTTTTGTCCTCGCTATTTTTCATTTATTTGCAATGAAATTTGGATTGTTAACTAAACATGATTTTAAGCTGTTAAAATAAGTTAGTTACAAGATGATTTATAATTTTACTTTGAGTGGTAAAACTAATAAAATTAATGGGGTAAATATAAAATATGGATACAATGGTGAGTTCATAATGTGAAATAGAAAAAGATATTGCATATTGCTTCGCACATATCCAAAGCACGATTCAAAGTTCATCCGTATTTTGTAACCTTTGTTCGACTGGTAAACTACAGCAGCTCATGGAGCAATTAATACCAATATCAATTGCTGTTTATTTGTTTCATATTCAATGCTGTTTTTTTTTTTTCTTTTTGCGGTTCTATATTGGCATGCGTCATCTGAACGTCAGAGTATGCCATCGCGTTGGCAGACTGGACAGTATGAATATCATCATCACAATCATTTTTCTTTTACATGCCTTTTCCTTGTATTATCTTTTTCATCTTCAGCAAGATTATAAGATTTAATCCAATTTTTAACAAGTCACTTAATTTTCTTTAAATTATTGTATCCAACTATACTACCAATTTTCATAACCATATCACTCAGTAACAATAATACACCGTCACCACCAAAAAGTTTTTGAATTTGGTATATAGTTCTGGAACATTGTCATAATGTTTTCATTATTACCATAATAATCCTTTTCAAAAAGTAATAACTCTGTTCACTATTCAGAAATATCTTTAACAGTAGAAATAGACTGTGTAATAGATGTATTGTTTCCAGCCTAATATATAAATTACGTACGACCTTATATTTTGATTTAATCTAGCTATTCCGTCATCTGTTAAACTGTCTTTTTCTTGCCGACAAAAAATATTTGCAGCCTGTTTCATCCACCTTGCTAATTCGTTTCATCAGCTGATACTATTCTCCAGTACTACTCAACAGTACTTGCTCCAAATCTGTAGCGTACTAACGGGGGGGGGGGGGGGGGGGAGGTGGGGGCAGACTGGGCGGTTGCTCCGGGTGCCAGAGGTCTTGGGGCGCCAAAACAGCTGATAAAAATTCGGGCCTCGTATTCTGGCTCTTTGAGCCATCATCGTCACCCCGGGCACCATTTACCCTTAGTACACCACTGTCCAAAGTTATATTTTTCGTTTGTAAGCAGCTAGCACAACACCAGATGTAGTCTCCCCGAAACTCTGATGTAGTATTATATTATTTTGACCCATTATCGATCAAGTATTTGCTTTTCTCTTGAGTTATGTCCAGTCATGAAGTGGTGGATATTTAAATATGTTGAAGATCAAATAAAAAAAATTCATACCTATGCTATTGTTTTTTGATTTAATTGAAGGTATTTTACATTCAGACCGCAGTTTTCTCATCTGGAAATAAACATAAAGTTGTATACTGATTTTACTAATTCTTTTACATTTTTGTCTATTAAAGGTCAGTAGGAAATCCCACAACCATATGTTGCCATCCATAGTGCCCAGTTTAGTTCATTTCCACCAAAATCTCATGTTAAACCGTGCCCTGTGTCTGTTTATAAAGTCAACACTCTCAAATAATAAAGTGCAGTTAGCCAAAATGTATAATGGTTTGTATGCTACAAATTTAGTTACAGTGTAAAAACTTGTTATTAAGGTAAATATGTGGGCAATGACTGGGTCAACCTGTGCTTTAAAATGAGTTGCTGGAGAATGATACGGTGCTGTACTTGCCTTTTTTTTTTTTTTTTTTTTTTTTGTTGGGGGGGGGGGGAATGGGAAGTTTAAAATCTTAAGTCCATTTCAGGAGCTAGAACTGCTGAGCTTGGTCGAAGACGAACTAGTGCTGTTAGTGGGGTGGTAATTGAACATCAAGAGGTTTTGAATTTCCTACCAAACATTGTTTCTTTACCACCCGGTCCGAAACCATATCAAAGATCTTCGGCATCATAATATTTTCCGGCAATACAAACACTTTGGAACCTTATTATACAAAACGTGATCGATTCTACCGAAAATCTATGAAAATCTCCGTCTAACACATGTGCCTGGTTCATTATATTTATGTGCGATAAAATAGATGCTCACCTAAATATTTTGTGCAGGAGATATGCATAGTTGATTGTGTAATTGTGTCAATGGCGCGATTTCTATACCTTCTTTCTATAACATTTGAGAGACCTTTTAATGTCCCCACGATTACATCAACATCTATGTACTTTTTGTTAACCTTTTCTTCATAACGCCTAACTTTATTAAACATCTCATAGACTAGCAAGTAGTCTTTCACTTTGCATCTGTTTTTCAGCTTTTCCATATTTAGTTTCAATCAGCTTTATATTTCGTATTTATTCTTTTACTTGTTTACTTTCTTGTGCGCCATTTTATTGTTTGCCTGTGATGTATTTTTTGTACCTTTGGTTTTGTAAATATTACAAAATAGTGTGCCGTATTTGTTTTAACTATTTCATTTTCAAATACGCTCTTTTTCCACATATGTCACATTCTAGAAATTTATTATCTTTCAAAAACTCAAGTTTTCTTGCTCCTTAATACAACGATTTGTGCATTGTGCTTCCTCCGTTATTTACCGTAATAACATAATGTTTTCAGCTGGTTCAACTGTTAAAAGATTCATCATATCCTTCCCAGATAACCCATTTAATGAAAACACGCATTTTGTCTTGTATGTGTTTAATTTTAATAGAGTTTCAATTTTATATATGTCTACTTATTTGTTGCATGGAGATAACTCTTGTTCGTAAAATATGCAGTGTATTTCCTCTCTCTTCAAATCGTCCAGTTTGTAAACTACTGGATCACATAGACTTACTTGCTTAATCTTCAATATTTCGTCGGTGAAGTTTGGAGGGTAGATTTTTGAAAAATGTTCCACCAATTTTAAATTTCGGCGTTCCATATGTATTAATTGTCCAGTAAACGAATATGTTGATCCATACGTTTGATCTGTTTTCTTCCTTTCTTTCTTCACTTGGGGTCAGATCTATATATCTATGATAAATGTCACTGTATCCCTCAACGATCCCTGTTTCTTGGCTTCATTTTGAGTGAAACACTTCCACATTCTAGTCTTTATAGTTCTGTTAAACCTTTCCACTTCAGAGCCTTTTATTCAGTCAGTAAAGTACTCAATGTTTTCCTTTTCCAGCAAATCCTCAACTTTCCTATTGTAAAACTATTCATCTATCTTTAAATATTTCTCTAAAAACATCTTGTATGCCATCGCCCTGTTTTGCTGTAAGTTTATTTTAGCCCAAGAGTATTTCCATGAGACAGCTATAACTTCCAAATGTAATTGTATCCGTTGTTGATTTGTTTCCCTCGCTTGATTGTGTTACGTGTAAGTAGATTGTTCGATTACCGATTTTTCCAATTCAGTGTATTTTATTTTCTTTTTGTCCAGTTTTATTTGTTCCTACAACTTACTGTTGTTTTTGTAAGTAACTGGACATTCAGGAACATAATAAATTTCTTGTCGGTAATTCAAAACGGTATAAAAATATCCAGAGAATGATTTTCATTTTATAAATTTTCTTTAGTCGTTATCAACAAGCCAATAGCAAATCCATCAAGAACGTGTACTTTTATTTTCAACGTTTCTTCAGTCCTTTCAAACGAATGAATAATTGCAGATTTATGTCACATCTGGCCAGATTTATGTCACATCTGGCCAGATTTATGTCACATCTGGCCAGATTTATGTCACATCTGGCCATTCTTATGGTTATCTTTAAAGCAACTACTTCATATTCTGTGTCACCACGTGTCATTTAAACCGAACTTTACTGTCCATAAGTTCTGTCTCTGTTGATATTGTTTAATTTTTTTATCTTGTCGATGTAAGGCTTACGAGATCTACCAAATATTACTGAGGAATTTGTTAGAAAGGCAATTATGAATATGTCTAGTTCACAACCTACCGGCTTTGGTGGCTTGTCAATAGACTACATTATTGAACTACTGACTTACATATTTAATATGTCCATAGGTACTAATACTTTTGTAGACGATTGGAAATAAAGCTAGAGTAACTTTCCTTCTTAAAACAGGAGAAGAATCGACTGTTAATAATTATATACCTTTATCTGTTCTATCTATTGTTAGCAAAATTATAGAAAGACATTTTTCAAATAATTGTATGACTTTTATGAAAATATAATTTGATTGACTAGTGTCAATCAGCCATCCGTCCAAATCATTCATGCGAGACATCACTCACTGGTTAAAGACATATTGATAACGGGAAATTCAGTTTTATTCTTAGACCTACGTAAAGATTTTGATTCTGGTAATCATGCAGTTTTACTGCATACATTATCTGCATATATTGTTGCAAACTCTCATTGCGATGGTTTTCATCCTATCTCAACAGTAGATTACAAGCTGTGAGTTAAAGAGGCAGCGTCTCAGACTTTAAGGAAATTTCTATTGGAGTACCACAGGGATCAATTCTGGGCCCTGTCTTTGTCATATTATATATAAATGATGTTCCAAATTGCTTGAAACATTTTTCAATAACTATGTATGCAGATGATATATCAGAATATGTTGAGAGCAAACTAAATGAAGATTTACAATGTGCTATGAAATGGATGTATGACAATTAACTTAGCTGAAATTTACAGAAAACCCAGTTAATACTTATCTGCTAAGCACAACGAGCAACCAAATGTAGAGAATTTTACTTAGAAGTAAATGGTACAAAAATTTAAACTGTTAAATGTGCCAAACTTTTAGTTATCTTTATTGATAATAATTTATCCTTGTCCAACAACTTTGAAACACTCTTCATACAAGTATCTAAGAAAATAGGATTTTAAAAATTGTTAAATGTTTTATGTCTGATCAGTTGATCCGAAAAGTGTACAATACAGTTGCTTTTCCTCATTGTATCTACTGCTGTAATGTGAAATTCCTCTTATATGCATCGACTATACAGCCTACAGAAAAGAGCAGCCATGGTGATTTTAAATCTCAAGGATATTTTAACACCGAAATCATCTCTTTTTAACACTCTTAGATGGATGCCAGTTAGGGATTATATTATTTTTAGAAAATCTATTCTTTAAAGGTCTTGAAAAATTTAGCGCCAGAGTATCTTGGTCTCTGTCTGTTTGTAAGGAACATTAGCACAAGGAGTAGAATGTCGAGTGCAAACAATGATTTATATATACCAAAATATTCGGACAGAGTATTTTAAGAAATCTTTTGCTTACGCCGGTATAGTTTTATGGAATAGTTTGCAGCATGATATTAAACAAGCACCTAATGTTATTAAACAAGCACCTAATGTTTCCGGTTTAACAAAAACTATACCTCTGTATATATATTTTAATGGGCAATCCTGATTTTATGACCGCATAACATTTATAATTGGTAGTTGAGATACATCTTTGTGCTAATAGTATGTTAACCTTCTATAATTTGTATTCTGTTGTATTTATTTTATTTTATGCAGCAGATGTTAACCTCGTTGACTTTTACTAATCACACGTATAGATGTTGTATGTTTGTTTTAATTGCAGGGCCATACTGTGAACTAGTTATCAGCTAATTGTGTCACCCTGGATAAATAAAGGTTACTATTATCTTCAAGTTGTGCTGTAAATTAAGCCGATAATAAATTTGTATTGACCTATAACAAATACGTAATTTATTCTATCTTTGTACTGCGCTGTTTTAAAAAAATGCTGATTATTTCAAAATTATTGTCAGTAAAATTAATCTGTAAAGCTGCATCTTTTCTAAACCATTGCTGAATATTTTTCAATGTTTCAAATTAAACAATTTAAAGTCCTTATACTATGGTATTGTATATCTTAGCAAAACTAGCTTTGACCAAACTTTTATTATAACCAAACTTATAAATAGACACACATTATCTCTTGATCCAACACCTCTCTAAAAACTGTTGAATATAACACGATGTAGCCTCGTGCCTTTACTCATGATGCGTAAAATATTTTAAACTTTTTTTTTTACGCGTGTGTTGGATTGACAGAGAAAGAAAATATATCAGTAGTGTTTACAAGTATTTGGGAAGACAGCAACTATAAAAAGTATATTCTGCATTTATGTCAATCATTTTTCAATCTATTTGTTCATTATGATCGTGTATTCACTCTAAACTGGTGTACGTTATGAGCAAGTGTCCCTGTAGGTATAGCTCTATACCATAACGACTATGAAATAAAGAAAATTAGCTTTAGTTTGTCTTACAATATTTTAAAATCATCCGTAGTTCTTATTTGCCAAGTGAATAGCTGGCCAAATTTTCTTGTATTGTACCAAACGATTTGACCACAAATGGAAAAGAGATACCACATGTATGCATTTCTCACAAAAAGTTCAAGTTTGTATATGAGAAGGGAGAAAATTCACCGTGGCGTAGCTATATTGGTGTCAACTGTATACCATTTTAATAAATTATCCTTGACGTGTATTGATTTATCTGAGGTCATCTGTGGCAACTCAAATATGGCACATACATTGTATTTTACTTATGCTTGGATAAATTAACTAATGAAATATACACTATGTGTATGATTATATTACTCATTTATGAAAAAAAAATATAGTAAGAGATCACGAATGGTAAAATAGATAGTCTATACAAATACAGGTCATTGCCAAAGGTAATACGGTGCAACATCTATTCAAAAGCCCTACGCTCGAATCCTATACAGCTCTCAAGTACACCAACACGTAAACACACGTATACTTCTTTTCCGTAGCAGTAACACGAAAGAAAAATTTAAGATACGTCATGATATTAACTGTTAAACTTCAAAATGTTATTTATTTGATAACTATTAAGAAGTGTGGCATACAATATGTTGGACAAACTCATAAGCATGTATCTAAACGCATGAACAAAATAGATTTGACATAAATAAATTTAGCGATCCATCAGTTACATCTCAAGTAAATGATAATGGCGGCTTCCACAAGTTACAAGATTTTTCATTCATGCAAGTTCATACTATTAATTCTGAAACGGAACGTCCATTAAAGGAGATATTTTTGATTCTTTTTTTTAATACTGTCTATCCAAAAGGTGTAAATTCTAAGATAAAAATAAGCTTCATTAATTGATGACTTAATAGTATTTAGTCGATTCGACATATTTAAAGGAAAAGTAAACTTTTTGTCTCTATTTCTTTATATATGTTATACAATTCTCTCAAAAAGACTATGTCTGACAAATCAAAAGGTGCAGACTTTTTATGAAACGTAAGGAATATTGTCTTGCAAGAGCGATCAAATGCAGAAATATTTAGCTTTTCTCGTTTCTCTCTTCTAATCATTATTGACTGTCGCTGCTCTTATTGATAAAGTAAGAATATCCCATCAAGGAAAAATGTTTTAAAAAGAGCAAATACCAGAAGCATTGAGCTCAGTTAAACCAGAAAAGGCGTCCGCTTTCAATATAGGAAACGGTAGTTTACACCACGAGCTTTGCTCCTGAGAAGTGTATGTTTTGGTTTTCCTAATCTTTCTGTCAGTGACACTTAATTTGGATTCTATTGGTTTGTTCTGACGGCAGGATATGTTGCTCTGTTAGTCTTGCACGTGCAATGTGATCTTCGACTGACGCTTCTAAAAACTTACACATCAGGAAATGGCTCAGTATATAAACTGCAAGGGAGACGTATATACCTTTGTTGAACATTCACCTTCTTATAAATCAATTTACAGGACCACCATTTTCCAGTTTGTGATATGGTCAATGAGATTTGTGTGTATCAGATTATTGGAAGCTCTTTTGGCATTGGCTTTCATGATTAATGCTTGTGAACGATTCATATTTTGGTAATGAAAATACATATAGTTAAAAATTTCAAGATTCGGGAATGATATAAAATATGGACATTCCAGTAAATACATATCACTACGGTTCTACCATTCATGCACTATGCTTTTGAAAAGGGCATATCTGGTTCGGTGTTGTTATGCATTATTGGATTTGTAACTAAATTATTGTCTGGAAAAAAGTTACGATACGAAGGGAGCGAAACTGTTGGTAAGATTGCTTAAATATGAGACCTCAGTGATTTGACTAAAGAAGAAGAATTCAATGGAAACTTACGGTAATCAGAATGATTCTTCAGAGTGGGACATTTTCACAAATGTCTTAGGCATTGGTGTTAGTGAGTATAGACAAGGAACAGGAAATCCTCATCAAGAAGAAGCTGCAAATTCCGGATGTGGGTTTCCCCTTAGTAATAACCAGTGTCAAAGTTCACCAACTTCTTCCATTGATTCGTTTGGTAATGGTTGTGGCTATGCCACAGAACTGATATACACCGTTAACAACACCAGCATGCAAGGACATCAGGTTATCAACACCCAAAATGGGGACACAGACATTTACCCTGCTTACCCGTATGTGATCGGATTAGAACATTATTTGAATAATGAAACAGCTCTTGACCACCGAGGATTTTCTCCAGTGTGGGATCAATTTGTCCATCGTTGTGGATCTGAGATAACTACGCGGAACATAAGCTGTGAAAAACGCAGGGATGCGTATAAACAGAAATTCCGACCAGTGCCGGATCCTACTAGAAATGGGGCAACGGAAAGAGAGAGGTCACGAATGCACGTGCTAAACGACGCATTTGACGAGCTGAGACGAGTGGTTCCCAGAACAAATCTTGGCGAGCATCAGCGACTGTCAAAGATCGCAACACTGCGACTTGCCATCCATTATATCTCAGCCCTGGTCTCCACCCTCCGGAACTCGGGGATAGAAATCAGCAAGATCAAGAACACAGGCGTCGGGGATGGACGTGGAAAACGGAAAAAGACCCGAAAACAAAGATACAACATAAACTAATGAGCTTCAACTAGATCCAAATTTCAATGATGATGTTATCTTTAAGAAGTTTTATTCCAATGATTGCATTATGTCCTTCATGCAAGATATTATCTTCCACTGAATATTGAAATCAAAATCAAATTCTTTAGTCAATATGATTCTCCACTGAATGTGCTATCCATAGGATGTTAGAAATAAATGATGATATCTAATTCCTAAATATGTACTTATGTATTAAACGTCATGATCTTGTTTCTTTCATCATTAGAAAAAATTAATGTGTTATGACCAGTGACCTTGCTTATCTATAACTTAAAAATGGGTGAAACCCATGATTGGAAATCTTTCATGCCAGCGTCAGTTAGAAATGTGAAAAAGGACACCATGAAAAAGGAAAGTAACTTTCTTATTTCTGCATGGATACCAATGTACTTCTGGTAAAGTTATATACGATTTAGCGATTTCAAACATTAGCATGTATCTGGTTTTCTCTTTGTAAAATGTTCTTTACAAAAATTTGCGATATTAAACAAATAAGCTTCCCGTTGGTTAGGAAGTTACATTTTATACTTATATTTCACAAACAGATAGTTACATAGCTATATATAGATAATGTGACATTTTCTCGCAGTGTTCTCTTGGCCTACTTCCGTGGATATCTAGTTTATTTTCCTCATAGATCACAGCTTAACGTAGAACTCGTAATCCAAAGGTTCCATATCCAGGCCAGCCCTAGTCGGCTGTCTCAGTGTGTCCTAGCTCTCATTTTCTTGGCATGTCTTGCCGTGATATATCCAAATAAAATGCTGAAATTGCCGTTATAACCATCCAATCAACCAACCAACCCAGTTTAGATATTGGTATAAACAAATTAAAATATTCGTTTCCAAACAAGAAGGCAAAAGTTGTGGAAGTGTACAGCATATATATATATATATATATATATATATATATATATATATATATATATATATATATATATATATATATATATATATACATACATACATGCGTGTATTTTAGAATAAACCTCATATATATATATATATATATATATATATATATATATATATATATATATGTGTGTGTGTGTGTGTGTGTGTGTGTGCTTTTGCATTTCAAATATATAGCTCTTCTGATTCAGCGCTTTGCATGTTTTTCTGGTCCGTATAAATGGAAGCAAAAACAATAAAAGGAAACAAAAACAAAGTTAAATTCTTATACCCATGACTGCTGGCAGCAAAATCCAACATTTTATGTATTTACTTACATTAGTATTGTACATAATCTGCATCAATCTTGAGATGCAATGCCAGTCAAAAGTTTGACAGTTTATTTTTCTGGCAGTCCTGCGTCACAATTTAAACCTCTACAGACTTGGTTTATACATTCATACTGTGTAACGTTATTTTCATAGGAAAAGCAATGCTCTCTGCGCTGTATATGTGTATTACAGATGGAAAATGGGTCAACATCTTGAAGCTACCTTGCTCTCTTTTCCTTAAATGTTTTTAATTCAATTAATATTTCTTTCATAAATCAGAATCGTTTCAAGAAATATGTATACATGACATCAAAAATACATTTCACTCAAGTTAACCGTAACTCTAGATAGTTTTAACGATGGAAAACAATAGGGAGACCAGTCAAGTTATACTTGAGCGAACATTGTGCATGGTTATTTAAGACAAGCACATAGTGATAACGGTTTTGTGGGTTTAACGCCATTTTTCAGCAAATGGTGGCCAGTATATTTGGTGGAGGAAGAACCATGGGAAGAACCACCGACACACGGGAAGCTACTGGCAAGCTTTCTCACATACTCACGTTGGTCAAGCTGAGACTCGAACCCACGCGGTCAGAGGTGAGATGTGAATGTTCTGCAAAGGCGAGCGCCTTAGACCACTCGGCCACCTGGGGCCCCTGCACATAGCGATAATATAATTGATAAAATAACTGCATACGCAAAATACGTAAATATGTAATTGTGTGCTGAATATGTGTTTCTGTGCCTTGTTATTTATTTCCATCTTGAGAAGCCAGATATATGGCTATTTAAACCTCTCTCTCTCTCTCTCTCTCTCTCTCTCTCTCTCTCTCTCGCTCTCTCTCTCTCTCTCTCTCTCATTACCCCAACAGTATCATTGATATAATTACCATTTGTTCATTTACCAGTTTCACAGTCAAGAATCTCCAATTATTATTTTGACAATAAATATAAACTAATAGAAGTAAGAATTAAAATAAGAAACGATTTCTAACATGATTCACTTCGTTAGCTTAAGTGGGCTTTTTTCTAACGGAGATCGGTGGTTTCTTTTGTAATACATGTGGTCACACAGGTCTATACGACCCAAGTGTTGAGATTGTCGTTTATTGGTTGTTTGTTTTGGGGATTTTTTTATGATGATGATGATGATTGAACTACATTTTTCAGTAAGGTTTGAATAAGACTTTATATACTTTAGAACATGCGGGTTCGGAACTAATCACTCACCTAATCATGTTCTTTTAACTTACAGTAAAATAAATCTATTAGGTGTGTTAGCTATATTCAACTGGTAACATATGCGGATCGTGAGACCGTGCAGTCTAGCTGTTAGCGATAACGGCACATCATGCAGGCTTTTAAGTCATCAGTTGCGGATCCAGTTTGTGCTTTGTTTGTTTTTTTATAGTTTTTTTTTTTTTGTTTGTTTGTTTTGTTTTCAGTTTTTAAAGAAGTAGGCGAGGGGTCTGTGGGACAGAACCCCTGGCGAAGACACCGAAGCGTATGAATAGCCGCCAATGAAAATATGTTGAGCCCTGTAATATTAAATATGCGCCTAAACATTCATTTTGTTTGACTGAATGGTGAAAATGAAAGACAGCGAAATGGAAGCTAAATAAGTATCATAAGATACATGTTTGTTTCTTGATCTTGGTCATTAGAAATTTGAAATTTTGTATTTAAGTCAAATATATGTTTTTATACAAGATTAACGATTCTATTCACATATATTTACAATGCTTGTATCGTCAAAGTAGAAGAACATAATAAACCTTTGGCTTTCGTTCTAATTCTGTACTCTCTGTGTTGTGCATCTTGTAATCTCCAACTACAAATTTATGAAATAAAATATGTTTAGACTAAATCTAGTCTTCTATGGTTGGAAAACGCTTGCTTGATTTGATACCTTCATTTCTATAATTATTCTAATACGGCACACAGAAATTTATACACTAATTGTTTATTTAAAACATACCGCCGGTGGAAATTAATAGCTTACAGCTGTTAAAGACAAACCATCTAAATGATGAAGAGAAAGATTTTTTTTTAGGGCCTACAGTTTGTAGTCATTTTATCACTGCCTATATTATTTCAAAGACCAAAGTTTTTACCAGCTTTGTCATTATCATCACTGAATGAGACGCTGAAAATGTCATTAAAGACGCTTCTTCTTGTGTAGGTACTAAACTAACGCTAGAGAACACCAAGATTCGAAAATACGATTACAAATGTCAGACCTAACAATTTTCGCTAATGTGACAAGCAGTTGTGGACATAAATGGACATTTCCTTATATTAGAAAATGATTATCTAATATTAAAACATTTGTACAATTTTCTCATATTTGAAAATGATTTTATATTATTACAAAATTATTTTCTAATATAGAAAAGTGAGTTCATTTTCTAATATTAGAAAATGGTTATATAATAAATTGCTTCTTTTTGTCGGGAACGACTTTTTGGCAATATGCTGTGGCAAAAATGGTCATTTCTAATATTTATAAATTATTTTTTAATTTAAGAAAATCACTTTTTTCAATATTAGAACATGTACTGATTTGATTTTGCTATATTAAATGTTCAATTTCATTCTTTTGAAAATCAGCCCATTTTTGTAACTTTGGAAAATTACTTTTCTATGGTTAAATCGATTTACTAATGTTAGAAAAAGCTTTTCTAATATTGGAAAACGATTTTTAATATTAGAAAATAATTTTGATCAACAAACGCATTTTCAATGTTGTTTTGTTGATACACGGAATTCGATTTCTTATTGAGAAAAAAAAAACTTTGAACAAATGGATAATGCTGTATTTCATGAATTATTTATTAGCTGAAAAAAAAAATTATTAAAAAAGAGACAATTTAAAAGAAAAGACACGTAGATGATGTGAGTACTAAAGTTTTTCTGGAAGAAATAAAACAAAACTATTGAAGATACAACTAAATCCTGTACGCTCATTATGATCAAAATCAAGGCAACTTGGTCAACATTTTATTTTTGTTTTTTGTTGATCTTAACGGCACGTTTAACACATTATTCGCTATATCATGTCGAGGAAATGGAAGCTTAGTGCCTTTCCCAAGGATACCGAGGCAGCCGACCCGGGCTTGCTTGGACGGGTATCGAATCCGCGACCTTTGATTACGAGTACATTGTACCGTCTGAGCTACCGAGGCTCCCGACTTAGTAAAAACCTAATATAGTAAAACAAATATTATGGACAGGTATTAATTTTCAGATTTTGTTTGTATTCAACCCCTGTAATAAAAATTAATCTATGCCTGAGGCTTGTAGAATTGACGTATATCAATCTATATGTAATATACAGGTATGAGAATGATATATTGAAAAATCAATTAAGTGCAATCCAGTTCCAAAAAAAAAATGTGTAAGCTTGTACAAACCATAACATTTTAGAACATGTTGAATAAAAGTGGGAATTTTTTTCGTATATTTGTCATTATCAAAAATCATTAAAATCAGGGATTTTCCTTAAGATTATCATGCACGAACATGTGACTAGACATTAAATGCTATTGAATAACATATACAGTGAGTACTAAATACGTGGTTTTGCCTGCTCCGCCATATTGAAAAAAACATTTTACAGATTTTTTACAACAGTCAATGTTATCGCAGTATCTCGCAGCCACCTAGCGACCATTATATAATTAAGTACGGGAGAGAATCGGGTATCAGTAACAAATTCTGTTTTTAGCCTGTGTTACGTGCCATTATCGCTAACATTGAGTCTGTAATGTCTCACGGTACTGATATTAGCAGTCAAGTCGAGAAATAAGCTCGGATATAATTGTAGGAATACATATAAATTGGATGGATTCTGGTGATTCGCTTTCAGTGGAGTCCACCACATGTGGCGACAGAAAAGGTTGACAAGGTTGACAATGTTCAGACTGTGACTTTGTCTCCTTTGGCTTCCATATTGTGTCATGTGAACAAAAGTAGTTCCGAATATAGTTCTCAATGGTGGCGAGGTACATACGAGTTTCTTTCTCGACACAAATTTGTGTATATACACTTTTAACTAAAATGTGTATATGTAGAAAGTTTTGTTATTTTGAGGTATAATTGGTCGAATAGTAAATAAATAACAGGAGAGGTTAAAACCCTTATCAGAAAACTATTGTTCTTTATGTATGTTTTTATGTTCATATGTATGTATGTATGTATGTATGTATGTATGTATGTATGTATGTATGTATGTATGTATGTATGTATGTATGTATATGTATGTATGTATGTATGTATGTATGTATGTATGTATGTATGTATGTATGTATGTATGTATGTATGTATTATCTTTTGTATATGGATCATTGGAGAATCACCATATGAGCCACTATGGCAGCAAAGCATACTATGCAAGTGTATTACAAATTATGCGCATGCTCAATATTTGCAAAACTTAAATGACATTAAAGATCATAAAGGACTGTCTGCTCCGTATAAACTCAAATCAGGATTTATAAGATTTGTCCTATTTTTTTGCGTTTGGTTGTTGTTATGTATATTGTTATCATGGTGATATTTTATACGTGCCTTTCGGCAGTTAGTTCCAACCCATCGTTTGTTATTTTTATTACAGATTGGTATGTTGTTATTTATTACAAAACATTTTGAAACAGTGTCATTAAACAATGATGATATTGATGAATATAGGCTGTTGGTATCATTCTGTTATATGGATTATATGCTATTATATGCATCTTAGAGCTTACAGGTATCAATATTTGTTATTAAATCAGCCTTTCTATTTTCTTGTTATCTTGGTTTTTGTGATGATATATTATTGTCAACAGGTACAATTTGCTTCGTTTTGTGGTAAAAACTCAATCTAGTAATTAATTAGGAGTGACTAACTGTAAAAAGTGGGTCAAGTTCATGTATGCAGAAATTATTATCATATTTCAGAGCGTTTGCTAGAAATAACAGAATAGTCAATAACAGAAGTATTTCGGAAAGTTGTAAAAACGACATTCGTATCGTCACCACATATTCCACTCAATATACCAAGAATAATATTTCTAAATATGTCTCTCAGTATTTTCCCAGTGGTATTAATTTCTTGATCTAGTGTTATTCGTTTCTTAGGCAATTTATATTCGTCGAGAATTTTCCCGGTATTATTGAAAAACTTAATGTAGTCGGCACCAAAATCGAAGTGCTTGAGAAGGAACTCAACCTTTTCCAAAAAATTATTGCCGTTTTGAGCTCTGGCATTAATATCTCCCATTAAAAATACATATCTATTGCAAGTACATATGATAGTAATTTATTATACAAACGTATGAATTTCTTCCTAAGTATAAAATCTTTAATCTGATGGAAGAACATAGACGACTCCAAAATAAACGTCATCGTCAGTTTTAGAACCAGTTTTATCTACTTTAAATCAAAGGATATAATCTGAGTCGTCACAGTGAATGATAGTTACAAAAGGAGAGATATATTTATTTCGACAACATATGGAGCCTATGGTCTTTCTACCAACCAGACTGGGAAACCCCACATGTGACTATACCCAATGACAGGGGTGGCCAAATACGTCGAGCGCGGTCACTAAAGTCTGTCCACCCTTGACATATGTACATTTATAATAGACTTTGTAAAATAAGTATGTAAGAGTGTTTGATATATCCATAGCCACATTATTTGATTATTAAAAGAAATTCAATATTTTGCAACATGTTTCAATGTCTCGTGAAGGCGAGGAGAATGCTGGTAGACCGTGTTGGTATGACTCGGTAAAAAGTAGATCTCATGTCACTGAAGTCTGGCCACCCCTGCCCAATGACAGCACGGCTATAGGTTTATGTATCAAGGTACCTATGCACACATGTGTAGAATCTTTAAAAGCAAAAATATAACAATATGAAAATAAAATAAATAATCTTTATTATAGATATTTTCGATGGAAGTGAGTAGTATCTTTAACTATTCAGACTTCCATAATAAAATGAAGATGTGTAACAAGGCACTATATATATATTGATAGATAGATAAGTATATAGATATAAAGATAGACTGATAGATAGATAAGTATATATATATATATATATATATATATATATATATATATATATATATATATAAAGATAGATTGATAGATAGATAAGTATATATATATATAAAGATACATTGATAGATAGATAAGTATATAGATATAAAGATAGATTGATAGATAGATAAGTATATAGATAAAAAGATAGATAAGTATATAGATATAAAGATAGATAAGTATATAGATATAAAGATAGATAAGTATATAGATATAAAGTTAGATTGATAGATAGATAAGTATATAGATATAAAGATAGATAAGTATATAGTTATAAAGATAGATAAGTATATAGATATAAAGATAGATAAGTATATAGATATAAAGATAGATAAGTATATAGATATAAAGATAGATAAGTATATAGTTATAAAGATAGATAAGTATATAGATATAAAGATAGACTGATAGATAGATAAGTATATAGATATAAAGATAGACTGATAGATAGATAAGTATATAGATATAAAGATAGACTGATAGATAGATAAGTATATAGATATAAAGATAGACTGATAGATAGATAAGTATATAGATATAAAGATAGACTGATAGATAGATAAGTATATAGATATAAAGATAGACTGAGAGATAGATAAGTATATAAATATAAAGATAGACTGATAGATAGATAAGTATATATATATATAAAGATAGATAAGTATAAAGATATAAAGATAGATAAGTATATAGATATAAAGATAGATAAGTATATAGTTATAAAGATAGATAAGAATATAGATATAAAGATAGATAAGTATATAGATATAAAGATAGATACGTATATAGTTATAAAGATAGATAAGTATATAGATATAAAGATAGACTGATAGATAAGTATATAGATATAAAGATAGATAAGTATATAGTTATAAAGATAGATAAGTATCTAGATATAAAGATAGATAAGTATATAGTTATAAGGATAGATAAGTGTATATAGATATAAAGATAGATAAGTATCTAGATATAAAGATAGATAAGTATATATATATATATATAAAGATAGATAAGTATATAGTTATAAAGATAGATAAGTGTATATAGATATAAAGATAGATAAGTATCTAGATATAAAGATAGATAGATAAGTATATAGATATAAAGATAGATAAGTATATAGTTATAAAGATAGATTGATAGATAGATAAGTGTATATAGTTATAAAGATAGATAGATAAGTATATAGATATAAAGATAGATAAGTATCTAGATATAAAGATAGATTGATAGATAGATAAGTGTATATAGTTATAAAGATAGATAAGTATCTAGATATAAAGATAGACTGATAGATAGATAAGTATATATAGTTATAAAAATAGATAAGTATCTAGATATAAAGATAGGTTGATAGATAGATAAGTATATAGTTATAAAGATAGATTAGTATCTAGATATAAAGTTAGATTGATATATAGATATCAAGATAGATAAGTATACAGTTATAAAAATAGATAAGTATCTAGATATAAAGATAGATTGATAGATAGATAAGTGTATATAGATATAAAGATAGATAAGTATCTTGATATAAAGATAGATAGATAGATAAGTATATAGATATAAAGATAGATAGATAGATAAGTATATAGATATAAAGATAGATAGATAAGTATATAGATATAAAGATAGATAGATAAGTATCTAGATATAAAGATAGATAGATAAGTATCTAGATATAAAGATAGATAGATAAGTATATAGATATAAAGATAGATAGATAAGTATATAGCTATAAAGATAGATAAGTATATAGTTATAAAGATAGATAAGTATCTAGATATAAAGATAGATTGATAGATAGATAAGTGTATATATATATATATATGTATATAAAGATAGATTGATAGATAGATAAGTGTATATATATATATATATATATATATGTATATAAAGATAGATTGATAGATAGATAAGTATATAGTTATAAAGATAGATAGATAAGTATATAGATATAAAGACAGATAAGTATATAGTTATAAAGATAGATAAGTATCTAGATATAAAGATAGATTGATAGATAGATAAGTGTGTGTATATATATATATATATATATATATATATATATATATATATATATATATATATAAAGATAGATTGATAGATAGATAAGTATATAGCTATAAAGATAGACTTATAGATAGATAATTATATAGATATAAAGATAGATAGATAAGTATATAGATATAAAGATAGATAAGTATATAGTTATAAAGATGGTTAAGTATCTAGATATAAAGATAGATTGATAGATAGATAAGTGTGTATACATATATATATATATATATATATATATATATATATATATATATATATAAAGATAGACTGATAGATAGATAAGTATATAGATATAAAGATAGACTGATAGATAGATAGATACAACAGCACAGACCTACATTACCATGTACTAATGGCTGATCAGGTAAATCGATGATCAGGTTGTAGATTAAATGTCTAAGTTAAGGAGACGTGGTTAGTGGTTAGGGTGACTGAAAGGGTGCGGGTTCGAATCTTACCATCATATCAGCCTGTGTTGAGTACCGTGGTATGTCCTTGGGCAAGGCACTATAATCTAATTGCCTTCTGTTGCTGTGCCGTAAAACACAAAATCAAACCATGCGGGTTAGGGCGCTGACGCATGAGAGCTAAGCGATTGGTGCAGTTACTCGCGTCATGGGGTTCGAGTCCTGCTTGGAACGAATTATAACTCTCTAACCTGATTGATCATATTGGTGTCATTCTATATAAATTTCTTTCATATAATCATGTATCGAAGCATATAATATGAGATCAAAGGGATAAGCGCTTTCATCTCTGTTTGCCTGTTTGTTATTTGTAGTATATACAGCGCTGGATTACCCAATAGGCAGACTAAGCACGTGCTTTGGGCATCAGCAAAGCAGGGGCGCCAAAAAAAAAAAAGATTTTATTTGTTTAGTATTGCTTTAATTTTGAATTACATATGGGAGGCACTATAATCTTTTCAGTGCTTATGGTCTCTAAAGGTCTCAATCCGGCCCTGCCTGAGAGTATATATATATATATAAACTATAATACCATAAATCTCTCTCTCTCTCTCTCTCAAATACTTCGGACACATTCATGAAGAGTTGATATTACTTATTGCGTTACCATGAGTCGAAATTCGAAATTTACTACAAATGTAACAAAATTTTCTCTCTCTCTCTCTCTCTCTCTCTCTCTCTCTCTCTCTCTCTCTCTCTCTCTCTCTCAAATACTTGGGTCACATTCATGAAGAGTTGATATACTAATTGCGCTACCATGAGTCTAGATTTAGTACAAATGTTTAAAAAAAATTCTCTCTCTCTCTCTCTCTCTCTCTATCTCTCTATCTCTCTATCTTCATGAATTACTTAAAATATAAAAGCATATTCTCTACCGAATGGAATTAACAAACGATTATAATTTTGAAAATGAAGTTGAACCACTTGTGTTTTATGAGTAATAAAAAGTTCATACATAGCAGCAAATAAGGCAAACAGGGAAAGAATTAGGCAAATTGGATTTTGTGCTAGACACAGTGACACAGATAGACAAACAAACAGACTGATAAGTATATTCTGTTACCCTCTCTGTGAACAGACCCTTTTCATAATCTCGTTTAAAAACAGGACTTCTATGCTAGGTAGCTTATAGAGAACGATGCTCTAGTTATTACGCAACTGCCAGACAGATGCGCCACGCAGAGAACACAATTAAACATTTGAAGTTGCTCTCATTTATTTAAATATATTAAACTTTAAATTATCAAATGATCATGCATATAGTTCATTGAGTCAATTTTTTAAAATTTTCTTCTAATAAATGTGTTTATCAACATACTTGTACTATACATGCCATGCATTTTGCATCCATCCCCCTCCCCCATAAGTCATTGTATCGCACAGAATATTTTTTTTTCGAAGTGATATTTCATTTAAACTAAAGATATGCTGTTAGTTTATACACCATATATTTTACCACCTTTATTAATATGTATATGGTTACTTTTAACAACAGTCAATCAAGGGAGAGTATGCGTCCACACCCGGGTCCATACAAAAAATACTACCAGTTATAAATTCAATGATCGCTCTGTATTCTTGAGGCAATCACTTTTCCTTGCAAACAATTTGATTTTCTTATCCCTTCTTTATTCCACACTAGTTGATGATTCTTCCTAAATACACTGATAGAAAATCGCAGTTTTTCGCAGCAAACACCGTTGATTTTTCTCGAACAGTATTATCAGTACTAATAACAGCTGATGAAAGTATCACTGAGGAAATTATATGCGGTGATTATATAATATAAATTATCAACCTTGTAAAGTCATTACACGTAATTAAATTTTGTAAAATCCAACTGGCTTGCACGTTTGTTTTGATGATGCATGTCACACTCGAATTGTTAGCCTAGGGCATGGGATCAAGAGCATTATGTCAAGTTATTAAAAAGTTCCTATCCTCAGACCCTTTTTTATTATTTTTAGTTTTCATTCGTTTTTAAAAGCTTTCTCTCACAACAATGACGTTTCACAAAGTAGACAGGTGAACACAAGAACCCGTGATGATTATTTGGTGCCGCGTTATTCTTAAATGGAGGTTATACAAGAAATGGAGATTTTGAATGATCCACCGGACACAGTTTCTGAAGCAGAAATTGTTGTACAGTGTACTGATGCATATCATCATCAACAAGACAAATATGTGAATGAACTCAGCAAAACTAGCGATGTGTCGCCTTTAATGTTTTCTGTTGATTCAACACAATCATATGTTCCTGCTCTTGACAGTAGTCGTGATCAGCCCAAGTACTCAGTCAAACCCCAAGCCAGGGCGATTAATACGGCTACAACTAAGTGGGCAGATCACGCATCAGCATCAAATGCACGTGCCTCACCCACAAACCTAGTCAGATGTGTCAACAATGACAATAACAATAACAACAACAACAACAACACAAATCCCACTTAGGTGAGCGCATAGGGAACAGATGATTGGGAACAAAATCAGACCAATCATAGCAGTGTTGCACATGCAAGCGATATAGAAAAGTATATTATTGCAAATATATATTGAACTGATAGTACATTCAAAGCATTTTCTAATAAGAAAACGAAATTGAATATTAATCGTGCCGAAAATTCAATAGACATTAAACTAGCTTCCTTGAATATTTATGGATTGAAAAGACGATTGTATTTCCCCGAATTCTGTGATCTTGTTAAAAATTCTGACAGTTGTGTGTGTGCTTGAATCCAAAATAGATGATTTAGTCGTGATTTCTTTACCAGGTTATAGGTTTATTCATCAAACAACGAGACAAAAATATCTTAGAAAATCTGATGACATTGGGGTGTTTATAAAAAAATTTTTATAGCTGTATGGCTCTATTACGTACATGCATTCTTCCATTGACTATGTAAAATTGTTAATGATGACAAAGATCTAATTTTAGTTGTTGTTTATTTACCTCCCGAAAAGTCTACATTTTGAACTGATAATGATATTGAAATGTTTTATGCAAAAAATCACACACACACATATATATATATATATATATATATATATATATATATATATATATATATATATCACATGCCAGTGTGTTTTGTATTGGGAGATATGAATGCAGTAACATCCATTGAGAGTGACTGTATCTCTCCTTTACGTTTTTCGTTATTTGTTAATGATTTAGAATTATTTTGTGTCAAAATAACAGTGAAGGAATTCAAATTAATTTTTTACATGATGATGTGACAATGTGGCAATGACACTCGAGGTTTTCATTCTTCTTTAAGCAGACGATACTGTCAAACTAGCTGAGAATGACATAAAACTCCAAGAGAGTTTAAATTGTTTTGTACAATACTGTCAGGATTGGAAATTAACACCGTATGTACTCGCGTATAATTTGAGTCCAAATGCAAACAACATAGACTCTGATCTGCCGTTGCATTATGCGCCGGCAGATCAGGGTCTATGTTGTTTGTTCTACTGATTACTCCTTACAAACTGCATAGACCCAGATCTGCCGGCGCATAATGCGCCGGCAGATCTGGGTCTATGCAGTTTGCAGTTGGTATGGAATTATACTCAAATACATACGGTATTCAATATAGTAAACGCAAAATAATGGTTTTTGGAACAAGAAACATCAAGCACTTACAATTCTTTTTAGATGGTCATAGTTTAGAAGTAGTTACTCATTATAAATATCAAGGCGTTTTCTACTCAGTATCCAAGAAATTTTGCAAGGCAAGGAATCGTGTTATTGATCAAGCCCGTAAATGGCCGAATGGCCGCACACGTCGTTAATCAAACGAACGAACGAACGTACGAAGCCCGTAAAGCTCTTCGTCTTTGTTTAAGAGAATAAGGAACTTCAAATTGCCTTTAGATATGAAGTTAAATTTATTTGACCATGCCATTATACCAATACTTACCTGGGGATATGAAAATCTTGATCTAATCGGAACATTCCATAATGATTTTCTTAGGAAAATAAATAAGTTACGAAAAAGTACTCCAGTCTATATATTACGTGCAGAATTAGGTCGGCATTCATGACACATCACTATCAACATGCGTATGATTAACTTTTGGCTATCACTCATCAAAGGAAAGGAAAGTAAATTGTCAAGTATGGTATATAGAATGATGCGCTTAGATGTTGATTCGAGCCTTTTTCAGCATAATTGGATAACTCATATAAAAACAATTCTTCAAAAGGTACGAAATATGATACATGGTTAAGTAATAGAAATGATAACATTAGTGCGCTGTTGTAGAAAAATGTTCCAAAGGACAACATTTTAAAATTTAGAAAACGGGTATCAAGTTGGAAGAATATTTAATAAAACTACCTTAAAAAAGTTTACTTACTTATCTTGAAATTACCACAAATTATCCGTTGAAACGGGTAATGGAATACAGTTCCATGTGAAGAAAGAAAATGTACGAAATGTCAGAATAATGTTTTGGGTGATGAATTCCATTACCTCTTTGAGAATGAATTGTTTAGGTAGGCTAGACTGAATTTGATTAAGAAATATGATTACATACGTCCGAATGCTTTTAAATATCAACATTTAATGAAAGTAAAAATAAAATAATAGTGAACATTTAAGAAAATTTGTTAGCAAACTTATGAACGAATTAGAAACTGAACAGAGGCCAAAATAACTACATATTCTGATTTTAAATTCCAACCTATATATTAAGTCAAATACATCAAAAGCGTTTTCATTTAAATCATTGATAGTTCATTTTTCTTTAGATACTCCTTGGACTTATAATGTTTAGATAATCCATGCTCTCTCTCTCTCTCTCTCTCTCTCTCTCTCTCTCTCTCTCTCTCTCTCTCTCTCTCTCTCTCTCTGCGTTTTCTCTCTTCTCCCTCTTATTTATATTGCACCATGATGGCTTCTTATATAATAGAACTTTGATTGTACTTGATTCGTATGCCATATATGTATGGCCTGACTATGATTTATTTTTTCAATAACATTTTGTTCTCTTCTTTTCTCAAATCAGGACCATAAATGTCTAATAACATAGATAAGTAGGCTGTTCCGCTATGATAGTGCACCTTTGTCTTTAAAACATATGCACGAGGACACACCTAGGCATCGCTTTCAATCAGCAAAATAAAGCGATAACCGGCGTTACTTTTGTTTATGGGCGATTGTGAAACTCGTCTGTTGCTTGATTGCAGCTGACCTACAAACGCTCCAGTACACACATATCCGGCTGTAAAAGCCTCTAAAATCGATATCAGTCTAAGATACGAATGGTCTCCTTATGATGAGAAATCCTTTATAAACGAAGATGATTATCATAAATAAACAGTCTCAACCCGCCCCGGGATATTAATCCACGCGCCGCGCGCGTGCGGACAATATAGCGTAAAGCGACCATTACAATAAGAGACTACTTGTACCAACGTTCAGGAAGGCGAAAATTACTCAAGCTGACGTTTCTAATTAGTTAATGACATCAAATCTTTCTTTCCTATCATAATTACTGGGTCATAAATCGAAGAAGGAAAGCACATGACCATTTAATAATTTTTAAAAGACTGGTTGAGATACCTTCTCGGCGCGGGGTACTTTTTGATATCTTATTTGTAAAATGGCCGACGTTCGCACATCATGAAAATTAAAACCTGATCGAGTGTACAAGCAAACACAAAGCAAGCCGTCAGCCCTAAATAGCCATATTTCCTTATCCCCTGTGAACGTGTTAATGACACCAGTTAATGGTCATATCCAGGGAGGTGGATACTTATTTAATAGATCCTGGTTGTTCGAGGTACCTGTAGAGATGAACAATACTGATGGTTATTAGGTTTAGTTCCCTGGAAAAAATGTAAATGACAATCATCTAAAAATAAATCTTCATTTTTATGGCCATATATTTTAAATTTAGTGTATATCTGAGTCAACATCTTAACTGCCTTTATCAAATGGTTTGACCACTCTATTAAGAGGTCCGTCCATTATTGCTCTGTAAAAGTCTAGAACAGAAATACAAAAATAAAATAACTTCTCGTTCGGCATATTTTGTGTACTAGAAAAGAAAAAATATCTTGTGTGTTTGCATTGAGTAGACATATTGTCTGCTGTTAATGGATTTGTCGCACCTAAAATATCAATTCAATTTACTTTGATGCAGATATGAAAATGCATAAATTAGACCTTTTTAGATCTTATTGTTGATAAGTTGTTAATGTAATAATGATGTTTAAATTACAATTTACTCGAACTGTCAACAAGAAAAATGTATGCTAGAGGACCTAAACATATGTTGAGAGATTGTTCACTGGGAAGGAAAATCCTCCCTGGTTAATGAAGAAAGGGAAAAAAATTATTGATGACGAGAAATGCAATAAAATAATATTGCTATCAATAAAATCATTCTCATCTCACGTTAAAAATAGTTAACAAGCTTGCAGGTGGACTCATTGCAGATTAGTTATCAATGGAAGTAAATAAGAAGAAAAGGGAAGGGGGGAAAGTTCAAAACAAGGCATAAGCGTTGCAATGGTTGTTATTTTCAACTATTATTTTCAAGCGTGACGATCAAATAGATAATAAATAAATAAATAAATAAATAAATGAATAAATAAATAATTAAAAAAAAAAAAAAAACTATTGAAGTCTGCAGCAAAAAGTATAGTTAGCCCCACTTTTCTCAGTCACCCTAAGGGAATAGATCGAAATTCTGAAACCGCTGAACACATATACAAACTACCCCTAATCATATGCAAAAGTTTGAAGTCTCTATCTTAAACGGTGTAGGAGGAGTTGTGCAAAAGTACAGACGCACACACCCACGGCCAGGGTCACATAATATTCATCTTACCTTAGAAAAGTGTGGGAATAATCAATCAATTAAACAGTAAAACTAGAAAGCCAGATCTGAAACGAAATACAAGTTTCAGTTTCCAAAATAAATGTGTCTCACACCAGGCCTGGCCTGTATTCACAAAACTCCTAAATTTGCTATACGCTCGAACTCAGTTTTGAATGGTTTATATTGAACGAATGAATTTACATGCTTAAGCTTGAAATGCAAAAATATATCTAGACTGATATTGTTGGTACATAGAGGTGGTTTATTTTGTGATAGTTTCACAAATTCTTTTTTAAGTGTTGAATCAATATTTGAGATAGTTTCGTAAACATAGGGCCTGAAAGTGTTTTGTGAACACAGGGCATGAAGTGTTTCGTGAACACAGGGTCTAAAGGTGTTTCGTGAACACAGGACCTGAAGTGTTTCGTCAACACATAACCTGAAAGTGTCTCGCGAACACAGAGCCTGAAAGTGTTTTGTGAACACATGACCTAAAGTGTTTCGTGAACACAAGGCACGAAGTGTTACGTGAACACAGGGCATGAAGTGTTTCATGAACACAGGGCATGAAGTGTTTCGTGAACACAGGACATGAAGTGTTTCGTGAACACAGGGCATGAAGCTAAAAAGCTCTGAGTTGTAGTATTACATTCTAGACTGAGTCTGCATCCAACCCAAAATAACTTCTCAAAAGTAAAATAATATGGTGTGATTGGTGATTGGTTGACTAAATTTGGAACCAAGAGAAAAAATATAATCTCTAGGCGCGGTATGGTGTGATTGGTGATTGGTTGACTAAATTTGGAACCAAGAGAAAAAATATAATCTCTAGGCGCGGAAATTTGCAGAAACTTGGGCGTCGGAATGATTGTTTAATATCGGTGGTTTCCTTGAGGGGAGGTGGACTTTGGTAAAATAAGCGGGATGGTCATGAATGCATACATACATACAAAACTTGCAAAAAAAAAAACAAAAAAACAAATGCACATGGAAATACGGGTCGCTAAAGTGTCAACAACCTTATTGACGCACTAACATATAATTCTGTAATGAAAAACGTCGAATAGCTGAATCTAAAATGTTCTTAATACAGAATTTCTAGGTGTGATTCCGCTATAAATACGGGAATAAATACTGTTGACTTATAGGATGGGACTTTCTCAGAAATGCAAATCTACTCATCATCATAATCCTCGTAGGTGTTAAAATACCATAGTCCTTATTATTGTGTGTGTGTGTGTGTGTGTGGGGGGTCTGACTACTTATTTCTGTTCTCTTAGTGGCAACATCATACAACGAAATAAATCATATTGCAGTTAAGGATACTAGACGATTGTGAAGAAAAAAAATACTCCAGTTTTCTGCACCATAAATTGATTACTTCCCTGAGTATAGGTAAAACTTTCTATAAATATCATCCGGTATCAGATTTATTATAATTTTTAAAAAAAATAATATTTCTTAATTATTTGCTTGGTAAGAGGGGACAGAATACCTTGAATCTGATTTATCACTCACTGAAGAAAAAAGTTTTAAAAAGTCGATAACTTTAACAAAAAAAAGACGGAAGGAACAAAATAGTTAAACTTTCAATATTCGAGCATTTTTATCCATTATTGTCAATTTATTGATAAGAAGATAGATGAATGGAAGTTCCACAAAGAATTGCTTGCTTCGCATGTATTTTTTCTCTTTCGTAGATGTTTATGAAATTATTTTTTCCATGCATTCTTACATGACATGGCTTCAATGCACCAACACGAGTTTGAAAGGTAAGTCTACAATTTAGATATTGATTGGTCAATTTTAAGTCAGATTTAAATTTCAACCAATCAGATCACTGAAATCTGGACTTAAATTAAGTACAAACCTAAGATCTGTTTGGTGAAATCCATACCTGGCCGGTTTTTAGCTTGTTTGACGCATGCTATTCTGACATCAGCTGTACATTGACATTGCACGTGTTGCTTACGTACAGATGTTACAAGCTCTCTTTTTTTACATGACAGTTGGTATATAATTAATATAAGTAATTTATCATGTTAAACAAAACGATTACACACGGTCTGGTGTGTACAAAAGCTTGCTGGATAATTTGGGAAAGACTTTGAAACCGCGTGCACAACTATTCCATCGTGTTCCCGTAAACGTTTGTATACAGTCAAAAGTTTATGTTTGTTATAATCACGTAATGAGTCCTTCAGTGAGATCCTATTTCAGAAACTTAAGGAAAATTACAGTATGTAACAGACTGACAGACAGTCAGACAGAATGAGAAAAAATAAAGAAAAGAAAAAAGAACGAAAATCAGACATTAAGATAATATTCTGGCCACAAATATCGTTGATCAGAGCCAGTTATAACGATCTAAAGTGTCAGACTGATAGTCGACCACTAGATGCCTAACGAGAGTTCTCTGACACATTGATGGTTACATAACTACTATCTTACGGTGCCATTTACATGATGGTCTGATGTTTGTTTCCTTTAGTTTTGATTGGACGCTTCCTTACGGTGTAATTTACTTGATGGTCTTATGTTAGTTTCCTTTAGTTTTGATTGGATGCTTCCTCTGCATCCCCTCGTCGTTCTTGTACATCATTGTACAAACCATTCCATTTGGAAACTCCAATTCGAATAATGATACATAGACATTCCATTTGAAGATTTTTCATGAGATTTTGTATGAATTACAAGGTAAGATTATCTAATCAACAGTTGCCTTTCAAGCGATACAGACCATGAAAAATAAGCTTATTTCTGTTTTCTCCCCTGCGTCGAATATTTTATGATGATTGATATTGAACACAAGGGTTTTATCTTTTTAAGCTACGAAGAATTTGAAGAATTAACAATTTTGAAAATATTGGAAAATCTAATTCCTTCATAATGTGCCCCTATCTCGTTGCTTTTGCTTCAGGTGAAACAGAAATGACGGGGTCATGGCTATTTCTTATCAGTCAGGATACTGAAAAAATAACATATTATCTCCTATTTGCCGGACGGTTCCATAATGCACATGTTTCGGCGAGAATTTACAATTCAGGAAGAAGGGGTAAATATTCTGGTGGAGTACCTGCAAAGTGGTTTCCAATATAACTAAAATGAAAGTTGTTTTATTGAAAATAATTATTAACAAATACAGAGAGCTACCATTACTTTGTTAGATTCAACACTAAATTTACAGATACACTGTCTCCTGTCAACATCTTAAAGTTCGACAAAATTATACCATAAATAAAACTGTACTGATTGATACTAAAAACTTCTGCCCATAGTAAGAATAGATTACATAATAAAAATATTAAGTTAACAAAACCATATAAAAAAATGTCAGTTCCACTATCCCTGCGAACAGATAAAAAAAGACCTACCTGCAGCAATATAAGCATTGGTTATTTCAGTTTCTTCAATACCAGAACTTCTTTGATCTAAAAAAAAAAAAAAAAAAAAAAAAAAAAAAAAAAAAAAAAACACCACTTCCTAATCAAGTTCACGTTTCGTCCCCATTTGAAAACCATACTGAAATTTATTTTGCATTATGCTAAATGGATCGGCTTGCTCTTGTTCACCTATAGTGTTATATAGCCGTCACATGTTAAGTATCAGCCGAATCAAGCCATCACGTGCGCCAAATTATTAATTCTTCAAGGGGTTAGTTAAATATGCAAAAGCTACAAAAGGGTTAAGACATGTTTGGTTTTAGCTGGTGACGTTTTGCGAGCTTTAAGATTGTTTTAATCGATAGGGGTTCGATGTGTTTCCCGTCTTCCTTTGTGATTTAGAGAACCTGAAATGTAGGACTTTCCGATCGCCGGTCAAAATTAAGGATCCGGCATTGTCTGAGAAAAACCGTAAAATACTCAACCTTATCTTCACTGCGCGCCTGTATGAAATATTACATTTATCATTGAAGAATCATTAACTAATTCAATAACCATTCAAGTGCTATTATCCTGGGGCGTGCACGTGCGAGGTATACAATTTGGGCGGGAGCAATATACAACATAACCCGTGCTTTGTATCGCGGGACAGTTGCCGTTGCGGCATACGACTTACCCATACAAAATAAAACACAACGGGTGTATCTGGTTTTAATCTGAGGCAAATATGACGTTAATATAGAAATAAAATTTACCAAAGGATATCATGCTTCATGCTTTACATGGCTTTCTAACTGGAAAATGTTTTCATACTTGAGATAAGGACGGTGCCAATGAGCTATCTCCTCTTATTATTAATCATTTGTGCAAAGCATAAATTACGACTGTCATCGAAGAGTTATCGTGATAAAAATGTAATCTTTGAGTTATCGTGATAAAAATGTAATCTTTGAGTTATTGTGATAAAAATGTCATCCTTGAGTTATTATGATCAAAATGTAATCTTTGAGTTATCGTGATAAAAATGTAATATTTCACTGTGTTAATGATTAATATCGATGAACAAAAATGAAAAAGGATAAGAAACTTCAAAACTTACATATTTGGTAGATGAATGACGAAATATAAATTGTGGTTATCGTGCACAAAACTACAAAGTGAGATGAAATAACCTTGAATGACCTATAAGGAAAAGCATAGGCCATAGTAACCTATTTTTAAGGAAGAACTAATAATAAAAAGTAAAATAAATAGATCACCACTAAAAAATTTCAATTTTAATCTGTATTGAAGATCCATTATTCTAATCTCGGTGGATATTTTCATCGTGCTAAATCCATTGTGAAAAGGTTTTACTAAAACGTTCGGTATAGAGATGATGTATGCACACATTTTGTACTTGTAAAGTATAATAACACCTTGATAACTCAACCTAATACTCAGAAATCTAAAATATATATCGCTCATATACCTGGTATAACTGAAATGGTTCGCGCTCAGTCTCAGCCTCGAAAACCTGGAACATCCGAAACCTTAAACAAAGACTTTGTACCCACAGTGCTTTAAATTAAAATTTTTAAAGCTCTGCTGTGGCTGTACTTATCTTTGTTTCCATATTACAGGAGTCTTTTTCTTCTAAATTAATTTACTATCAGAGAAATATTAATATATATTTTCCTTTGATGTGTTTTAAAATAATAGAACGAATACAAAGTCATTTAGCTCAAAATGTTTTCATGGCTTTTCCTTCCAATGTTTGATTTCAAAAATAGCATTATATACAATCAAATATGACAGAAAAGGTTTAATCACTATATGCAATAAGCACATTTTCGTTTCGTTTATATACATACTATCATAAGGTTAATTTTGCAGCAACCCTGTGACTTTCTTTCCAAAACCTAACAGTCAAAGTGACATTCGGTAAAAGAAATACAATTGGTCCAGAATGTTTCTTTTCACAGAAATATTTATTGGACATGGTTGCTTTAAAGTGATTTCTTAAACACCCTCATCACCCGCATGTGGAGAAGGGCACATAAGATTACAATTTGAAAATCAGACCAAAAATCAAACATTTTGTTTGTCGATGATATCAAGCAATACGTCTTATCTCTGACTTTAGTTACGAAAGCGTGATGATGCCAAGAGATAGAGTCAATCGCGAAATTGTTACCACTGAAACAGTATTAAATGTGAATTACCGGAAGAATGAAAGCGAATCGGTATGACTAATTTATGAAAATATATTATGAAAAAGAATTCAGAATCATACAGCCATGTCTTGTGACAAACCTTAAATAATCTTTAAAATAAGGCAACTTAGTTGCGGGTGAAAAGAGCAGGGTCACGTATCAAAGGATCGATAGACCAACTATTAGCGAAAAACCTGATTTATTCCAATAATTAATGGTGGTGCAATTTCATAGTTCAGTACTCCATCTACTGATATTTTGCAAGACAGCTGCAGAGAGAGAGAGAGAGAGAGAGAGAGAGAGAGAGAGAGAGAGAGAGAGAGAGAGAGAGAGTTAGAAGGAACTGTTTTTTTAAAAAGGATTTTGTACACATTAATCCTTTTGAAATGTTGGATGTAGGCTACCAAATATTTCACTATTTAACATCATGTTCATGTTATGTAAGGAAAAACTCTCATTTTTAATAAGCTCAAAACTGGTGACATTACGAGCGTAAAATAAACTACGAAAGAGACGAAAGCTGCCTTGGTTCTATGGATGGTTTAAACAAAATGTTAGGCTAAATACACATATATTATATGGGATCTCTATGCATTAATATTGATAGGGTATCATTATTCGACAACATGTAATTCATAATTTACATCGATACCATCCTATTTTCGAGTACCTGAGTCTGTGTAAAACGAGAACAAAAACTCATAGTCCAATGAAAAAATATACTAACCTCCATCAAATTATGTACAAAATAAATCATGAATCCAGAAGAGAACATGTTGAAATGTATTTTAAATGTCAAGTGGTAATTTTGCCGCCATTTCGTTTCAGAGTTAGAAATATCTAAGGAAAGTTACGAGTGGGTGGGGGCACTAGAGCAGTTACGATTAAAACTGAAACTCGCTAGTAAGATACGATATTTTGTGGAATGAAGGTTTGGTCGTGCGAAAGTTGTAAGTGCGATCTTACGATATGTTTACACTTACGAGTTTTTGTTAAAATCTGACCATGGCCGGAGATCATACATCTCCGAGTCTTACATGGAGCTTCGAACGTGATCGAAAGTGTGTTTTGTTTGATAGGCTACAGTTTCGAGTTCCTAATTAAATTTTCATTCAGGAATTTGCTTCAAGACAGCTTCGTTCCATCGAAACAGACATTTGCAGACAACAACAAAATATCTGATATCTCCTTAAATATGCCAACGATATAAACAAGAGTTTTATTCAAGACGGGGGACGGGAATCAGCAAAAGGAATGGCTGATTTAAACCTTAGCTTTAAACCAGTATGTTCAAATTGTGTTATATTGTTCCAACAGAATGATACTTGTAAAATATAAACATCTGAATAATGAATATTTGGTAATTGTTTTCAATCAAGAACATGTCGATAGGCATCGAGTTCCATTTATGAATTTATGTACGTCAATATCAATTACATCAGGAATTTATCTACTTCAATATCAATTACATCATGAATTGATACACCTAGATATCAACTAACAAAAACTCTTTGGTTATTCAAGGTGAATAAAAACAGAGAGAGAGAGAGAGAGAGATACAGGACTGGATACATAACTATATGTCGCAAGCAAAGAACGTACATATTTCTTAAGAAAATTACAGATGCCATTTGCGACGTTGCCACCGGAATCCACGTTAACATTGTCATACAAAATGTTTTCAAATCAGCAAAATATTGTAAAGTTTGTCATGAGTGATTATGTGTAACTTGCTAAATTGCATTTACATGAAATGTCTGTGTGTTTCGCTCGTATTTGATTTCTAAATTTCTTGACCACGGCGAAAGAATGTAATCATTTCAATATTGTATGTCCTATACACGAATTAATTGTTCAACTTGCGAAAACTATTACGATTTCAAAAATGTTTGCAGAATGTCTTATCATCAACTATGCAAGCAATACCATGAGTAGTAAACTGAAATAAGGGGTCTTTGATCCTTCATTGACATAAGATCAAAACATCGCTAACAGCCCCTCCTCAGGATCGTCAAGGACCCTAAATCATTTCCTCAAATAAAGAAGAAAGCTACACGCGTTTTATCCCAACTTTCTTATTTGGACAATAAAAACCGACGTGAAAACTTGCTTTTACCACACTCTCGAGTGCCCACGAATACCCTGAAAGTAACCTTGCAGCGGTTCAGAAGGTGACAATACCCGGCACGTGCTACAGAAAGTAAACACGTGGAAGTGTTTTTCTATTACCCAGGCGGATTATGAGATGATGGAAGCTCGATATTATAGAGAACAAACAAATATTGTTGTATTCGGGTGGTCTTTAAAACATTTACCCATTGCTCATACTGGAGTTAGACAAACAAGTAGTTTTGATAGAAAGTAGGACATCAAGCTATGTATTGGCTAAATTGTCGGTTTGTTTTCATCCGCCCGGGTCGTTTTTGAACATTTTGTAATACAAACAAATAACTCTCTTTTGTTGCGCTAAACATGATTTTTGTATACAAACGTAAGACGCCCCCCCCCCCCCCATAAAGTCATACGGTGTACAAAAGAACACGTGAAGCCAAATCTTGTATATTAGATATGTCAACTGTTTTTGTAATGATATTATCCAATCAATTTGAGCACAATATTTTGATAGCTATTTCCGTATACAGTTTAAAAAATAAATTGTGCATTTTATTGGTAAATAACAAATTGAATAAAAATTTTAAAACTTGGCTTAAATTGAAAATATCTGTTAATTTCTGATTACATGTGTGGAGTTATTGGGGTATTTGATACTATTATCTGCAAAGAAAAACACAATGATGTTTGCATGAGAACACTCGCACACACACAAACATATACGATAAACACGTAATTATACAGATCAGCACATCTTTGATTATTTTGTTATACAATTTTGCTATTTTGACAACGACACAAAATAGACATGTAGTCTATTCATTTTAAGACCGTTTTAAACTGTTTCTTCTTTCTTTTTTTCATTATTTAATTCTTGTGTGTTGATTCCCACCTGTGATTCAAACATATCTTAGTTCAGCTTCATCGCGGCTTTTGTTTTTAGTGTTTGTTTTGTTAATGAAAGTTGTTTCTTTCACTGACGAAGAGCTAGACTAAATCGAAACATTGAGAAACCGTTTTGTAACTGAGCCGTTACCAATTTGTGACACTATATTCCAAAAATATGACAACGAACAGCGCAAAAGTAGTTTTAAACTAGGCTTAGTGCTTTCGACTCTCACTGAGTCTTTGTCGAAGGCAATTACAAAATAGAAACAAACAAGACAAGCAATAAACATAAAAGTAACAGTTGAATTTAGAACACTTTACTGTATATCTAATGGAAGTATTGTTTGAAAATGTTAGATGTCGCACTAAATTGGATTGAACTCCGATGATAAAATGTCAACCTAGTTTGTATTGACCTATAAAAGGAGGAACAATAGCGCCATCTGTTTGCTTAATATAAAGTGGTAATAATAATAATAATACCAACAAGAACCAACAAGATTATATCCCGGATAATTAATTGTTTCTGTAATAATAATAATACCAACAAGAACTACAAAAGCAGTAGTAAATATAGGCAAGTGAATGAATAATGAACTAAATGAACTAATTATTTCATTGAAAAATATGGGTTCTAAACAGATACTGATTTTATTTGCTAGGGCTGCCCGTTTGGAGTTTTTTTGAACTGAACCGCTTGGTTTCATTGTTCTTGGGCGGCGTAGCCAGCCTAGTTTCGGAACTCAAGTTGAGGTTGTGGACAATTGCAGTTAGTATAATATTTACTGAAAGAATGGCCAGGGGAAGGGACGTCACATTCCTGTATACTAATATACCGTACAGTTAAGGGATACAGGCATGTAAAGAAGCATGGGAAACAAGAACTGTACAAGAACCAGCCACTCAGTTCCTGCTTAAACGCCTGGGACTAGTCTTAAACCTCATACCAGTAGGTACGCTTCATCGATGACATAGAAATGAAATTGCAGCATGGAAGAGAAAATCTGGATGACCTGATATCAAAATTAAATAATTTCCATCCTTCAATAAAATCAACGGTAGTATTGTGAAAATGCAAGCCACGTATTTCTGGATACAACAACCAGACGTGTAGAAAATAAACTCAACACGGAAATCTACTGAAATCCAACTGATAAACACCAGTATCTTCTCTCATCCAGCTGTCATCCAAAACATTGCATTCGGATCATTCCGTATAGCCAGGCACGATTATACGCAGAAATTAACTAATTTTATTGCTGCGAAAAGACTAACCAATAGTAGTTACTTCTCTTAGACAAACAAAAAAAAAAAAACTTTTGTTAGAATGTATTCACTTTGGCAGAGGAGTCCAAGTTGGCTTATTTCTTTCAAAAATAAAAATTAATTAACCAATCATTCATAAATATGCGTAATATCAGCACGATGAATAAATAGTAAGTAGCTATCAGAAGAAATAGAGTCTGACGTTTGGACAGCAAGGCCAAAGCCGCATTGAGAATCAAGAGCACAAAGCAAAGGAACACAACAATTGTATTTCAAATAAAATATACCTATAGCAATCCCTGAACACAGCAAGACTTGCATACAAAAGGAAGAACCTTTGTGTTTTGTATGAACCCTGCACATATTATATTACGACAGGCAGGATCCATGTGACATTGAAACAAAAATAATACGCTACTGAGTAAGGCTTGGAAAATCAACACTTTTATTGATACATGTGATCAAATAAAAACGGAGCGAGGAAGAGCTTCGGAATAAAAAAATACCTTATTAACTGCATTGGCAATTGACATGCTGTGATTATAATTGTGGTAGCTACAAAATTTACATCGGACCGAAGTAGCACGGGTCGGACAACAAAGAGCCTTCGTCCTGATATTGTGGATATGTAAGAACTTGGGCAGCACAACGTTTTGTGCACGGGAGATCGCCGATCAGTTCCTATTCATATTCCAAAATTACTGATAGTAATCTGATAATATTATCACATTGAAGTCAAAGAACATTTCAGCACGCGGACATTAAACCCAGGACACCTTGTAATGGATGTGCTGGTTTAAGTATATTAATAGAGAGCCCCCACGATGATCTGTCACACTTGGCGAATCAAACTTCATGGATCGCCACTTTTGTGGGTCCAACCTTTTCTCTGCACTAGAGCCAATCCGTCATTGAACTGACTCAATTTATCACAATGTTATCTGCAGGTGCTCTCTTTCGTTGATTTGGACTAATATAGTTCTCAGCATTTAAGAGGAAAAAAAAGAAAAAGAAAGACGATAGCTTACTAATTCAAATCTTCACCATTTCTCAAAATCTATCGAGTTAAGTGGTTACAATTACCGGCATAATCTTCCATTTTTTGTGTGTTTTTGGGGGGTGGGGGATGGGGGGGGGGATTTTTTGTTTGTTTTGTTTTGTATCTAAGTAAGTGGGTGCAAAAATCCCAAAATCAAGATTTTAGTGTCCACGAGCACGTGCAATATATTTGACAATCAGATAATTGCTTTACATCAAGGGTATCAAACATACGGCCCGCCAGACTCATTATTTATTATTATTATTTATTATTATTTATATCAAATCTGGCCAACCATAGCAAATGAGTTTGACACCTCTGCTTTACATCAACACTTCCTCACTATTATTATCGTTGTTGAAAAGATTATGGTGATGATGATAATCGCGATGATAATGTTGACGAAGACAATAACGACGATGAAAATTACATGTAAAGTATAGTTCTTGTATCCACATAATTTGTAGCGATCTTTCATTTGGCTGAGTGAAACTCGGTCTTTATTCTCAATACAGCCACTAACTTAGGCCCTAAAATGTGCAAATAAAACTTTATGATAATCTCAGAAAATTATTCGAAAAGCGAAAAATTATTAAAATTCATATGTCTAATATATATATATATATATATATATATATATATATATATATATATATATATATATATATATATATATATATACAGAGACAGACAGACAGACAGAGACAGAGAGACAGAGAAAGAGAGTATTTTCATTCCTTTCTTTAAACTACAGCAGGAATAACAGAAAAGACAGAGTAGTCTTCACGACATCAGATTATACAATTGTCATCCGGCAAAGCACTGACTTTAAAGTATTAGACAGAAAGGGTATTTTGGCTAATAGTGAAATTTAAAACGACTAAAAGAAAATGAATGAATATATCGAAAAATTCCAATTAGAGATACTTCTCAGGGTTTTGTTTACATGTTCAATCAATCTATAAGAGATATAAACCAATAATTTACAGAGGAAAATAATGCATTCATGTATTTTATGATGCGATGAGTAAGATTACAAAACCAGTGTACGAAGAATTAAGACCAAAGATTACAAAGCGTATGGTTTTCACAGAATAAGATGATCACCATTTCAACTTAACAAATATATGCCATAGCTGTGGAAAGGCAACGTGTACTGGAGGACCAATAATAGCTCATTAGGTGCCTGGTAATGATCACTTAACACGGACGTGTAGAGATCAGATCTCCACAGACCTACGTGAAGATCTGACAAACACCGATAAAGGTTCATGTTTTGGTGACCTTTGGAAGTACCAGTCCGCTTTATTTTTATTAGCCTCTCAGATAAAGCGTTGCAAATTTGTGTTAGGGAGAGTTATCGTTAGTAACGATATGTTCTGAATGACGTGTGTCACTTTCAAAAATTTGAAAGCTGTGATTTGATTGGTGAACCACAAGGTCAACAGAACATGACCTCTTACTGGTGTCCATCAGATCTTCACGTAGAACTTTGGAGATCTAATTTTGATCAGATTGCATGATTCAAACATTTCAAATGACGATAACCAGTATGTACATGATAGCATGGATTATTTTAACCTTCAAACACTGGGATATCTTCATGGTTTCTACGTAAAGAAATATACATTAATACTATGTGACATTTGTTTTGGAATTTATAAATCTTTGTGTAAAAAAGTTAAAAACCAGACCTTGCTCATTATTACAGTACTCGTGGATTAGCACACAATGCAAGTTTAAAGTTATATGGTGTACAACTTGGACTTTAAACAGACTATGGCATGTTTCAGATGATTGCGAGCTGAATACATGGAGGAATTAGCATGATACCAAAATGGAGACACAAAAGCAATCATGAATACTACTCAGACAAAAAAAAAAGAGATTTTAAAAAAAATATGATGAGTATGAAAGGTCAACAAATTAATTATGTACCAACAATTTTTATGAAAGGGACACGAACCAATACGTGCTGGTAAAAAATAAAATAGAAAAGGCTACTGATAAAAATTAAGGAGATAGAGAAACGTTTACTGAACTGGCCTAATGTTTCTGATATTGGTTCCATATTAGAAGTGGATTTGGAGATTCCCTGTGTTACGACTCTATGGTCTAAGAAAAAATGTAATAGAAAGAAAGTGAAACTAACAATGTTTGTAAAATCAGCAAAAAAATGTATTTCTAGACAATTCAAGTGAAAATTCAAAAGACACTTACAGTAGCGTGAATTAAAATCCAAATAATCCAATATGTGTCCTAATCACAAGTCCTAAATATAGTATGTTCTGAATGAATGAATGTTCCGAGTGAATTAATGTTCCGAATGAATGAATGTTTAGAGTGAATGAATGTTCCGAATGAATGGGTAGTCTGGAGTATCCTGATGTACCCAAATAATGTAATCCAGATCATCTTTGAGAATGTCCACAGGTATCCAAAAGTCATATATTTAAATCCAAAGGTTGATGTAAGCACTTTAGGTAACTCTAATGAATGTTCCAATAAATAATTCCTTTCTAATTATGTATACAGCAATACAGGATTATGGCATTACAGTACTGCAAGGTAACAGGATTACAGCACAACTATGATTCCAAACAATCTGATGATTCCAAAACACTGACCATAAAAAACAAGAATGTTTTCAAAAAAAAAGATTTAAAATTGAAATGGAATCTTGTTTACCAAATGCTCTATAAATATAAGACAAGTCACATGACATAATGTTCTAGAATAGTAAATGGTGCGTGTGACTTTTAACACATAACTCTAAGGAAATTCTGGTTTTATCTGTAAACAAAATCAACCTTGACCTCAAATTGAATCAACAACTTGTTTACTAAAACCGTCCTTGAACTCAAATATTAAGAAAACAACCTTATTCAAGGACAATAGCTAAACATGTCAATATTATACTTAATATTAAGGTTTAATCAAATATTAAAGTCTAGAAACGTTTATAATTTCCCAAAATATTTATAATATTATATAAACATCATACATAACACCTTGCGAATTGCGTGACTATTTCAAGGACTACCCATTAGCTCCAGAGAAATTAATTCCAGTTGAAAAAAAGTTATGGGAGTTACGGAAGAAGTAGATGAATGACTACAAACCCAACCGTACCAAAACTTTTATGTACATTAAAAAAAGAAACAGAAATACATTATTCACAATAGAAATATGAAGTTTTGCATATAGTTAAGTTTAACACTGAGAAAGATACATCATGTCTTGTTTGAGCAACAACCGTTGTTAAAGTCCTACATATAACTGAATATAAACTTGAGACAAAAAGCTACAAATAATTGCGAGAAAAACTTTCTGAAATTTATGAACAAAGCTGTATTTGGTAAACAAATGGAAAGCCTATAAAAAAAATGAATATTATGTACAGATAGAATAGGAAAATTCAGTGCCCGAAAAATCTATTATTTTCCAGAAGAACAATTATTGACGATAATTCAGTACTAGTTAGTTTGAAAAACAAGAAAATCAAATTAACAAAACCAAAATACGGTGGATTTACAATGTTAGAGTTTAATTAAGTGGTTATCATGTAAATTTTACTACAACAAGCTGATAAATAAATTCAGTAGAAGAACAAAACTACCTATGGCTTATACAGATTCAGTGTGCATCTTATCTCCTTGAATGTAACTATTTCAGAGAACAAAGAAAGCAACTACTACCCAAACACTTCTATATTAGACCAAATGTACCAAAGTTTAAAGAATTATTGAGTTCTGAGAAAGTTGACGTTTTAAGAAATCTCTCTAAAATGATTGGCAAATCATTTTTTTTTATGTGTTTGTTGTTTTTTCCATTGTTTCGGGAAGAGAAAAATAATATAGGTTCATCATTGTAAAGTAATGAGCTTAGTACATATTAATTTGTGTTCCATTTAATGAAGTATATCATGTCTTTCGAGTTATGTCTACATCCATATATATAAGTTTAAACTTGTTTGTATTCAATTGGAGAATTGACTGTGATATTGCTGTTAATCTGAGTTTAATTACAATTACTTTGAAATTTTTTTTATCGTTCTTGGCTAATGTACACGGATGCAAAGTGAGGTACTTATATTTTACCTCATATATTTCGTATTGCAACCTGAGTGTAATAAAGAATCTGTCATTGTCATTGTTGCGACAGAAAACATTAACAACAACACAAAATATAACATCAAGATTATAACAATAGTGACTATCGGAAGAGAACATATCTGGGTTACCACAAATGAATAAGAAAGTTGCTGGACTTTTAAAAGACAAATGGAAGTCTGTACCAATTGAAGAGTTTTATGGGTTTAAATGAAAAGAAAGCATGTAAGAGAATAAAAATATGTGTAATCAAACAAAGTTTAAACTTCGAAATGTAAAACAAAAAATTGCTTATGTAATGACACGGAAAATTACAAGGAAATAAATGTACTCAGGCGATAGTCATGACATGTAGGGAATCAAAATGAATAAAGCAGCATTCTATGTATTTTGTTTTGGTTGACAACATAAATACGTTGCTCTGTGGATATGTTAGCATGTCAAAGACAATGTGTACCAGAGGTACAAACACTTTGTACAGGTAAGAAGAATCTACGCACATTTAAAGTTTGTTCCTTTTGTTCTGTTTAAGTGTATCTACAATCTATCTTTTGTACATTATCTGTGATGAGATTATTTTTAGTGAAGATAATTCCCACTGAAATTTCTCTTTGCTGCAAACGCTGCTAAAACGTGTATTTTGTCTACAATCTTTGATTACAGAATTGTACTTTTGTAGGATCATCCATGCAGATATTTCAAACATCTATCACCAAAACTATTTTGGTATGTCTAGTTGCTTTAGTTTTTACATCATCAATGTTGCCACAATCATCAAAGAAAAACAAAGGATTGTTTCCTTGACACATCTTAAAAAATAATTCTAACCACTTATCTAATTTGTTTTCGGGAGATCTATCGCAATCACGATTCCATCCTTGAGTAACCACTTTCCATTTAAGTCTTGCGTTACTAATTTCTGTGTGCTTTTGTTACAGATCAAAGAAATACGTTGTGCCTACCGTAAATTGCTTTCTCAATTGTAAACACTAGGAATAAACCATATTTAGCATACCTTATTTAGTCAATGAGATTTTTATATTTCTGAGGTGTAAAACTTTTCTGGGTTACTTTTTACACTCTTTGTTCACAGCATCAAAACACTTTATGTGAATCGTGTTAGAGAAGTAATGGTATCGTGATGTAAGCAATGATTTTCCTGTTCGTAGTATTCGTTTGCAGCACCTGTCATTTCAGAGGCTTTTGTAAGTATCATGTTACATTTGAAATCATGTGGGTGAGCACAATGATACAGTGAAGAATGATTCGTTAGTATCTGAAAGTGTAATTGTATTCTGAACTTTTTACCTGACGCAGCAAATTGGATAGCTTTAGTACCCGTATTTTGTGCATTACCTGCTCCTGATCTCAGCTTTCTCAATTTAACATGCATAATTCCTTGTCAAATCCTATTTGTCCTAATCGAATAAAGTGACCACAAATTTTGGTATGTCATGAAAATGTTGTAGTTCAATTTAAAGGACTGTAACTTCCATAAGAAATGTCGATATCTTTAACCAGCATTCTACCTAAATCCTTTACCTCTATATTATTGGCACCTGCCTTTTGTCTTCATATGAAACGAGATCAAAAGAAACCTACCTGGTACAATCAATATATTTTGACTTAGCTTCGGAAATGCTCTCTGTAAAGTTTGCTCAGGTTTAATATTGCTCAGTGTGTTTGTGACACAAGAATATGTTGAAGTTGGATATTAACTTCTTGTGGTATCTGGGTATTAACTTCTTGTGGTATCTGAGTATTAACTTCTTGTGGTATCTGGGTAATAACTTCTTGTGGTATCTTTTTCTGCTTGTGAAGAGTTATGTATTTACCGCACGTTGTCAATTAAAGTGCTACAAAAGCATATGCCATTTTCCTATTTATATCACAAGGTTTTGCTTTCCTTTCACAAAATTGGAAGCAATAAATACGCCCTAACACCTATCACAAGTGCGGTGAATATGATGTACTCGTCGTATTGTACCTGTTTTTCAGAAGATTGGTAGAAATTATTCAGTTTTGGCAGTCGTGGCTTTTCATGTGTTACCTTAGTTTTTGGGTGAGTAGAGGCATCGGCACTTTATGCATATACATCAAAAGCACCATCCATTATTTTCAAGTACTGAGTCAACAAACCTTATTCTCTCAATCTTTCATTCGAGTAGTGAAGTGTCTTTATTGTTTTCATTAAACTCTGTAGCATTTCTTTGTAATTCTTTCATGAATTTTTTTCACATTTTTTTTTCATCTCGATCGGCATCAAAAATATGGAACATATAGTTGCTTCCTGAATGTTAGAACATTAGCTATTGCTCCTCCAATAATTACTCCTGCTACTGGCAATTACTGTGCTGGGAACAGCTTCAGCAAAGCATTTTATTATTTATTTAACGTAAAGTCCTTATATTTATTAGTAACAAATTTTGATAGTATTACCAGATTTGATTTTACATCTAAATTAAATACCTTCTTTGTGTTTCAATCCAATTATTAAAACAGTGTTCTCTTCGAGTATTACGTGATTATTTTACACTATAGAGATTACCTTCATATTCCTTTTAATATCTAATGAGTAAGCAACACGTTGGTTGTTTACCTCTAATCCAATGTAAAAAAAAAAACAAAAAAAAACACACACCCCAGAAATATCCATAAATATTGAAGTTTCAACATACAAATTGATAATAATTGTGTATAAGCCTCATTGTTTTTGAATGACATATCCCTGTGAAGCATCTATTGTGTGTAACTTGTATTAAGCAAGACGTAATAGAGTAATAGAGCATAGTAAAATTCATAACTGTAAACAAATGTCAGGGGTGTAACTTCAGACTTAAAAACGTCCAACAACCCTAATAGTATTGTGTAACTAATACTACTCCCGCTGGGTTGAAAGACAGGCAGTACAGAGAGAAATTAGATCGATGAATAAGACGTAGAAATAAGAAATTGTAGACAATACAACAAATACATCAGAGTTTGACGCTTCGAATCTATGGAAAATGGTTATATTTAAGTTGACATGAGAGATAGGGGGCTTTAAACTAGAAACTACTAACGCTGGATCAATGGTGACAATGTCTATTTGACACTTTACTCTTGATGTTTGTGGCTAGGATATTGTCACATGCATGAGTAATGGAGAAATGGACTTTCATTCAGCATGATAGATAAAAATATCATTTGCAAACGAATGAGGAAAGTTATCTATTGAGCTAAAATGGATAGTCATATAATCTCTTTTCATTAATTCTCACGATGATGTACATGTGATCTACATTACCATAAACTGCTTACTGGGGTCATTGACATTGTTTAATTCACCATACAAGCAAAGGCATCTCTCTCTCTCTCTCTCTCTCTCTCTCTCTCTCTCTCTCTCTCTCTCTCTCTCTCTGTATAGCATTAACGTACCATGCCGGTATTTGTAAAATTTAGCTTCACTAGGTTTTTCTCATGCATTCTAATATCACACTTTTTATTGCCACTTTTTTTGTGCATGTGTGCACCAATACCTGTGAGAGAGAGAGAGAGAGAGAGAGAGAGAGAGAGAGAGAGAGTTATGCAGCCATCAGAGAGTTATGCAGCCATCAGTATTACTCCTTTAGAACTGAACTCTATGATTTCAGGCATTTGATATATAATAATTTAAAATCTCACTAATTTAGACCTAAGAAAAAAGGTTTGCTCCAAAACTTTCAATACCTAAATTTAAAACAAAAAATGATTCAAAACGTTTAAGACAGTCATTGCTTAAACATGTATGTTTATGTAAATAGAAGAAGAAAATAAACAATCATTCTAGTCGAAAGCAGCAAAAATTGGTGATGATGATGATGATGACATTATTATTATTATTATTATTATTAGTAGTAGTATTTAAACATGACTGGAATGTGACACTGTGACTGTTGAACCGCAGTACAATATCTACAATTCTTCTTTGCCGATCAATTCAGCAGGGCATTACATTTATAAATTTGTTTTACTTCATATGTCTTATTTTGCTACACTATTTTAAAGTCTTAGAGTATAACATCACAAAAGGACCGTTACAACCTCTGTTTGACACAATACTAATCAAGCCAACACACATGACTTGTTTTTGCGGCATACTCCACCATAGTAGAAACCTAGCAGTGACTCTCAGATATTAGGATCCGAAAACATTTTGTCTGTTTCAGACACAGCGTGAATTCAGGTTACATTAGCAGAAGTGTTACTGTGATAATGAAGTACCTTTTAATCTGTACTTAACCTACAGTGCATCCACTTAATTTTTTTTTATTAAAAAAATGCATCCCAAATGTATGTACTTGGCAAAGGGAAAATGGTGTACTTTATACATACAGGTAAAAAGGTGTTTTTATTCAGTATCTACATATAGATAACAATTTCAATATATTTTACAATTATAATCTAAAGAAAGGAAAAAATGTTTCTCCTTCACCAACTTTAATAGAGTTTTTAAATACTTGATAATCTTATTAACTGTACAATAGGACATTAGATTGATGACTTCACATTAAAACAAACAAAAAAATCGATAACCTTAATTTTTATTATGCAATGTTCGTTTGTTTGTTTGTCTGTTGTTTTTATCGTTTTGTTTATTTGTTTGTTTTTCGTTATTTTCTTGTCGCATTTACTTGTATATATTAATAGAAAATAGCAATTTATATTGTAGGAAAAAGTTTAAAACAATTGGAATATCATATTAATTGGGGTAGATAGAAAACGATGTTGTACCTAGAGATCCTGGTGTTTATATTTGTTGAAAGAAGTTAAAAATTAAAATAAAGTCTTGTCGATACAGTTAATGTGTGTAGATAGAAGTTATATCTTTAAGTTAATTGGTGTTGTGTGTTTATAATGTCATTAACAAGCTGTTCCAATGAACGTGTGCTGTGTCAACCAACCAAAGTTTTTTCTCTATATTTTTGAAAGTATCTGAAAATTGTTCAGTGTTATCATGGACAGCAACAATGTTAAAAAGATAAACAAAAAAGCATTATTAGGAAATAATTTATTCACATAGCATTTCATGCTCCTATATTCTAGGTCAGGTCATAGGTCAAGGTTATATTTTATATCCAAACTGTAGCCCAGAAGCTGATAGATTGTTACAAATAAAGTAATGAAACTGTTTACTTTGTAAACGCATAGCTTGAGGTTGTATCTTATACGTATCAGATGTATCAATGTCATGGTCTCATTAGCACTATAAAGGTCACGGTGTAGTTTACTCATTTTTTGTATCCGATCCGTAAGTCTAAAGCCAATAAAGGTAGTGATATGAAACATAGTACATATATATGTTTACATCTAAATAGGTCACACGTCTTTTTCATGATCTTTCAATACAGGTCAAGGTCAAAGATCAACATTATTTTTGTATCAGGGATGTCCCTCAGAAATTATCACAAATAGTGAGATAAATTATATATTCATTACATCATGACCTAAGGGTCATAATGTAAACAAGCTGCTAGCTAATCAAACAACTTCTGCCTGAGCCTGGCTTAAGGTCCATTGTTTCCTCTATTTCCAAGGACCTCTAGACAACAGTCGTTGTCAACTGAAGGGTTCTTAAACGCGCAAATACTACAATAATTTTCCTCTAATCACCTAATGACCACACATCACTAAACTCTAATTCAACACTTGCATTTTTTCTTTCTTTCTTGCTTCACATTTGCATGACTCAACAGTAAGTCTTTCCAAGCCGAAGATTTGTACTTTACATCATGCACCACAAAACACGACCCAGACACCTAATACAAAGAATTACTCCTATATCAAATTACTAAACACTTATACATTAGAATATTCCGAGAATTCTTTATGCTAAGAAACTAGGGAGGGTCCATTTTACGAAACTAATCCATGCTACCATAAAGTCTCGTGAATATTGTACATTATGACATCTGCTCCGACTCCCCATAGTACAAAAATAATCACTAAAATCTAACAACGCTACAAACTGAGACTTAAATGCTTTGGTTTGCTTTGGTGCTTTACGGCACAGCAACACAAGTAGGTAAGTTCTAAAATGTAAAGATAAAACGTTGTTTTTTTTAAATTAGGAAGATAAACCCATCTAAATAAACCTAAACATATTACACAAGATCAATGATAAACGGTAAAAATGTTACATATCCGGAAAAGGTATATATAATAAAAACAAAGTAAAATTATATAAAATCCATAATATATAGGGTCAAAATTTGTTATGTAGACCGCATTACGTCAAAAAGTCCAATAATTTATATCATCATAAAGTTTATTAATTATGTTCGCATTATAAAGCGTCTGTCTCACATGGAGGAAGTCGATATGCTCAATAAGAATGTGTTCCACTTTCACTGTATAGCAGAGTGTTCACTTTGATCAAATTCTACCCTTTACGAGGTATCCATGAGTCAAGTATGTGTGTCCTAGACGCGATAGGCACAATATACTTCACCTCTCCGATTTATTCTATAGGAGAGATGCCATTCTCCAATGACGGGTTTATGTTTGAGGAGTTTTCATTCTACATATTTTTCCAATTATATACAACATGCCTATTTATATAATATTTGAAGTCACTATATGGAATTTTCCATTCTGGAACGGGTTATTGTCGGGCAGATTTTGCTGCATTATATGCCCTTTATTACCCTCTACCAATGTGACTAGGCAACTAGGCAGCCAAAAGATCAGAATGTTTTTTCGAGATTTTATCAGTGATTTTTTTTTAAGATCTGGCACATTAACGGTTTATCAGATTTAAGGTTTTACAAGGCTTTCATTGTGGAAAGGAAATCCGAAAAGATAATGAAATTTGTTTTTGCGAGGTTTCAATGGAGTTAAAAGATTTGAGTATGGCTGTAGTTTCTGCTCTTAAAATGGACCCGTGCCATAGTGTGTTGCAACGGCAGCTGCAACCGTGTCTCCATCTTTTTGAGAGGTCTGTATACAGGAACGTGTGGCAGTTTTGGAGGCTCTTATTTCATTGAATATACTCAGAAAAATGATAGGCATATTCAGCGTCAAGGCTTGAACGCTTACTTCTAAAGTCCAAGCTTATAATATTTGTTTTAAATGATGATATTGATCGTGAGGCATTTCTACGTGATGCCCAAAGATTGAGTCATGTCTCACTTTTTTGGTCCCACTTCAAAGTCAAGGTTGTAAACTTTGAGCGCGTATTCTACAGCCTTCTGCTGACTGACACATATAAAGGTGACTTCAACATATTCGATATTGGTATGCTATTTTGGGGATTCTGAGTATGTGAACCTTTATCTTGGAATTTTCATCCACCTTCTGGAGATGAAGCTTTGTGGTATGGGGTTGAAAATGCATAAAAGAGATTGATATGCAGACATGCTGCTTTTCTAAAGATTTCTGTTTTAAAAAACAGCTCATTATGACACAAATTTTGATACCAAAGAACTTTTTATCTGTAACTTTGAGTGACATTTACTAGAAATAGCATAGTGTTTCAGCTGCTTTATCACTCTCAAAGGCCTCATGTGTTTACTTTCTACTGTCTCATACACATAAACAGAGATATTAAATTCATGTTTGAATTTATCTCTATCTTCAAGTTTTACCCGACCAATTAGTGTAGCTATCTAAACTGTATTTTGATTGTCTGTATTTCTGGTAACTTTTTGGTCTGTTTAAAAGTGTCGCAACTGTATAGAAGAAGCATTCATTGTCATTGTTTTGCACCTTTATGCAAGCTGTTTTGTTTTAACCCAATTTGGTAATTCTATGAATGAGCTGCCCCTGAGCGGTTTTGACTTTCAATGTTCACAGTCAAGTATTCAATCCTGTCAAATTCCCAATTTGTGCTATCCGTGATCTTCTGATCTAGATTTCGTCCAAAAGAGCATTTAACACTGAATACATTTCGATCGTGTTAAATATTGACCCGAAACTAGTTTAATGATTACTTTTTACTTCCTTTTTTTATCCCTTTGTCAGAGAAAATAAATTGTTTAAAGATCTCTCTATTGACAGAAAGCTGAATGATTACTGAATCAAATTTTATTAGTTTTGGTGATCATATTTTTACTGTGTTGTTCAACCTAACTGAAGAACATTTAGAGGTCCAGACCATTACCTCCAGAGAATTTGTATATTTAAAACAGCAATAAAAGATAGCGTCTTTTTTTATTTTGATCTGTTGTTTTCTTTCTCTAATTAATTTCAGCCTTTTCTTTTCTGTCCTGTCTTCAATCTGATGTTTCTTCACTTTCTCTCTAATCTTTTGTTTGGAGCTTCTCATATCTTTAATTGCTTTCTTCTTTTCTCTCAAACTAATATTTCCCTTCCCCCCACCCCTCTCTCTCTCTCTCTCTCTCTCTCTCTGTTGAAAAAGGTGCGTCCTTGTATCACTTTCAGGCATATTATGTATGCTAGAATTTTCCAGTGTTCACTCATATTCACCATATGTAAAAGAATCAAGAATATTTCGATTTATTGAAGCTAAAGTCTTTCCTTATTTGTCTTTTACGTTAGATTATTTCAATATTTGTTTCCGAGAATTCTTCGATTGTTACAGTTTCCAGCAGCATATCTGAGCTCTTAACGTTGGTATATTTTGGTATTTGTTTGCTAAAAGTTTTGATTCATATATTCCAAAATGCAAACCTTTGTATTTAAGAGCAGAAAATTCAGAAATATTTGTTGGCTAGAATTTTGTATCGCGCATATTTTACAACTCTCTCATTCATCATTTCTTTTCTCGAATGCATCATTGTTCGTGAAGCTTTTCTAATGAGTCGACAAAATGGATTCCCAACGACTGATAGTGAAACAAACCTAACTATCTGCCAAATTATTTTCTTATCAAGTGCATTTGCATATATCATTATAGATGGAGATAATACATAATCTCCTTTTATTGTCTACATTCCCCTGATGTTGGAATGTTTATACCTCTGCAAATAATATTAACTGTAGTAACAGTTCTTGAAAGATGAATTTTATATACAGGAAATGTAATGTAATGAATGAATTGTTCAAATATTCATCATCTGGGAAAATATTTTTGATGCCCAGTTTGTACATGATAGTATTGTAAACTGCGTTCACTTACCTTGTACTCTGAGTAGAGAAATAAGTAATTTTATCCATTTTTCTTCAGGGTTAAGGTAAGACTCATGTATTTTCATAAATTTTCTTCATTAGTGTGATGAAATTGTTCACATTCCATGTTTAATCTGTTTACAATTGATTGTGAAATGTATGCTGTTTTTGCCGTTTGAAATCGGGCGCCATTTTGACTATAGCGTGTATTGGCCGTTCGGATTTCCACGAGAGGGTGCTCATGTTAAGATTTTTCCGAATTCTTCCATATTTGGTAATATTCGTGAAAACTGTGTCGTTGAATTTCCCGAGTGTGTTCCCAAAACCTATAAATAGGGGTGAGATCCGCCGTTCTGGCAGTTGTGGTTCAGCTGGGTTCCAATGAAAGTCTTAAAACCAAACATACAAAAGTCTCTATATGAAATCTCGACTGTGTGAATTTCTTTGAGAATACCAACAAGGTAGAATAGTTATTACCGACACATTAAATTATTACAAGTAGATTAGTTCAAGATAGTAAATCTTCATTTTGACCGTAAGAGTGTGTCTTCACACTCGAGACAATGCCGACCACTGGCTGAGAACACTATTATTGGTCGTTTTCAAATATAAACTTTGTCGTGGAGACATACTACCAATACTGATTGTAATAATTCTCATAAGATGTTTTAACGTTTATTTCCATCTTCATATCAGATAAAAGTTTCCACATAGTGATTTTATTAACGACACTGTTACTGTGTCGTCATCAACAAAGACGTCTGCTAGCCATTGAAAAATCAGTATTCCGATTGGCATTCTTGAATCTCCTACTCAATTACATTTATCACTGTGAAAACACAAATTTCCATCCATTGTGTAGTTTTTGTGTCAATTAGATGTTTAAATAATCGACACGACACAACGACACACTGTGTTGCTTCCAAACGACACACTGTGTCGCATCCAACAAGCGACACACTATTGACATCCGGTTCCAGACTGTGTCTCTAACATATTTATCATTTAACATAGGCAAACTATTGACATCCGGTTCCAGACTGTGTCTCTAACATATTATCATATAACTCTAAAGCATAAACCCAAGTCAGGTTCCGAACCTTGATTTGACTCACAAATCCAGTACCACTTCGGTACGTTACATGAACCATTTTCGGCAACCACTAAATCATCAGTAGAAGATTAGCATTGGAATTAGGATTCTTTTAACTAGATATTAGGTGAATCATGATTATTTTAATATTTAGGTTGACTTTTACCTGCTAATTAATGCTGCTATTATTTTTGTTATTTAACATGCTTTGATTATCACACCTCTGTTATATACATCATTCTACATATTTGCACATTTCATTTGTCACCATTTTGAACACTCAAAGTTGTGTGGGAAACATATATAAGCCTGGAAGCAACAGAATAAATTGTGCTGACTATTCATTTGTTTTCTTTTGTGCTAGTATAATCTAAATAAGAACTTTTTGTGGTGAAAGCATCATTTGTTGGCTCTACAATACACTGGAGAGATCTAGTAAATGAAAAAGGTTTGAGCTGTCCATCTATTCCATTATATTTGGCCTTGACCCCCGACACGTTACAATATATCTACCATACACTGCTCGTATGCAGCTATTATTTATTTGGAACGAATTTCTGTAGCATTCACCTAGTAGCAAATAAAGGTGACATGCATTTAGTTACTTTTTAGTAAATTTTAGTTAAAACTATTTGTTCCATTTAACAACTAGAAGTATTATTTAGTAAGATTTTAAACTGTTACTTTTAGTAACTTTTAATGACATTTAGTTAGCGACTGTTAGTAGTTAATTGCTAGTAGTTAATGTTTACCTATTTAATTTGTTATTATGGCTACGTGGTATTCAAATTATCCACATTCTACAAGAGACATTTGGAATCTAAGGAGTCATGTAAAAGAACAAAAAGAAGCATCCTAACGAAATAGACGAATTTATCTCACTCAGCTCCCTAAAGGCCAACAATTACACTAGCAGTGGAAAGACAGAAAGAGAACATTCAACAATTAGAGCTTTAATATAATGTTGAGGAAATCCAACACAGATAAACTAATAACAACTGTAGAAGAGTTCAATCTTTAATTAAATGAATTAAAACATAGGAGAAATAATAAGGGATAATGTTTATCAAGCTAGAAGAAACAGAGCAACGTTTAAACGATTAATTATGTTGCAGGAAACAGAGGATGATGAAATTATAGAGGATAGGAACAATTTATGAAAATCTCGTGAAATAATAGAATTTATGAAAAGACAAGAAAAGCAAAACAAAAAGCAAAATGTATTATTTGAATCAATGACTATAACAAAATATTTTGTTGTTTGCCGCTATAGGTTACGTCATATATAGACTTCAAACTTTGGCAAAGCCTCTGCTAAGCACAACAACCAAATGTTCGACATGTTGTACCCAACGACACATCACAAAGCGTAAAACAAATAATTAAGCCAACCGGTCACCATAACAACAAGTATTATTTACCTCATATTTTATAACAGCTATGTGCATGCTTTTTGTGGATCCTTTATTTCTGAATCTTTTTCCACAACAAGAAAAACGTTTGATATCCTGTAACACGTCAGTAATGTATTGTATTCTAATAATATAATTATTTAACAGTTTTAATAATGGAGTATATTGTAATGATACCACATGTAACAGATTTGTGTAGTATAAGTTTTAAACAGTTGGTTTTATGTCTAACAGGAGATGCAAGCAGCGAAGCGGCGGAGTAGTTGTGATAAACTCGCAATAAGGGACAGTTGTTCAACAAGTGTCCGAAAACAATCATTTATCACGCTGCTACCTCTAGGTGCCGAAATTATTGCTTTCAATTTAAACTCGTAAAATATTTAAATCACCTTTCTAAAGACTGTTGAATTCAATAATATCTAGCATTGTGTCATTATTTATGATGTGTTCAATTATTCCAGACTGCTGTTTCGTTTTACGTCCTTTTTTATTGTGTACATATACGTCATTGTGCTCTTCGTGTATGCCGAGGGTACAATAGTTTTATGAGTAGAAATCATGAACATGTGTCAACCGTTCAGTGAATTCGAAAATAGTCATCGTTTATTCTAGATGTACATCGAAAACACACACGCCTCATGAAGTAAAATCATGAACATGTTTCAAGAGTCTAATGAATCCGGACTACGCCACTGTTGAGCTATGTTATCTATAAAAGAATTTGTTCACCTCTACCGAGTCTCGAACCACAGACCTCTCGATCTGTATTCATATACCTTTCGTCTAGACCACGCAGCCTTGCTTACGAATCCATGACCGTTATGTAACGTTTCTTCATGTAAAATCCTAGCAGACGATAATGTATAACCTGTACTCCAATGTGACTGCTCTAGTCATTTTTAATTTGTGTGATACTCATTTCTCACTGGCCTAGTAATTTTAGAGTCGTGTACACATAGGGAGGTCTGTAATTAGAATTTGTCCATGCAATCATTTATTTCTTGGAGTTCTTTTTTGTTTTTTTTTTCTTTTTTTTTTCCTCTCTGATTTTGTTCAGGCTAACCTGTGCACTTGCTTTAAATTTTACTATGAGCCAGAATTCATTACTCTCTAAGTCGCGCGCAAAAAAATAGGCCTATTTATAACAATTTGGATTAGTTAGCATGTATTTGAACCCAGCACGTCTCGATGCAAATTGTAAAGGGAACCCAACTAAAGTCGATATCGTGATTGACTGTAACCATTTTCATCAGTCGCTATTAACTGTAGACCGTGCCAGTCTCAGTAAACAAACTTACGGAACTATAGAGCGTCTAAACCACTATCTACGTCACATCGTCCAACATGTTTTCAAAGAAAAAAAACTCTAAGTCAACATATGTCTGATGATTCACTCTTTCTTAAATATGGTCAAGTCAATGTTTTCGTTAACAGTGAACTTAGTTTGAAAACAGTATATAAGCAAGAATTCACTCCGATTACAATGCAATTTTTTCACAGACCTACATACTAAAAAGGTTTACAATAACATATACATGGGAATAATGCGGTGTCTTGTACTTGTAACATTTGCACGACTATACTATGTACTGTTCTGCACGTGACATTTTCTTACATATGCAAAAAACTATTCTCCCTTTTTAAGGATGATTCCATGTTTTTTTGACATAAATATTTATGTTTTGAGAAACCCGTATGTATCATTAGATCGGTGTGTACCTATAGAAGATACATTTGATCCAATATGACTGGCTAAAGGCACATTTGGATTTGGATCAACGTAAGTATTTGAGAATTAATTGACAGAAGTAATCATATATATATATATATATATATATATATATATATATACTTTCTCAGAGCAGAGTGCAATGAGTTCAGCACTGGAGATAAGTAGGTGCTTGATAAAAATGAGCCAGTACAGAAGAGTCTTCACTACTCACCTGAAATTTACATCGACCCTGTTCTGACGGCGCATTTGGAGACAGAATCCTGCGCTGTTTGTAGAGTCGGGTGTGCATAATGAGAGACATGCCTGTGCTGTTTGTAGAGTTGGGTGTGCATTATGAGAGACAGCCCTGCGCTGTTTGAAGAGCTGAGTCAGCATTAAGAGAGACAGGCCTGCACTGTTTGTAGAGCTGGGTGTGCATTATGAGACACAAGCCAGCACTGTTTGTAGAATTGGGTGTGCATTATGAGAGACAGTCCTGCGCTGTTTGTAGAGTTGGATGAGCATCATGAGAGAGAGAGAGAGAGAGAGAGAGAGAGAGAGAGAGAGAGAGAGAGAGAGTTGGATGAGCATTATCAGAGAATATACTGCGATGCTTGTAGAACTGGGTGAGACTTAAACACTAACAATTACAGTAAATTATATCAGAAATATTTCTTTCTTGTCAGACTGATTTTGGTGAAAACGAAGAATCAAACATCGTATCTCTTTGATATTACAAGTACGAAATAAAAGAATCGTCTCCTCTTAGCAAATTGCAAATGTTATTAAAGTATAAAATACGTGCAATTATGTTAATTAGCACATCATATATCATTAAAAGTATAAAATAGACGACATACTTGGAGCCAGGGAAACTTTTTTCGGGATTTGTCTCGAACTAAGAGGAATTTTAATCTTTAAAAGCGCAATAAATAACCTCAGAAATTAAGACAGTCAAAGCTTATTGATATTTCAAAGTAAGCTTCTCTTTTCTGTTCCTTAGGTTTGATGTTCAAAGTGATCGAAGAACGTAAAATCACACTTGGGAAATTGATTTGCTAATCTTTGTGTTAAATTGTCCGAAAAATACAATTCTTTTGTTGGAGGTTGTTTTTTTTTTAACACTAAACGACAATTTACAGTGACAAAGAGCGAAGTCAATTGTCCATAACACTCCACACCAAAGTTCGACTGAAGGACAAGAAGGAAATTTGAACGACACGTTTGCATCTTTGGTCAAGGTAAATAACGTCCGAGATTCTTATTATCACAGGGCTATTGATACTGTATTGGCTATAAAGTGAAATACTTCGATTATCTATTAAGATACAGACATACAAATAGACAAACAGCATATTTAAAGTTTTTCTTAACGCTATATCCACTTTTGCAAATTATGCGCGTTACGTATTAGATCGTTTCCTAATTAAATTGTGTCCCTGGTCATTTTGGACATAAATGCGTCCTTTTTGTTTTCATCAAAACTCTAGAACATATACATGACACAAGAAGAAAACATTTTAAAAGAAATGGGTAGACGCCAGACTAATTAAAAACCTTATCAAATCCCAACGATATTACGTTTGGATGGTCAAGAAACCTTCAACTGCATACGAAATCAAACCATTTTAACCGAATATATACAGTCACAGATTTATAGAGGCTGTCTTCCAACGATGAACATATTACGCTATCATATTCAGCAATGCAGATCACAGCTCAGTGAATGCCTTTGAGAAAGGTGAAATGTAGTTAGGTAGGTAAGTAGATGTGTAGGTGTACACACATTGATACGAATAAGTATAAGCCATCCATACACAGTATGTGGTGCTTTTACATTATATAAAAACAAAATTTTACTTGTGAAAGATATAATTGAAAAAATATGGAGTCATGAGGAAAAATTAATTTTGAAAACCAGATTAAACATGGTGTATTCCTGTTGAGAAATTCAACTTCCGACACTAGTCAGGATCAAGCGCCCAATGATTCAACTTCCTGCACCAGCCAGGATCAAGCGCACAATGATTCAACTTCCTACACCAGTCAGGACCAAAGGCACAATGATTCAACTTCCTACACCAGTCAGGACCAAACGCACAATGATTCAACTTCCTCGACCAGTCAGGATCAAGCCCACAATAATTCAACTTCCTGCACCAGTCAGGATCAAGCGCATAATGCTTCAACTTCCTGCACCAGTCAGGATCAAGCGCACAATGATTCAACTTGGGTCAAGACAGGTTAATGAAAAACGTGAAAGGTTCAATTTCGAATTTATGTTGCTGCTGCTACTGATGTTGTTGTAATAATTCCATTATTATTTTTTTATATTATATACTCAACCTGGTTTTGTTCATAATCATATCCGCAAGCACCCGTAGCTTAGAGATTGAAAGGTCAGTGTATGAATACACTAGTGATTATTACGAACCAAAACTGATCGGCTAGTTTGTTCGTTTGTTTTTTGTTTTTC